>CM072699.1:10328149-10585649 GCA_036884735.1 Huso huso | reverse complement strand
TGGCGGGGACGTTTTGTCTGCGCAAAAGGATTGATATATCGACACACAGATACATTGCCTTTCACGCAGACAGACACGCACTTGTATGGACACACGAACACGCACACACGCACACGCACTAGTAAAGCTCAGAAACACACACACGCACAGGCACGCACACACTGACATTCAAACAGAAACAAACACACTCTTTTTAACACAAGCACACGCACACTCGCTGACACACTCAGATGTTGACCTCATTTCTCTGTCGTGACCTCTGGTGCTGAGAGAGGGAGGGGGGGTTAGGGGGGTAAAAGATTAACTCCCGACCTCGGCCGTCGGCCCTTTCTGTCGACTGCAGCACACGAGTCTGCCTCTGACCTAACAGACCAGACATATTGGCAGGCTATTTTTTTGCATCCAGTTTGTATTTATTTTTTTTAGTAGCCCATTTGGTTATATAATCCCCGTTTCAGATGTAAAAGGGACTACAAGATGGTCATTTTCAAATTTCCTAGGGCAGTTGTTTCGCCTACCATAGGAGAGTATATTTGTGGAAACAAATTTGTCTATTGCCACATTCATATCGTTTTTTTTAATTTTTTATTTATTTTTGTATATAATCTTTAAACATCTTTTCAAACAAATCTGTTTTCAATAAGTTCTTTATCATTACCGGATGCGGTAAATAAGACCATATGATCTTTTTTTTTTTAAGATTAAAAAATAAATAACGCACAAAATAAGATTGGGCAAGATTTTTGGGCAAAAAAAAAAAATATCTGCAAATATACCCTACCTTATAAAACAAATTACATACTAAAACATGAATTTGTGGCCTTAATTGTGAGCACATCGTGAGCGTAAAAATCGCAATCGCGCTGAATTTAGAAAGGCTCAAATAAACTGCATGCATTCAATGGCGTTTCAACCAATATCTTCATTTAAAGACACTGAAATATGCTTTATAGTTGAAATGCCTGTCGTTTAGAATGTGTCTATTGCCACGTTGTTATAGACATTGAAAAATAAAAGCTGTGTTGAGATGGCGTTTAAGCGAGGCATTACTGTGTAATTAGTTTTTTTGCTGGTGAGTGCCGTTGTATATCCTCTGCTGTTAGAGCGAGGAGGGGAGGGCAGGGAGATACAGAAAGCGTGACGATTGCACAGTGATTTTTCACCTTACAGAATTAAAAAGGTCACCATTACAGCGCAGTGGAAAACAGAGCCCTTCGGGTGCTACTGCCATGGAAAAAAACATTTGACAGACTTCTGGTAGAACTCTGGTAGCTTGATTGATATCTGTAGATTATTATTATTATTATTATTAGTAGTAGTAGTAGTAGTAGTAGTAGTAGTCGTAGTAGTAGTCGTAGTAGTTTTAGTAGTAGTAGTATTTTTGTTGTTGTTAATTACTCCTGATATCAGACGATTTCCACCAATTATTATTTTTAAAATTTCTGTTGATTCCCAATGATTTCTTCAATTTCTTTTATTGCTTTCCACTGATTTCTGTTGATTTCCTTTGACTGTTTTCTGTCGGTGTCTGATGATTTATACAGAGGTGGTCTTTATACAGAGGAGGTCTTTATACAGAGGAGGTCTTTATACTGAGGAGGTCTTTATACAGAGGTGGTCTTTATACAGAGGAGGTCTTTATACAGAGGAGGTCTTTATACAGAGCTGGTCTTTATACTCAGGTGGTCTTTATCATTGAGAATGTGTTAAGGTGAGGTTTTGCTGTAGTTGTCTTTGTATTGGAAGTGCAGTGCAATTGTGCAGCTGTGTGAACCCTGAGGTGAGGTGTATTTAAAGCAGTGCTTTACTGTATTCAGATGACTTGTAGTCCCAAACCTCCTGATATCATTGATACTGTATTTAGTCGTTGTATTTTAGTCAAGGCTGTATGCTGTTGGCAGCTTGTCAGGTTGTGCTGGGGCAGAGGTCACCTTCATCACAGCCAGCCAGCCTCATTGCTCACCCTGACCTCTGCCATGACCCCGGCCACTGGTGACAGACAGAGAGAGAGAGAGAGAGAGAGAGAGGAAAAGGGGAGAGGGGAGGGATGGAGTGAGAGAGAGGATGAGGGAGAGAGAAAGAGATGATGGAGAAAGAGGGCAGGAGATAGAAAGACGGAGAAAGAGGGAAAGACAGTGGAAAGAGAGAGGGAAGGAGAGGTGAAGAGAGGGATATCTTGTTGGTTGTTGGATTGAAAGTGAGGGATTCGCCTTCAATCCTTTCTGTTTCTCTCCCTCTCTTCCTTTCTCTCTCACTCTACTTTTCCATTTCTCTCTTTCTCTCTCTCCTTTGCTTTTTTATCTCTCTCCCTCATTTCTCTGTATTACTCTTTCACAGCCTCTCTCTCCCCCTTTCTTTCTCTCTCACTATCTCCCTCTCCCTTTTTTAACTCTCTTGTTATTGAGACAGATGTCTAGCCAGCACACTGAAGACTCTAACTGCAGTGTTTGTCTACTTGACTTAGTTTATTTTGCTTTATATTGCCTGTATAGTTTCCTATGTTTAACCTCATATATTCTTTAATTTGTTTTACATAATAAGCAAACGACTCAGTGTAGGTGATTATGTTTGTCAGCGTTTAATTGTCTTCCATGGTATTTCTGCACTTTCACCATGCTTTTCCTATGGTTATGCAATGCATTTACCACAGTTTACCCTGGTTTGCTTTGGGGTTTTTTTAACATGCTTTACCGTACCTCGCTATTCTTCACAATGCTTCCCTATGCTTTACCGTGCTTTCACTGTGCTTAATTACACTTTGCTGTGCTTTAGTGCTGTGGGTTAGTTTACCATGATCGTGTCTGTCCGTCCGTCTCACTGTCTGTCTGTCTGCCTGTCTCTCTGCCTGTCTGTCTCTCTCTCTGTGCTAAACCAGAGGTTTCTGACACAGAGAGGTTTAATTCATATTTATAAGATAAATCTGCCCCCCCCCCCCGGGACCCACTAAATTAACCTCTGACCCCTGTCACCACCCCCCCCCCTCCTTCTCCTCCTCCTCCTTCTCACAGCAGCCAAGCACGACCGAAACACACAGAAACAGACACACTCACACACACACACACACACACACACACACACACTGACATTCATACAGTCTAAATAAGTTAAATGTGTCTGTAAGTGGGGCTGCAGACACAGCCATTGTAACCCCCCCCCCCCAGTCCTGCAACATTACTGTGTAATAGTCGAGGGCTATGGTTTTGCTGTTTTTCAGGTTTTTTGAAATGATCGTATCTTGTTAATTCATTGTGTTGCTGCACGACCCCTCTTTTAATTTACCTGAGTGCTGGTCTGTGTGTAATCCTATTGAAAACAGGGGCTAGAGGGAGGTGTTGACTCTATCAGGAGGGGGATAGAGAGAGAGAGAGGGAGAGATGAAAAGAAAGAAATAGATAGAGTGAGAGAGGCAGAGGAGGAGGAGAAGAAAAGAGATTGCGGGAGAGAGAGAGAGGCAGAGACGAGTGGTAGAGAGAGGAAAGGAAAGAGAGAGAAAATGAAAGAGAGAGAGAGAGAGAGGGGGTAGAGAGGAGGCTAGCGAGGGGATGTACAAAATACAAATTAGAGACAAATAATCTAGCAAGCTGGCAGAATAAGAAGGAGGTTTCTTAATGAAAAGGAGATGAAGAAAGACTAAAAATCTTTCCGGGGGGAAGAGAAAGAGGTGTCAGAAATCAGTGCTGTGTGTAATATGACAGCCTGCAGCCTCCTCACTGGAAGAGCAGAGTGGAGGCTTTCAATACCAGCACTGTTGTACTGAGATTGTGTTATATTATATATGAAAAAGGTAATGTTATGTACAAAAAATGTGAATAATTGATTAAAAAAAAAAAAAAAAAAGAATTATGTCAGGATGTTTCGGACTACAGGTCCTTCAGCTGGATGTCAAATGTTCAATATTTCTGTACATTTGCTACATTATCTTTGTACTTGTATGAATTGTCATGTCAGTAAAGGCCATTTGAACTGGGCAGATTTGGGTAATGTGTGTGTGAGAGAGAAAGAGAGAGAGGAGATAAGGCGCGTCTTATTGGACTTACCGGATTTAGTCAGGTCGAAAAAAAACCAAAAAAACAGATTCACCAAACATGTGGGAATTGACTTGCAGTACGGGTGGCGGCAGAGAACGGTTCCGAGGGAGGGGTCGGGGGGGTGGGGGGGCTACAGGACTGGAGTGACTGCAGTTTTTAATCCTGGTGTCTGCCTCTGTTTGTAGCCAATCTGTCATGCCTACACAACTGCAATTGGAAATGTTAGGGAGGATTTGAAAAATAATTCTTATATATCTTTAAAAAAATGGAGAGAGGGGGAAAGAGAGAGAGGGGGAAGGGAGAGAGAGAGAGAGAGAGAGACACTGCAACCATGCCTTGTTAGAGGGTCTACTACTACTAAAGGCTCATTTTCTTTCTTTTTTCCTGTCATTTTCGTTCGTTCTTTTACTCGTTTTTCGTTATCTGGCCTTCGTCCTCCAGAGGCCGGTAACTCGCTGAGGTTCGCTCTCGAGTTCCTGGGTGTAGAACAGGAAGCTGGCCTGGCCCGCTCACCTTCAGCTACCCTGAGCTGCTGGGCAGATTTGCTGCAACGAGAGAGTGTGATTGGACTTTCTAAATTGGGGAGAAAATAATTGGAGCAGACTAAAAAAAAAAAAAAACATTTTAAAAGTATTCGAATATTTGAAATGTATTAAAAAAAAAAAATGAGCCCCATTGTATGAGTTCATATAACAGAAACTACAGAAACGACTGCATCAGAAAGGCGTAAAGGAAACCAATGCATGAATGAAGTCTCTCCCCTCTGCTCAGTTCTCTCCCTTTCTCAAATTCAAAATCCATTGGCCTGGCAAGTCATACAAGTACTGCCATAGTTAATGTTGTAAATTTACAGAAATATATATATATATATATATATATATATATATATATATATATAGCTCAAAGAGCCAGCTGCCCAACGTTTCGATATGTTGTACATATCTTTCTCAAGGGAGCCTGTGTTTGAATCAAAACATATATATATATGTTGTAAATATAATGCATATCTATAGCACGACTGCACTTACAGTGAGGAGGCTTAAGGCTGCCATATTATCCACAGCAAAGATTTCTGACACCGCTTTCTTTGCCCCTGAAAAAGATTTTTAGTTTTTCTTCATCCCACTTTTATCAAGAAACCCTTTTCTGCCAGCTCGACAGAATATTCCCTCTTTCTCTCTCTCTCCCTCTCTCCCTGTCCCTATCTCTCTCTCTTTCCCTCTCTCTCTCCCTCTACCTCTCCCTCTCTCCCTGTCCCTGTATCTCTCTCTCTCTCTCTCTCTCTCTCTCTCTCTCTCTCTCTCTCTCTCTCCCTCTCCTTCTCCCTCTCTCTCTCTCCCTTGTTGTTTTGATAGTTTATCAATAGGTTAATAGCCCCAGTGTGTCACAATTATTGACTGCCTGATTAGGAGAGTGTCAGAGAAATTCAGACTTAATCTCCCCTTACTGTGCTGTGGGAAGCATCTACTCCCCTCCCATTGATTTTCTGTGTATCGAGTGACCCCCCCGCCCGCCCCCCCCCCCACACACGCACGCAGCCACGCCATTGGACAGCTCCCAACGCTCAGCTCCAACGCCATTGGTGGATTACTTCCAGCTTCCTTTTATTTACTCTTTTATTTATTTGTATTTGTTTTCTTTCTTTCTTTCTTTCTTTCTTTCTTTCTTTCTTTCTTTCTTTCTTTATCTACATGTGCCTGTGTGTGTGTTTTAGAAATAGTAAAAGTGACTCAATACATTCAATGGCAGACGTTTCGACTAGAGGTCTTTCTCTGTGTCTTCAGTTGATTTAGAAACACTAAACAGAACGTAATTAATTCAATCACAGACGTTTCAGCTGCAATTGATTTAGAAATATTAAACTGCCCTTGTGAGGTGGCTTGATCATTACAATCTTTTGCATATATTTTATGAGGAGACAAATTTCTATTCAGGGAGAGTAACGGGTCTGAGTTCCCCCCCACCACACACCCTCATTCTGTTTGATGCCAGTGTGTATAGCAGACCCTGATATTGATGAGATACAGCCCTCTGAAATGTCTTTTTATAATATATAGCAGACCCTGACTCTGATAATGATATAGGAGGCTGTGTGGTCCCTGTGGTTAAAGAAAAGTGCTTGTAACCAGGAGGTCCCCAGTTCAAATCCCACCTCAGCCACTGACTCATTGTGTGACCCTGAGCAAGTCACTTAACCTCCTTGTGCTCCGTCTTTCGGGTGAGGCGTAGTTGTAAGTGACTCTGCAGCTGATGCATAGTTCACACACCCTAGTCTCTGTAAGTCGCCTTGGATAAAGGCGTCTGCTAAATAAACAAATAAATAAATGTGATACAGCCATCTGAAATGTCTTTATAATATATAGCAGACCCTGATATTGATGAGATACAGACATCTGAAATGTCTTTATAATATACAGCAGACCCTGATATTGATGCAATACAGCCCTCTGAAATGTCTTTATAATATATAGCACTAGACCCTGATATTGATGTGATACAGCCCTCTGAAATGTCTTTATAATATATAGCACTAGACCCTGATATTGATGCGATCCAGCCCTCTGAAATGTCTTTATAATATATAGCACTAGACCCTGATATTGATGAGATACAGCCCTCTGAAATGTCTTTATAATATATAGCAGACCTTGATATTGATGAGATACAGCGCCTGAAGTTTCCTTGTATTTGATAGTTTATATGAGATGGAAATGACATCACCTTAAAATAAGATGAAGAAACAGAACAATTAAAGAAGCCTGTGTTGCTCAGAACGGGCTGCCAGTGTGCTGGGAGACCGAGATATTGATGATACAGCCCTCTGAAATGTGATGACTCTGATAATGATTAGGAGGCTGTAGTGCTGTGTTAAAGAAAGGGTCACAATGGAGTTTTGTTTTGTTTTGGTGTCAACACAACCCAGAGAGAGAGAGAGAGAGAGAGAGAAGAGGTCTTGTTTCTTTGAGATTTAAAGTCAGGATCAATAAGAATTGTAAAAATCAATGCAGTTAGCACAGCCCTCTGAAATGTCAATAGGGCCTAATCAGCCCTCAAAACAAAATGTCTTTATAATATATAGCACTAGGGGTGGGATATTGATGATACAGCCCTCTGAAATGTCTTTAATTTACAGACCTTGAATTTAGGAGATTTGATGTTTATTGAGATGGAATTCAACTTTCTTAAAATAAGATGAAATGCCAGTTTGTGGATCAATAAAATGTTTAGATTAGATTGATGAGTGAGGAGATAGGGATTCCAGACGCCGGGATTATGGAGTTTTTTCATTCATTCTTTCTTAAACAAATAAGAGAGAAGAGAGAGAGCAGAGAGAAGAGGTTTGTTTCTTTGGATAAAGTCAGGATCAATAAGAATATAAAATATGCAGTTAGCATTTCCATAGGGCTGTATCGCATCAATATCAGGGTCAGCTATATATTATAAAGACATTTCAGAGGGCTGTATCACATCAATATCAAGGTCTGCTGTATATTATAAAGACATTTCAGAGGGCTGTTTCACATCAATATCAGGGTCTGCTGTATATTATATATATAGAACATGGTACAGGCCGGGTGCTGTACGATACAAGCTGATATCCACGCCACAGTCAAAAGTTATAAAAGTCCCCCTGTAATAAAAGCATGTTTAAAAAGCATAGCAAAGTGTAATAAAGCACAGTTTAAAGCACGCCAAAGCATTGGTAAGCATTGTGAAGAATAGCGAGGTATGGTAAAGCATATCAATAAACATGGCAAACTATGTCCCAGCGCTTGTCACTGGGTTTGTTTCTTGTGGTATGTGCAAGTGTAGCTCTGTGGAGTGTTCTGTGGGTGTGGGTGAGCTTCGTGGCCAGCTGTCAGTGTCTGCAGTGAATCTGCCTGTTTAAACACACATTTAATTAGGCAGAGAGCTGCGATCCAATAGCCAGTGTTAATGAAGTGATTTTATCAGCTGGAGCTGTGCTATACACCCCCAAGGGAACACTGTGTACAGTACAGGGCTGGCTGAGGAAGTTCAATACTACAGTACACACTGAGACACACGCTGACACACTGAGACTGAGACACACACACTGCAGTTAGACGCACGCACTGAGACATACACACACTGAGACGCACATTGAGAGACACACACTGACACATACACACCCAATATTTACAATTGTCACGAAACTTGCTAAGGATCTTCTTTAGCACCATTATAATGTATCATAATCTGGGAGTATATGGAGGCTGTCTGGCTGTCTGTCGTCCTTAAGTTTCTATATATTAGACAACCGTTTGTCCAATTGGAGTTACACTTGTTAAGGACATTCTTCAACACAAGTTCTGAATCTGGGGTGCACGGAAGCCCCCTGCTTGTCTGTCTGTCTGTCTGTCTGCATGTCAAACTTTTTTACAGGAATGAGCGCACCGCTGACATGCTTGTTTCTCTGCTGTTTATTTTGCAGGAACTGATGTAAATGGAATCGCGGGTTTACAAACTGCCTTCAAGCCCCCAAAAAGTAAGTGAGGAAGGATTTCTGTTAAATAAATTGTGGGTGTGTGTGAGAAAAATTAACCCAGGACCAGAGGACACATGGTCAGAAATGAAGTGCAGATAGAGGGAAAGGAGACAGTTCTTCACACAGAGAGGGGTGGGGGTGTGGAATGGGCTACCTAGCCATGTTGCTGAGGCAGAATCACTGGGATCCTTTAAGACCCGACTTGACAAAGAGATCTGAGATCAATCAGCTGCCAGGAACCGGACGAGGTTAGTTGAGCCGAATGGCCTCCTCTCATTCGTAAAGCTCTTATGTTCTTGTGAATTTTTACTGTGAATTGCCTTGTGTACAGTGCAGCACAGCGAGGCTCTGCCCAGCACACAGCAGGCAATGCCAGCGCACTAGATCAGAACTTTATATAGACACCATGGTGGGTAGCTGCTGTAGTTCTGTACAGGATTTTATATGAGTGTTAAATAGTGCGGTCCCGCCAGCATTGCCCTGTGTGCAGTACAGCACAGCGAGGCTCTGCCCAGCACACAGCAGGCAATGCCAGCGCACTAGATCAGCACTTTATATAGACACCATGGTGGGTAGCTGCTGTAGTTCTGTACAGGGTTTTATATGAGTGTTAAATAGTGCGGTCCCGCCAGCATTGCCTTGTGTACAGTGCAGCACAGCGAGGCTCTGCCCAGCACACAGCAGGCAATGCCAGCGCACTAGATCAGCACTTTATATAGACACCATGGTGGGTAGCTGCTGTAGTTCTGTACAGGGTTTTATAATGTTATATAATGTACAATAGCCATTATATCCATGGTTAAACTTTCTTTCTTTCTTTCTTTCTTTCTTTCTTTCTTTCTTTCTTATTATACTAGATAACATTTCATGTAGCTATTTCTTAGGTATAAATCAGAGCTTATGAAATATTTAATATATAGTGTATATACATTGTGTTTTAAACACTGCCCGGGGAGGAGGCATTTTTAATGCGGTCCTCAGATTTCAATGGTCACTCTTCCCTGTCCCTTGGGCAGGTGATAGTTCTTGATTTGAGTCATGATTTATTTCTTGTAGCACAAAAGGTCTGCGTTTGCCCTTTAGGTTCATAAAAAGGTTATGCAGAGTGACCGCTAGAGCCAGGCAGCCTCAGACCCCATTCCGTATCACAACAAATGAATTAAACAGTCCTTCGGCACTTTCATTGTGCTTAAATACACAAGATGAAACAAACAGCCAGGAGTCGCGACAAATAACTCGCCTTCAAAAGATAAGGGAGGACCTCGGAGATGATAATGATAGCCGACACGCACAATATACCAATGTGAAAGTTTAAATGTGTTTTTATTTTAATTAGAAGAAAAAAAATGGTAATGGAAATGTTATACATTTTTAATATTAAACACGTTTTTGAGGGTGCTGAAGGGGACTGGAAATGTATCACTTATAGTTTGTTGTTTGGTTGTAGTTTTTGTAAAATTAGCTAATAGGAGTTTTATCTAGTTAATTATGGTGAGGCATAGGGAAGCATTGTAAAGCACAGAGAGGTGTGGTAAAGCATAGGGAAGCATTGTAAAGCACAGAGGGGTATGGTAAAGCATAGGGAAGCAAAGCACAGAGAGGTCTGGTAAAGCATAGGGAAGCATTGGAAAGGACAGAGAGGTCTAAAGCACAGAGAGGTATGGTAAAGCATAGGGGAAGCATTGTAAAGCACAGAGAGGTCTGGTAAAACATAGGGAAGCATTGCACAGAAGGTCACAGAGGTCATAGGGGTAAAGCAAAGGGGTCTGGTAAAGCATAGGGAAGCATTGTAAAGCACAGAGGGGTCTGGTAAAGCATAGGGAAGCATTGGAAAGCACAGAGAGGTATGGTAAAGCATATTAAAAAACAAACCATGGTAAGCTAACCGTTGGAAAAGTTCCCCACAGTAAAAGCATAGCAAAGTGTAATAACGCACGGTAAAGCACAGGCAAGCATTGTGAAGCACAGAGAAGCTGAATTTATTAGGTGTCTTTTAGTATTTCTAAATCAGATGAAGACATTGAGAAAGACTTTTAACCGAAACGTTTATCATTGAATTGATGTGATATTTCTAAATCCAGCACTGTACAGCTCTGGGTAAAGCCGACGCTGACGCAACTGAAATTCACAGACCAGGCATTAAAATACATCTTCAAGTTCTTTATTGAAGGATTAACAAGAATTTAACAAACAGAACAACGATTAAAAACAAACAAACAAACAAAAAAAAACAATAACAACGTTTCTTTTAAGGAGTGAAGAATTCAAATAATTTCAGAAGAAAAATTGCCTTAATAAATTTAAAGCCGGGGTACGCGTTCGTTTTTTTTTTTAGTTTTTTTTTTATTTGCAATAAAACGGTCAGCCGCTGAATTTAGGGGGGCTGCGGGGATTGCAATTGATGGCTGTGATATTGCTGCTAATATCTTGGTATTGATTACGTATCACCATTGAAGGAGCCTATCAATAACCCGAGCCGGGATTAATGAATTCATTATTAACTCCCAGTTAAGCGGTGTAAAAGTGTGTCGGGTGTCCAGCAATAACAATAAGTCAGGTCTGAGTGACTGGATCTGAGCTTCGCAACAGCAGGGCTGGGGTGGGACTCCGCTATTGATCGCTATCAATAAGGAGGCTATTGTTTGGGGAGGAGTACCGCCAGCTAAATTAGGATCTATTGCTGACTATTTGTTGCAATTGTCTTTTGAGAATTTTTTAAAAACTTTTTTTCATTCCAAATTGTTATTAGCAGAGCTTGCGAGTGAAAGAATTCGAAATCGATATGCAGGTTTGCTGTAACCCTATAACCGTACCCAAATATCTCTTTCATTCACCCGCTCCGTAGACTATTACACATGTTGATTTTTCATATTAGTATTACATCCATAACTGTATTACACACTCGACGGGGCTAAAGAAAACGTAATAAATTCAACGACAAACGTTTCCACGAGAAGTCTTTTTTTTAAAATGTCTTTAGACATTGAGAATCGTTGTTTGAGTCTGAATACAGGGGGGGGGGCGGCCTTAATACTGCAGCTGGCTTTATACTGGCGTCAGTAGGAGCCAATCAGTGCTGGAAAAATAGTGGCTTTAATCTCGCTATATGCTGAGCTGGTCTTTATACAGAGGAGGTCTTTATACTGAGGTAGTCTTTATACAGAGGAGGTCTTTATACAGAGGAGGTCTTTATACAGAGGAGGTCTTTATACAGAGGAGGTCTTTATACAGTGGTGGTCTTTATACAGAGGAGGTCTTTATACAGTGGTGGTCTTCATACAGAGGAGGTCTTTATACTGAGGTGGTCTTTATACAGAGGAGGTCTTTATACAGAGGAGGTCTTTATACTGAGGTGGTCTTTATACTGAGGTGGTCTTTATCATTGAGAATGTGTTAAGGTGAGGCTTTGCTGTAGTTGTCTTTGATTTGAGATTGAACCTGATGAATGAACGGACCCTGTGTGAAACCTGATTGCAACTGCATCAAAACATGTAACCCGACACATTGTGCTCATGATTATCCCTGAAGGTGCGGCACAACCAATATCTAGGAACCCAAAAAAATGAAAACCTTGTTTATTTAAAGGCTTGTTGCTGATATTATTATTATGAAAACGAGGTGTATTATTATTATTATTATTATTATTATTATTATTATTATTATTATTATAATGTGCCATTTTTTCATTTAAAATATTTTTTTATTAAAACGTTATAGGGTAACCTACTACTACTATTAATAGTATTATACCGAGAAAGAAAGGGATAGAAAGAGAAAATAAATAGGGAAGAAAAATGAAATGAGAGCGAGAGACGGGAGAATTCCAGTGTTAGGGGGTGATAACAAGGTGAAGGTAAAATGAGAGAGAGAGAGACAGAACATTTAAAAAAATAAGAACAAGAATTCCTGTACTATGTTGCACTGAGAAAAGGGGAAAGAAAGAAAGAAAGAAAGAAAGAAAGAAAGAAAGAAGGGGTAAATGAAAACAAGATTAAACATGAGAGAGAGAGAGGGAGAAGGAAAGTAATAAAGAGAGCAACATGAAAATTGACTGCGCTGAGAGAGAAGAGGACGGAAGTGTCAATGAAAGAAAAAATGGAGGGAAGGAAAAAAAGACAAGCCAGATACAGTGCAAAAAAAAACAACCGCACTGTTTAAAATCAAATTCACTAAGAAAGAAAGAAACGCCATAACGAAGGAAAATTTGCCAAAATAATATACATTTACAGTCGAATTAAAAGCATTTAAAGCAGGACTCTCATCATTAAGCTTAGCTCTGTGCTGTGCAGTGTGCCGCCGTTTTGAGCTACTGTAGTGCTTTCACTGTTTTACAACAATAAAACCAGCATTTTTCAGTTTTTTAAAGAAAAAAAAAATACATATCGAAATATATATGTTTTATGAGCTGCAACATTTCAGCTTCTTCAGAGAGCACGGTAGAAACACCCAGGCAGACTGGCCGTGTCACTGTAGCTCATTATTAAAACAGTGAGTTTTCAGTTCAAGTGTTTTTAGCTGTGCGCGCACACACACACACACACACACACACACACACACACACACACACACACACACACACACACACACACACACACACACACACACACACACACACACACACATGTTTGCATTCCTATATTTGTGGGGTCTTCTCATTGACTCTGACCATATTCTTATTTACTATTTCTAACTTCAGTCAAACAAAACTCGACAATAAACAAAATATTTTGGCACTTTTATTATTTTTTTGAAGGCATATTTAGTTCTTAAATATGTGTTTTATAAAGTGGGGGCATCCCCACAACATTGTTTTTTTCAGGAGTTACTATCTTTGTAGGGACATTTTCTCAAATACTCACTCACACACACACACACATATATATATATATATATATATATATATATATATATATATATATATATATATAAATCCATAACAAATTCAAATATTTCTTATACATTTAGAGACTCAAACAATTCTACCAATTATCCTGGGTAGGTAACAAATTCAAATAGGGTCGTGGGTTCAATCCCAGGTGGAGGACACTGCTTACCCTTGAGCAAGGTACTTTACCTAGATTGCTCCAGTAAAAACCCAACTGTATAAATGGGTAATTGTATGTAAAATAATGTGATATCTGTATAATGTATGTGAAATAATGTAAAATGTGATATCTTGTAACAATTGTAAGTCGCCCTGGATAAGGGCGTCTGCTAAGAAATAAATAATAATAATAATAATATAAACACAGACAAAAGCCCTTGACAGCAGCAGACACAGCCCTGATTGGACCTCAAGACTGTTTGTGGAAATTGAAAATAAAAATATAACAAGGCAGCAATTATCTTGCAAAAAGAAGAACAAAAAAAAAAAATCGTTTTAAGTGTTTTGTGATTTCTGCGATGGCTGGTGTTTTTTTGGGTGTTTTCTTTTTTTTTGCCTGTGCGTTTAGGCAGGGAGAGAAGGAAGGAGGGAGGGAGGGGGAGAGGAGAGACTGAACATCCTGCGCTGGGTGTTAGAGAGCTGAGGAGATGAGATTTTTAATAACCTGCAAGGACAAATAAATAAATAAAGAAAAAATAAAATCACCTCATCTGTTTGACCAGAGGCTGAAGTGTATCAGAGATCACAAGCAGACCTCTGCAGGGTTAACCCCTGCACTACTGCCCTCTCTCTCTCTCAGTCTCTCTCAATCCCGTTCTCTCTCCCTCTCCCTCTCTCTCTCAATCCCTCTGTCTCTCTCCACCTCTCGCTTTCTCTCTCTCTCAATCCCTCTCCCTCTCCCTCTCTTCACCTCTCACTTTCTCTCGCCCTCTCTATCTCTCTCCCCCTCTTTCTCTCTCCCTCTCTCTCTCCCTCTCTCTCCCCTTCTCTTTCTCTCACTCTCTCACTCCCTCTCTCTCCCTCTGTCTTGCTCTCTCCCTCTGTCTTCCTCTCCTGCCATCTCTCTCCATCTCTCCATCTCTCTCTGCCTCGCTGCATTTCAGCAACAAAAAAATCCAACCTTTTCTTAAGAGTTTCTCCGACGGTCAGAAATACAGCTTGAGGTTTAACAAAACCGTTTGCCGTTGAATTTATTCAGTTTCCTTCATTAAAGACAGCGCTGTTGAGTGTTGATGTAGTTCTGGGTGACGATGAGTGAGGCTAAACTTTTGGCCTTGGCTGTAGATGTTAAAAGTCGTTCTGGAAGTTTATTTGAAGGAAAAGAAAAACTGTAGTCCTTTTTTTCTTCTCCAAATTCTTCATTAATTTTAGGAAGCAGAAACGTTAAGATGGTTACTGGAGCTTCCACAAGCAGTCATGCCATGAGGGGGGGGGGGGGTTCTGTACCTGAGAACAGCCTGATGAACAGCTGTATAGCAAAGAGTCGTGACTAAACATTTCTAAAAGATCATTTTTCAAGACGGGCATATAGAAAACAGTGGGTATTTCAATGCATATGCTGGCCTCCTTATAGATTTTCTGGACTTTCACTCGCTGCTGGCCTCCTTATAGACGTTCTGGATTGCATCTCTCTCTCTCTCTCTCTCTCTCTCTCTCTCTCTCTCTCTGAATACCTCCTTAACCTTGCCCTTGCTCTGCGCTCAGTGTGCGATTATGGGGACCCTCAGTTTGTGTGCCTGCTCTGTTTTTTTGTTGTTATTGTGTTTGTTAAGAGTCAGTTGTATACAGTACAATACCTACAGTAGCAACCCTGAGCCCTGCATTCATCTTCACCATGAGTGTGTCAGCTGTAGTGTTTAGGGAAGAGGTTTTAATGAGTAGGCAAAGGTTACAGTTGAGGGTGTATTGTTATTGACTGTGGATAAGCTTTGTGTGTGTGTGTGTGTGTGTCAGTGTCTGTGTGTCAGTGTGTGTGTGGCAGTGTGTGTGTGTGTGGCAGTGTGTGTGTGTTGAAAGGAAATGGAGAGGCCAAGGTAATTTTTTCTCCCCTCTCTCCTTGAATCCTCTCTCTCTCTCTCTCTCTCTCTCTCTCTCTCTCTCTCTCTCTCTCACCCTACACTACATTCTGCTAGAAATAATTGCTTTTGTCTAGAAGGAGCCGAGAGAAGCCAAGAAAAGAAAGGAAGAGGAGGGGGGGGTGAGGGAGAGAGGGAGGGGGGCTTTTTCTCTCTCGTTTTTCTGTTTCTCTCTTAGCAGGGGGTTTCTAAAGGACAACCAAATGGTCACTTTTGAAATGCCGTCGTATGGAAGCTGGCTGTCAAATGAGGGAGGGAAGGCGAGAGAGCGCAAGAGAGGGGTTGGGCAGGGAGGTAGGGGGGACGACAGTACACTAGAGTTGTCTGTTTAGGGAAAAAGATTCATTGTTAGCAGAAAGGAAAGCAAGCCGACAGACAGACAGGAGGCAGGCAGGCAGGCAGGCAGGCAGGCAGGCAGGCTTTTGCGGCTTTTACTTCTAAAAATAAAGAAATTATCAATAATATTAATGGTAATCATAATTACCATAACAACAGTATTAATAAATATTAATAATAGGTAGGAACTTAGAAAAATCACTGGTTTAATAGAGACACGTTTCCAATGCAAATGCAGAGTGAGGATTCTTGTAAAATGGTATGAAAGCTTTTTTTTATGGTTTAGTTTGTTTTTCTGGAGACAGTGAAGTGCATTGTAATGTAAGCTCGGCTAGCGCAATATACTGTGTGTGTGACCGAGAGAGAGGGGCAGGCAGGCAGCTAGGCGTGCATTTTAATATTTAATATTTTAATCAGATTTTAACAATCGTTGCATCAGATTTTAATAATACTGAAAATAAATATACAAAAATATCTGAAGGGGGGGGCGGGTATTTTATTTTTCTCTTTATGCTGCATTTTTCATGTGTATACATTTGTATACGTTGAATATACATTTCCGAGTCTCTATATATTTATGTATATGGATTGGGAGGAGAGAGAGGGAGAGAGTGTGAGACAGAGTCTTTGCTTAGTACGTAGAGGTATTGATTTTTTCCATTGATTGCGATGTTTAGACTAAAGATTTTCTATTTAAAAAATCTATATAATAATAATCTGTCACTGCCATGCGCTCTATAACTGTATTACTAAAACGACTGCGTTAAACCAAGATATACCAAAAAAATACAAAGAAACCAAAAAGTACATCTAAATATATATATGTATATATATATATACAAAATTATATCCAGATCTTAAATATATATATACACATATTTCATATCTTTCTTTCTTTCTTTTTTTAACGGGTTTATAATTTTTTTTACCGCGTTTTACGGTTTTTTGTTAAAGGTTGAAAAAAGAAGAAAGAAAGAAAGAAAGAAAGAAAGAAAGAAAGAAAGAAGCCATCACTTCTCTGTCTACATTTCTTGTTGTTTTAATAAAAATAAATGTATTATTTTATTTATTAATGATCGCCAAAGCTGATGGTGACTCGGGTCAACGCTATTAATCACAGCCAACAACAAAAAAAAAAAAAAACGCGGAGACGGGAAAGAAAGGGGCAAATCTAAAAGCCAGAATCCGCACTCTGCTAGCCCAACAGCTGCCGTGTCCATCTCTTTGTCTGCTCGCCTCCCCGTACCAGTCCGAAGCGAGCCTGCGGTTCTGTTTCTGAAATCCCTGCTGTCGGGTGGCGGCGTTTCGTTTTCCTTTGCCAAAGATCTGCTAATGCTAACTGGGACTGCTTCTCCTTCTACTTCATCATCGTCTCTTCAGGGATTGAGAAGATTCACAAGACGTCTGCACCATCCTGTGTGATTTTCCTGTCCTTTTAACACCTGCACCGCCGGTTATACTAAACAAGGAACGGCGGATGCGGCTTGTCGCTACCCGAAATACGACAGACTTCATCTGTTAAGCGTTTTAGAGACACAGAGAGAGAGAGAGAGAGAGAGAGAGACTGAGGACGAGAGAGAAGGAATCCCAGTACCGCTGTTCGGTCCAGCCAGGCTCCAGTATGTTCGTGCCCCTGCCGGTCCCGTTCGTGTTCCAGCGAGCCTCCTCCGAAGTGGCAGGATGGCGTCTCAAGCCTCCGACAGCCTTCCGAGCGGCGGCGGCAGCGAACGGTAAGTCTGTTCCGACAACAAAAAAATAAAATAAACGTCCGCAAAAACACTGTAAATAAATGCACGGTCCTCTGGCTAGCTTGATATAGTCCCCGTAGCTGTTGTTGTGGTCTGCCTGCCTCTGTGCGTTTCTTCCCCCTAGGAGAGAGACGGTAAAGGGAGGCAGGCAGCTTGTTTCATCACCCCGTCTCCAGCCTGTGTCTGTGTCTGCGGGATAGGGGAAGAGAGAGAGAGAAAGCAGAGAGCGAAGGAGAGAATATTCATGTGGATATTGATCCCACAAGATATTGATTCTGGGGCAGGCTTTCAGATTCAGCCGGGGGAACTGAGAGAGAGAGGAGATGGGAGGGAGAAGGAGAGAGAAAGAGATGCCATGGGGGAAAAAACGTGGACAGGCTGGCCCACAAGAGCAGGGGAGAGAAGCAGTGGACAGGGGGGGAGCTGGAGAGGATTGTCTGGGGTGATAGGAGAGTGGAGAGGGAAAGGGGAGAGAGGAGTGAGAGAAGCTTTCTCGAATTGTTGTTTTTAATCTTCAGTCATATTGTAATGTTAGCCTGTAGCTGTCATTGTATTAGCAGTAATGTTCTTGCTGTGCTGTAGCTGTATTTCACTTGAAAATGCTCTGTATTGTAACCTGCATTCCAGTTGTGCTGTAACTGTATTGTATCAATGTGGCTGTATTGTATCAATGTGGCTGTATTGTATCAATGTGGCTGTATTGTATCAATGTGGCTGTATTGTATCAATGTAGCTGTATTGTATCAATGCAGCTGTATTATATCAATGCGGCTGTATTGTATCAATGTAGCTGTATTGTATCAATGTGGCTGTATTGTATCAATGTGGCTGTATTGTATCAATGTAGCTGTATTGTATCAATGTGGCTGTATTGTATCAATGTAGCTGTATTATATCAATGTGGCTATATTGTATCAATGTGGCTGTATTGTATCAATGTGGCTATATTGTATCAATGTGGCTGTATTGTATCAATGTGGCTGTATTGTATCAATGTGGCTGTATTGTATCAATGTGGCTGTATTGTATCAATGTAGCTGTATTATATCAATGTGGCTGTATTGTATCAATGTGGCTGTATTGTATCAATGTGGCTGTATTGTATCAATGTGGCTGTATTGTATCAAAGTGGCTGTATTGTATCAATGTAGCTGTATTATATCAATGTGGCTGTATTGTATCAATGTGGCTGTATTGTATCAATGTGGCTGTATTGTATCAATGTGGCTGTATTGTATCAATGTAGCTGTATTGTATCAAAGTGGCTGTATTGTATCAATGTGGCTGTATTGTATCAATGTGGCTGTATTGTATCAGTGTAGCTGCATTGTATCAATGTGGCTGTATTGTATCAATGTAGCTATATTGTATCAATGTAGCTGTATTGTATCAATGTGGCTGTATTGTATCAGTGTAGCTGTATTGTAGGCTGTGTTTTGCAGGTGTATTGCAGATGTATTATATAAATTGCTAGTTTAATATAGTGGCATTTGACTTATAATGTAGCCATGTAGTAGCTGTATTGTAATTGTATTGTAGTTGTATTACAGTTATAATGTAGCTGTATTGTAATTGTATTGTAGCTGTATTGCAGTTGTAATGTAACAGTATTGTAGTTGTATGTGAACTATACTGCAGACTGTATTCCAGTCCAATTGTGTTTTAGCTGTATAGTAGCTGTATTGCAGTTATAACGTAGCTGTATAGTAGCTGTATTATAATTGTGTAGTAGCTGTATTGCAGGTGTATTGTATCTGTATTGTATTATTTGCTGTTTTAATGTAGCGGCATTTCACTGTATTGCAGGTGTAATGGAGCTGTATTGTAGCCTGTATTGCAGGTGTAATGTAGCTGTATTGTAGTCTGTATTGCACGTGTAATGTAGCTGTATTGTAGTCTGTATTGCAGGTGTAATGTAGCTGTATTGTAGTCTGTATTGCAGGTGTAATGGAGCTGTATTGTAGCCTGTATTGCAGGTGTAATGGAGCTGTATTGTAGCCTGTATTGCAGGTGTAATGGAGCTGTATTGTAGTCTGTATTGCAGGTGTAATGGAGCTGTATTGTAGTCTGTATTGCAGGTGTAATGGAGCTGTATTGTAGTCTGTATTGCAGGTGTAATGGAGCTGTATTGTAGCCTGTATTGCAGGTGTAATGGAGCTGTATTGTAGTCTGTATTGCAGGTGTAATGGAGCTGTATTGTAGTCTGTATTGCAGGTGTAATGGAGCTGTATTGTAGTCTGTATTGCAGGTGTAATGGAGCTGTATTGTAGCCTGTATTGCAGGTGTATTGGATCTGTGGTATAGCTCTATTGTAGTTTAGTGTAGTTGTTCTTTACAATACACTTCACTATTTAATTTTCATTCTTGCTGTGCCTTTAGACACCTGTCTGTGTTTGCGTCAGAACTGAGGAGAGAGAGAGAGAGAGAGAGAGAGAGAGAGAGAGAGAGAGAGAGAAGGAGCAGTCAGCAGCTGAGCAGTCAATAGCGGTTGTGTTGTGTCATTTATATTACAATGTCTGGCTCTGTATGCAGAAATGTTTGTGTGTTGTTTTTATAGATGCGGTTCTTGATTTGGGGGGGAGAGGGAAGGAAAAAGAGGGATGGAGTGACAGAGAGGGAAGGGGGATAAAGTGCAGGAAGGAGGGGGTGGGAGCTGAAAAACATTTTCTGTAATTAGATAACTCTGTTTAAGAACTACTTCATACTTTTTGCTTCATTGAGTTGTGTTAACTGCAACCTCACAATACTGATTGAATGCACCGCGGGGGGGTTAGTTACCTTCACCTGCTCCACTTCGCACACCTGTTCTCTGCAGAATTAAAGTGTGATCATGTGCCTTACTGTAAAGAACAAAAAAAAGAAAAATACAACCCATACTGGAATATTCAAAGATGACTGGAGTTGTGTCTCTTTACCTCCTCGGCTAAAACTGAGAGGAAAACCATCTGATGCTCTTGGCTTAGAGGACAACCAGCAGCTCTGCATGGAAATGACCCCGTCCCAGAGCTCTATTAGATACGTAGGAACCCAAGGGCGCTGGAACAGTTTTTAAAGTGGGGGTGCTGAAAGCCACAAAACTGTAATCCCTGTATATAAAGGAAGCCATGCAAAGCAACACCCGTAGTTCCAGCGCCCCTGTAGGAACCTGCAACAATATAGGGGCAAAGGCAATGTGTTATTGAGCAAATAGTACAGAAGGTATCGCTCAGCATGAAGCTCCAGGCTCTCGATGAACATCTTCTACTGCTTTAATAGGGGCTGCTGTTTTAGAAATGATAAATAATGGACTTACTTGTATTTTTAATTATTATATATATATATATATATAATATAATGCAATTACAGTGTATTTCAACATAAGCATGAAGTATTAAAAAGCCCTCTATTGCATACAGGTTTGTCAGTAATGTACAGCATGGATGTGCTGTTTTTTTAGTCATTGTCACCTCTGTTTAGCTCTGCGTGGTTTTCATTGCACAGAGGGGGAAGCTTAATGAAAAGAATGCTGCTCAGTGGCTGAGGTGCGCTGCCCATTATCGCCGGTTTGACTTGACTTTGCAGGAGAATCTAATAAAGGTCCCTTATAAAAGTTTACCGCGGTGTTTCTGTACTTTTCCAATGCTTTTTCATGGTAATACAATGCACTTATCATAGTTTACCCTGGTTTGCCATGTTTAGTAAGTTTACCATGGTTTGTTTTTTTAATATGCTTTACCAGACCTCTCTGTGCTTTACAATGCTTCCCCTATGCTTTACCATACCTCTCTGTGCTTTACAATGCTTCCCTGTGCTTTACCAGACCTCTCTGTGCTTTACAATGCTTCCCTATGCTTTACCAGACCTCTCTGTGCTTTACAATGCTTCCCTATGCTTTACCATGCTTTCAATGTGCTTTATTACACCTTGCCATGCTTTTACTATGGGCAGCTTTTATAAGGGTTAGTTTACCATAGTTTAGTTTTTTTTATGCTTTACCAGACCTCTGTGTGAAAGGGCTAGTGTTTAGCACAGGTTATTTTCTTTCTTTTTTGTTTCTTTCTCTTTCTTTTTCTCTTCTTTCTAATCCCCCAGCCAGGCACCTCATATCTCTCTCTCCTCTCCCATCTCTACTCTCTCCAATGTCTTTTTCTCTGTCCCCTTCTCTTCTCTTCTCCACCCCCTCTCTCTCTCTCTCTCTCTCTCTCAATTTCAAATACGCCATCTATGCAGGACCAGTTAAGCAATGCCTGTCAAGGTTATTGGGCATGTTATATATGACAGTGTCAATCACAAACTCCCTCTCTCCCCCCCCCCCCACCACTCCTGTCCTCTCTTCTCTCCCTCTCAATTTTAATTTAACTTGTGTTATTATTATACATGTTGTGCACAACATTACCAAATACAAATCAAAACTCCCCCTCCTCGGCCCCCCTCTCCCCCCTCGCCCCCCCGTGATACAGATGCTTCCTGACCCTGTCTTTGTGTCCCTACTTGTTCGCCCTTGACCCCCTGATCCAGCCCTCCTCTCGTTCTCTTTCTCTTCTTCACAAAAGCAGCCCCCTCTCGCTCGCTCTCTAAACCCCTCCCCGCCCCCTCTTTAATCTTTCTTTCTTTCCTTTATTAATTCGTTCCTGTTTTCTTTGCGGTGCTCTTCAAAAAAAAAAAAAAAAAGAAAAGAGAAACAAATTGAGAGAAAGAAAGATAAAAGAACAGAAAAAGAAAGACAAAATAAGAAAGATAGAAAGGAAAGGAAAGAAAGAACAAAATAGATCAAATAAAAGAGAAAAGAAAGAAAGAGGTAAAATAAAAGAAAAAGAAAGACTAAATAAGAAAGATGAAAAGAAAGAAAATAAAATGAATAAAGAAAGATAAAATATGAAAGAAGGAGAGGGTATACCATTTTACACATGGTTATACTATGCATACCCTGCCTATACAGTAATGCCAGCACACTAGATCAGTACTTTATATAGACACCATGGTGGGTAGCTGCTGTAGTTCTGTACAGGGTTTTATATTAGTGTTATATAGTGCGGTCCCGCCAGCATTGCCCTGTGTGCAGTACAGCACAGCGAGGCTCTGCCCAGCACACAGCAGGCAATGCCAGTGCACTAGATCAGCACTTTATATAGACACCATGGTGGGTAGCTGCTGTAGTTCTGTACAGGGTTTTATATTAGTGTTATATAGTGCGGTCCCGCCAGCATTGCCCATTTGAAACAGGCAATGCCAGCGCACTAGATCAGCACTTTTATAGACACCAGTAGGCAGGGTTTCATACAGTGTTATATAGACTCCTGTGTGCAGTACAGCAGCGAGCATCATGGTGGGTAGCTGCTGTAGTTCTGTACAGGGTTTTATATTAGTGTTATAGTGCGGTCCAGCATTGCCCTGTGTGCAGTACAGCACAGCCATTCTGCCCAACACAGCAGGCCATTTTTCACAGTCATTTTTGCTGGTTTCACCTGCTTTTCCCATGGTTATACTAAACATTTACCACGGTTTACCCTGGTTTGCCTTGCTTTGTAATATGCCTTCCCATATGCCTCTCTTATATAGACACCATTTACAATGCTGTAGTTCTGTACTGTGCATTTTACCAAACCTCTCTGTCACAGTCATTTTTGCTGGTTGCACCTGCTTCCCTATGCTTTACCATACCTCTCTGTGCTTTACAATGCTTCCCTGTGCTTTACCAGACCTCTCTGTGCTTTACAATGCTTCCCTATGCTTTACCATACCTCTCTGTGTTTTACAATGCTTCCCTATGCTTTACCATATCTCTCTGTGCTTTACAATGCTTCCCTATGCTTTACCATACCTCTTTGTGCTTTGCAATGCTTCCCTATGCTTTACCATAACTCTCTGTGCTTTACAATGCTTCCCTATGCTTTACCATACCTCTCTGTGCTTTACAATGCTTCCCTATGCTTTACAATACCTCTCTGTGCTTTGCAATGCTTACCTAAGCTTTATCGCGCTTTCTGCTATGATTTAGTGCACTATCCTTTAACTATGGAAGCTTTTATAAAGGATAGTGCAGACTCCGTATTGAAAGTGTTTTTTTAATGTTGTATTGAAGGCCATGCCTTGCTCTGTCTTTCCACAGCAGTGCAGGCACGCTTACAGAAGCTCGGCTGTGTGCTGTTAATGTGAAACAGTGCGGCGCGATTGATTGGGATTATTCTGATTTGTGCTTCGGCCCTCGGGGGAGGGCCCCTAAGAATGAACTGCAATCGAAGAGCAACAAGCGTCATGGTAATACGAGCAGGATTGGGAATGACAAAATGTCAACAAGGCTTTGTTAGCAGCCTAATGGAGAATCAATGGACGAAACAGAGATGTCAATACTACATGCTTTATTACATTATACTGATTCCCTCCCTCCCTCCCTCCCTCCCTCCCTCTCTCCCACTTATCTCTCTCCCTTCTTCTCTCTATCTCCCCTTTTTCTCTTTCCCTCCCTGCTGTCTCTCTCCCTCGCTCTCTCTATCTCCCCTTTCTCTCTCTCACCATCCCGTCTCTCCCTCCCTCCTATCTCTCCCCCATCTCCCTTCTATCCCTCCCTCTCTCTCTTTTATAAGGGAGATGCTCTGCCCAGCACATAGCAGGCAATGCCAGCGCACTAGATCAGCACTTTATATAGACACCATGTTGGGTAGCTGCTGTAGTTCTGTACAGGGTTTTATATTAGTGTTATATAGTGTGGTTCAGCATACAGCAGTGTGAGACTCTCTGCGTGTGTGTTAGTGTGTATGTGTGTGTGTGTGCTTGTGTGTCTGTCTGTGTCAGTGTGTGTGTGTGTGTGACAGACTCTTACTCTGCAGCTCCCAGGCTGCGCAGTGTTAATTTATATAAACTCCCATCAGATCATTAAGAGCGCTAACCTGTATTGAATATCTGCTCCTGAGAGACTGCTGAGAAACCCGACTCACATTTAAACACCATTAGTGGGAATTATGAGGTAAACAATCGCACCCCCCCTCGGAGAGGGTTTAATTACCCAGCCTCTCTCTCTCCCCAGTGGTCTGTTACACAGCCTCATCTGCAGTGTTAAACTCTGCTGACCTGCTGCTCTGCACATTCTCTTACAAGATGCCACACCGTTCCATACCTCCCATTCTATACCTTACATAATCTGGACCTTACATATTCCATACATCCTATGCCATACCTTATAGATGCTAGATCTTACATATTCTTTATTTTACGCATTCTGTACCTCCAGTTCTATACCTTACAGATAGATCGCAATCCCTTCTGTGTGTCAGCGCAGAGCTGCAGCAGATCTGTGCAGTGTATATCTATATATCTATATGTATTCCATGTGCATGTCATGTACATCAATCCCTCTCTATATGGATACAGGGCCTCTGTATTAAATGCGTAGCAGACAGGAGGGCAGGGGGAGGTTTGTGATGCATCAGCCCAACAGCAGTGGCAGTTCTTCAGTCTCTCTCTCTCTCTCTCTCTCTCTCTCTCTCTCTCTCTCTCTCTCTCTCTCTCTCTCTCTGCCCCCTCTCTTCACATGCCATTTCATTTAGCTGATTATATTTATGTTAATGCAGGGGTCCTATTAACCCTCAGGACCCCTGGGTCGTCCATCAAGGCGCCTGTGTGTGCGTGTGTGTGTGTGAGCTGTGCTCAGAGTATTATCAGAGAAACAGGAGCTGGTGTGGGGTTTTGATTGCAATTTCTAGTCCTCGGATATGGATACTAAACATAGAACAATATTCTACTTTTGCGTTCCAGCTCTGCAGTGTTGAGTGGAGTTATCTTTCCTATAGACCTCAATACAGCTCTGCAGTGTTGAGTTCTTTTTCCTATAGACCTCTATACAGCTCTGCAGTGTTGAGTTCTCTTTCCTATAGACCTCAATACAGCTCTGCAGTGTTGAGTTCTCTTTCCTATAGACCTCTATACAGCTCTGCAGTGTTGAGTTCTCTTTCCTATAGACCTCTATACAGCTCTGTGAGTGGAGATCTCTTTCCTATAGACCTCTATACAGCTCTGCAGTGTTGAGATCTCTTTCCTATAGACCTCTATACAGCTCTGCAGTGTTGAGTTATCTTTCCTATAGACCTCTATACAGCTCTCCTCTCCCCTCCTATAGAATATAGTTGATCCTTTGTCTGCTGGAGAGGTGTGTGGAGGGGGAGGGGGTTGCTGACCTATTGACCTCTCCCCCCCCCCCCCCCTGACGCTGTCAGTGATTGAAAGTCTGCCCCTCCCACCCCCATGAGTGACAGCTATAACCATTGTCCAAATTGGCTGCTGGGGGCGGGGCCACGCAGGATGCGTCTTCAAACACTGTGAGAGGAGAGGAAAGGAGAGGAGAGGAGAGGAGAGGAGAGAGAAGAGAGCAGGGCCCTGATCATTCACAGTTTACCAGGACAATAGAGATCAACTAGTAATAAGTACATTCAGATTTTTCAACATTAGGTTAGATGCACATTATATACACATTCACTTTAATATCCATATTGAAATCTATCTATCTATCTATCTATCTATCTATCTATCTATCTATCTATCTATCGATATAACCAGTTGTTTACCATATAATATACCGTACCACCTTCCTTTCTAACTTGATGAAGTCTTCAATGCCACTTTTCAAGTTTTCATGAAGCTGTTCATTGCTGTGCCGTTACTTTTGTGAACCTGCTGTCAATATTCACATCATGTTGTTTCATCACACTGGCTGCTCTACAGCTGTGGCCAAAAGTTTTGCATCACCTAGATTTTTAGGATTGAGACATCATCAAAAAAAAAAAAAAACAACTATATGAATTTAGATCTTTTAATTTAACATCATGTAATCAAAAGAAACTACAAAATGATATCAGAAATAAAGTCTGTCGGAAGCCATAATAGTAGTACAGTAATGTTTTAGTCAGTTTTTCCGTTAAGTAGTATCTGGAAAAACTACAAAGCAGTGGTGTGTAATTCAGTATGTTAACATAACATTATTCCAGCAGGTTTCATTCGACTGTATGAAGCAAAATGAAGTTAATTCTATAGCGGGTGATGCTGCAAAACGTTTGGTCCGTAGCTGTAGCTGTGAATGCTGGGGTGTGTTTGGACTGGCTCGCTGGTTCTGCCTGGGTTCTGGTTCTGGTTTTTACCTCCCCACACAGCTCCTGCAGGGCTGGGGGCTGGTGTTATAGAAAGACCCTGCTCCCCTCAGTGCGTTTTTAATGACTGACAATCACCGGAGAACACATCGTTCCTGTCCTCTCTGCGGCTTGTGGGTAACATGAGACTGGAGAGGAGTTTATGAGAAAATCAATACGGGGAGAGAGTGAGAGGGGGAGAGGGAGGGAGATGGCGAGGGAGAGAGGGAGGGGAAATGGAGGAAGAGAGAGAAAGAGGAGAGAGAGAAGGGGAGGCAGATGGCGAAGGAGATGGAGATTGAGATAGAGGGATAGGGAGAGAAAGAGGCAAAAAAAGTGAAAAGAGGTGTCAGAAATCTCTGCTGTGTATAATATTGCAGCCTGCAGCCTCCTCACTGGAAGTGCATAGGAAATGTACTCATTATCTTAGAAAAGTTCCTCACAGTAAAAGCACAGTGAAAGCGTGGTAAAGCATGGGCAAGCATTGTAAAGCACAGAGAGGTATGGTAAAGCATAGGGAAGCATTGTAAAGCACAGAGAGGTCTGGTAAAGCATAGGGAAGCATTGTAAAGCACAGAGAGGTATGGTAAAGCATAGGGAAGCATTGTAAAGCACAGAGAGGTATGGTAAAGCATAGGGAAGCATTGTAAAGCACAGAGAGGTCTGGTAAAGCATAGGGAAGCATTGTAAAGCACAGAGAGGTCTGGTAAAGCATAGGGAATCATTGTAAAGCACAGAGAGGTCTGGTAAAGCATATTAAAAACGATGGCAGTGCATGGTAAATGCACAGTATAACCATGAGAAAAGCATGGGGGGGAAACGCAACTACCATGTTAAACTTCTGTGGTGATTTTGCCTCCCTGGCTTCCTTCTCTCTTCCTTTATTAACTCCCTTCCAGTTGTCTTGTATCTCCCTTCCTCTCTGTCCCCCGGTCAACGTCCCAGCTGTGAGATGAGATGAGATAGCACCCCACCCCCTCCTTCTGCATTAAAATTCATGTATTTTTCTTTAAAGCAGGAAAAATCAATAGTGTTTACTATGTATGAGAGCTGAGGGAGCAGAGACTAGCCAGGGGGTGAGGGGTTGGGGGGGAGGGGGTTTGAGGGAGGCAGACTGCCCTTATTAATAGTCACGGCAGCCCTGGGCCAAGGTTAAAGACGTTTTGGTGTAAAAGCCAGGCAGCTCGCTGGCAGGACACTGACACTGACAGACTGGGGGGATCAATATGAGGAGACGATCGTTCAGAAATTATGAAGTGAGACGGCTGCAGCGTGTGTGTATTAGAATGTATTCCACTCTAGTGCTGCTCGAACACATCATTCAATTATCAGAATCGAGCTCTCCGCAGAAATCGGGCACTGACAATCAGGTGAGGGACAGAAGAGAGGGGAGAGACAGAGAGGGAGACAGAAGAGAGAGGGGAGAGAGGGAGACAGACGAGAGAGAGGAGCAGTCATCGTGAATGAGGACGGGGCTGAATAACCCGACTGAGCCCCCAAAGGGTGAAATAAACACAGAAGCTCTCTTTAGCGTTCATGGAGTGTTTATACCCCCTTCAGGCACTGTGTAGAATTGAACCACGTTGGGTTTGCTGTCTATGGATCTATTTTATAATGCATATGTGTGTGTGTGTGTGTGTGTGTGTGTGTGTGTGTGTGTGTGTGGGGCGGGGGGGTCAAAGTTACGGCAGGGCGACTTCTCGAACTCCAGAGAGTTCAACAGACTTGTTTTCAAATTTCTGAAAATTCAAAATCGTGACTGAAGGGGATACAACAGTGACAATGTTTGGCAGAGACAGTATTTTCAAAACCTATTTTTTAACAGCTGATATCGGAGAATATCGGAGAGAGAGAGATGGAGAGAGAGGGAGAGGGAGATGGAGCGAGAGAATTGGAGTGAAAGCATTGATAGTGTGATTGTCTTTGGGATCTACAAACACCAGCTGCTTTATTGAACAGAGGGAGAGCAGGGTCTGTCTGTCTGTGTAGCAAACTAGCTATCTATCAGTCCTCGTATTATGTAGTTAGCTGCTCTGCAGTATTGAAACTTCCCGACAGACGAAGCAGCACAGTCCAGCAGACAGGACTGTGGCTGTGTTCACAGCTTGAATCATTACATTGTGTTGAACACGTACAGCACAGTATACTGCGTATTGAAATGTAATGAATGAAACTCCTCTAATCCAGGCAATGTCTGGCACTGTATTCTATTAATGAAACTGCGCTAATCCAGGCAATGCCTGGCACTGTATTCTATTAATGAAACTGCGCTAATCCAGGCAATGCCTGGCACTGTATTCTATTAATGAAACTCCTCTAATCCAGGCAATGCCTGGCACTGTATTCTATTAATGAAACTCCTCTAATCCAGGCAATGCCTGGCACTGTATTCTATTAATGAAACTCCTCTAATCCAGGCAATGCCTGGCACTGTATTCCTATTAATGGTAATCCAGGCAATGTCTGGCACTGTATTCTATTAATGAAACTCCTCTAATCCAGGCAATGCCTGGCACTGTATTCTATTAATGAAACTGCGCTAATCCAGGCAATGCCTGGCACTGTATTCTATTAATGAAACTGCGCTAATCCAGGCAATGCCTGGCACTGTATTCTATTAATGAAACTCCTCTAATCCAGGCAATGCCTGGCACTGTATTCTATTAATGAAACTGCGCTAATCCAGGCAATGCCTGGCACTGTATTCTATTAATGAAACTGTGCTAATCCAGGCAATGCCTGGCACTGTATTCTATTAATGAACTGTATTCCTGTGCTAATCCAGGCAATGCCTGGCACTGTATTCTATTAATGAAATTAATCCAGGCAATGCCTGGCACTGTATTCTATTAATGAAATCCAGGCAATGCCTGGCACTGTATTCTATTAATGAAACTCCTCTAATCCAGGCTAATCCAGGCATTGCCTGGCACTGTATTCTATTAATGAAACTCCTCTAATCCAGGCAATGCCTGGCACTGTATTCTATTAATGAAACTGCGCTAATCCAGGCAATGCCTGGCACTGTATTCTATTAATGAAACTGCGCTAATCCAGGCAATGCCTGGCACTGTATTCTATTAATGAAACTGCGCTAATCCAGGCAATGTCTGGCACTGTATTCTATTAATGAAACTCCTCTAATCCAGGCAATGTCTGGCACTGTATTCTATTAATGAAACTCCTCAAATCCAGGCAATGTCTGGCACTGTATTCTATTAATGAAACTGCGCTAATCCAGGCAATGCCTGGCACTGTATTCCGAGCTCCACAGCAGAGCAGGTGTATTTGACTCTTTCCAGGCAGCATATTGAAAATAGATGCTATTGATGAACACACTATCGTGGCCCGTGTGCAATGCAGAGTATTATATTCGAGTTCCACAGCCCCGGATCTGTGTTGTAATGCTTCTCATCTATACAGATGTACAGTAGCTGGTCAAGTTCATTATTCTACCTGCCACATTCTTTCCTCATCTCAACGGAAGTCAGTGTCTGTTCCCTTAGAGACTGTTTCCACAGCAACCTGTTCCCTGGGGGTGGGGGGGTGGGGAGGTGGGAGGGAGGCATTGTGATGTCATGCATTCTTAATGAACCACCTCCTCCATTTCTCTCTCTCCTTCTCTCTCTCTCTTTCTTTCTTTCCCCGGTTTCTCACCCACCCCCCCTCCTCCTACTCCTCCGCCCCTTTATCATCAACCTCTTTATTTATTTTTTTGTCTTTCTTTCTTTCTTTCTTCCTCCCGTAAGGGTATAATGGCAAGGCAAAGTCTGGCTATGAACTTGAGCATGATCTAGCATACTAATAACGATCTCTCACCTCCCTCTCTCTCTCTCTCAGTCCCTCCCTCTCCATCCCTCCCCCTCCCTCCCTCTCTCTCCCTCCCTCCCTCCATTTCTCTCCCCCCCCCACAAATTAAAATTCAAATAAGCTGGATGACAAGACAATTCATTATTTTTGCCAAAGCAGTTTACAATCAGTGTGAGCTATGCTTGTTGTTGCACATAATGCAATCTCTCTCCCACTCTCTCCTTCCCTCCATCCATCTCTCTCTTTCTCTCTCTCTCCCCCCTTCCCTCCACCCTCTCCTCCTACTCCTCCTCCTCTATCAAGTTCAACTTCAAATTAGCTTTATTGGCATGAGAAGATTATTCGGGTCAACGCAGGTTAACAAGATAGGCATGGAATTAAATTGAATACACAAGCAAGTGTTTGTTGTATTAATCTCCGTCACACACTCCCCCTCTCCTCCCCTCCCCTCTCTCTCTCAAATTCATAATCAAATTCAAAAGGTCTTTATTGGCATGACATGTGATACAGCAGTTGCCAAAAGTTAATGTAGCAAATGTAGAGAAATATTTAACATCCCCCTTTCATCAAGAAACCCTTTTCTGCCAGCTCGACAGGATATTCCCTCTCCCTCTCTCCCTTCTCTCTCTCTCCCCCTCTCTCTCTCCCTCTCCCTCAGTCCTTCTCCCTCTCTCCCTGTCACTCACTGCTTCTCCCTCTCCCTCACTCCCTCTCCCTCTCACTCTTTCCCTCTCTCTCCCCACTGTACACCATGATAACACACAATAATAACCTTTGTAAAAAAAATTAAATAATAGAAAGAGAGAAAGCAAACTGCAGTTTAGTGTCAAATAAAAACAATAGTGACGAGGGAGAGAGAGTGGGAGAGAAGGAGATTGGGAAAGAAAGAATGAGAGAAATAGAGAGGGAGATAGAGAGAGAGCGTTGTAGAAAGAAAGGAATCCCTCTCTTAATCTATTGATCCTCGGTGAGGGAATTGAGCCAGGAGTGCAGTGTAGCGACTCGGCTAATCAATACACATAATTGCCGGATCCCCCCCCCGCGTTGGGATCGCTCAATTTAGAAAGGGCTTCCCTCGAATGATTTGTTTTCCACTTTCTCACGCAAATCAATCGCTTAACCCTTCCAATTCCACCGCCCAGCCTCACGCAGTGCTGAGAAAAATCTAACAAAATACTCAGAGAGATTTCTACAAATAGAATGACAAACGTTCCGGCTGGAAGTCTTTCTCACTCTCTTCAATAGAAATACTGAAAGGAACTTAATGAATTCAACGACAGGTGTTTCAGTAGAAGTCTTTCTCAGTCTCTTCAATTGATTTACAAATACATAAAGAAACGTAGGGAATTCAACGACAAACGTTCCGGCTTGTAGTCTTTCTCAGCATCTGCAATAGAAATGCTAAAAGGAATTTCTCAGTGTCTTCAACTGATTTAGAAATACTCAAAGACATTTCATAAATTCTAGGAATGCGTTTCGCCTGGAAGTCTGCCGGATCGCAGGCACACTGCATGAAAAGGCAGGTTTCGTGGCTGTCGTTTTTCGAGTCGCTCATTTTTGGCCCAGGCATCGGTTTTCAGTTGTTTTAAGCGGCTGACTCGGGGAGTATCTCGCTCTGGATTACACTGACCTGAGACTGCATTGCACAGGCCGTGACGCGCTAGACTGCAGGATAGCCAGCCAGGGAGGGCAGGCCGACTGTCACTCAAACACACCATTGGAACAGCAGCAACACCCTCCCTCATAAAAGTGTCTCCTAGTAAAAGCACAGCAAAGTGTAATCAAACACAGTGAAAGCATGGTAAAGCATTGTAAAGCACAGAGAGGCATGGTAAAGCATAGGGGGGAAGCATTGTAAAGCACAGAGAGGTGTGGTAAAGCATAAGGAAGCATTGTAAAGCACAGGGAGGACTGGTAAAGCATAGGGAAGCATTGTAAAGCACAGAGAGGTGTGGTAAAGCATAGGGAAGCATTGTAAAGCACAGAGAGGCATGGTAAAGCATAGGGAGGCATTGTAAAGCACAGAGAGGTCTGGTAAAGCATAGGGAAGCATTGTAAAGCACAGAGAGGTATGGTAAAGCATAGGGAAGCATTGTAAAGCACAGAGAGGTCTGGTGAAGCATAGGGAAGCATTGTAAAGCACATAGAGGTCTGGTGAAGCATAGGGAAGCATTGTAAAGCACAGAGAGGTCTGGTAAAGCATAGGGAAGCATTGTAAAGCACAGAGAAGTGTGGTAAACCATGTTAAAAACAAACCATGGTAAACTAACACTGTGTCTGTGTCGGTGTGTGTCTGTGTCTCTGTCCACGTGTGTGTGTCAGTGTGTGTGTGTGTGTGCGTTGGTGTGTGTGTCGGTGTGTGTGTGCGTGTGCGTGTCTCATGCACCGTTTCTCACTTTAATTATTTAGGTGCGAGGTGTAATTTTATTTTTCCGAGTGCGTCGGAGGCCGGGAGCCAGAAAACAAACCAGGAACCTGACCTTCCTACAAAACAGAGCCCTGAAGGGAGTGAGAGAGAGGGAGGGAGGGAGAGAGGGACGATTGAATTAAAGAGAAAAATTTAGCAGAGCAAGCAAGAGGGGAGAGAAGGGAGGGGGGAGAGAAAGAGAGAAATGGAGAGAGGGAGGGAATCACTCATAAATAACACGCCACAATCACACTGCTGTATAATGAAAGAGAAGTTCTTGTGTCAACGTCAACCAACACACAAACACACACACACACACAGACACACACACACACAGACACACTCACACACATTGACTGAGACTACTGGCCAATTATCAGCCAATAACCTCATGGATCGTGTGGCAAGAGTGGGCTTACCTGCTGCGCGCTGTAGGGTAACCCAATCAAAACATTTTCCTCCTGATGTGCAGCCTCAAAAGTGTTTCATTTTCAGCTTTTCCAAAACGTACATTTTCGAAACAGATTTTTTTTTCTTTCTTCGTTATCACTTGAGAGTCTTGTCGAGAAGTCTTTCTCAGCGTCTTCCGCTGAACATCAGGACTTCTGTGGTTTCTCGTTGAATTCATCAAGTTTCTTGTAGTGTTTTTATTATTATTATTATTATTATTATTATTATTATTATTATTATTTATTTCTTAGCAGATGCCCTTATCCAGGGTGATTTACAATTGTTACAAAATATCGCAGTACAGAATATCACATTGCAGATAAGAGCAGTTATAAAGTACAATAAAATCAGTAGCAAATAAGACCAAATTCAAATAAGAGCAAAAAACAGAGAATCCAGTAAATAATTCCATGTAAGAGCGAGTTTGACTCAGAGCAGTTAACTTATATTAAAAAATATTTGCTTATACGAGTGAAGTCCAGTAAGAGCATGCAGTAAATACGATGAATGGATAAGAATGATTTCAAATAAGAGCAATGACAAAAAACCTGAATACGGATACCTATAAGAGTGAAATCAAGTACAAGATAGAGGGAGCAGTTATAATTAAGAGGTGTGGAGCGGTTCAGTGCCAGTACAGGCTGTGGTTTCTCGTTCAATTCTCAAGTTTCTTGTCGTGTTTTAGAATCGTAGTGCTTCTAAATGCAGTGCCGTTGAGTGTTTGATAGTTAAAGGCGGTTCTCATTACTGCAACAACTCGAATACTGTTTATTTTTGAGAAGTCTGTTTTGAATTGACATGCAGTTCAGCTTCACTGCCATGTGTAACACAGGATAGTGTCTTGATAGAGATAACAAAATAAATACAATTGATCTGCCACTTTGCCTGCAGTTTCCTTTTGTCTTGACGCAGTCCGGTGTATATATTTTTTTTTAAATTTTTTTAGATTTCAAAGGACTCAGCTCAGAGATTCTCGCACTGGGAACGCAAGCTTATTTTACCGTTCAGTACAAAAACCAGACGGGCTTCTTTGTCGATTGAATTGGATCATTTTCTGATTTTTTTTTACACCAAAAATTCTCGGGTTTTACAAAAGCTGTAGGTCGGTATTCACAGATTTTTCACCAGAAATGAGGGATACTAATTTACAACAAGAACTTCCATGGCTTCACACCCGACAGACACATTTAGGAATGTATTATTTTTACAGATTTTCACCCTTTAAATATATATCTTTTTTAAAATAAACACTGATAAAGTACCAGGAAATGTTATATAAAATAAAAACCGCCAACCCTTATGAAAAAATTATAAATGTATTGAAATATATTTCCAATATATTTTAATGCCCTATATTTTGAAAGAATATATTTTAGAAAATATTTTATTCAGTACATTTAATATTGATGGTAATATTGTGTTCTAATGTACTGCACCACGTATACTTTAATATATATTTAAAATATCCTGCATTGAACATAGCAGAGAAAAATAGATGAAAAACACATTGTCTGATCAGTTTCATGCATTTCTGTTTTGAAATATATTGCACCATGAAAAATATATTTTAAAATATATAATTTTTTTTCATAAGGGGACGGACAGACAGACAGACAGACAGACAGGCAGACAGACAGACAGACAGACAGACAGACAGACAGGCATGCAAACAGACAGACACTCAGACAGACACAGGCATGCAGGCATGCAGACAGACAGACAGACAGACAGGCATGCAGACAGACAGACAGACAGACAGACAGACAGGCAAACAGACAGACAGACAGACAGACAGACAGACAGACAGACAGACACTCAGACAGACAGACATGCAAACAGACACACTCACACAGACAGACAGACAGACAGACAGACAGACAGACAGACATGCAAACAGACAGACAGACAGACAGACAGCCAGCCAGACAGACAGACAGACAGACATGCAAACAGACAGACAGCGTCGCCTGTTGATTTTTTTGAGTGAGGACCACTAAGAACAGATTTAGAAGCGCAAGGTATGGAGGCTCAGGGCAGGCAGTGGTGATGTTGAACGACTCGACTGGATTTTTAATTGATCCGACACGATTAAACATGTTACACCTCATTCACCTCACACCAGCAATACAGAGAGAGAGAGAGAGAACCTGGCTTCGAGTGAGTCTTTTTTTTTATACCACATTGATTTTTGTTTTTATCCAGTGTTTAATGAAATTGAGTAGATTTATTATTATTAGTAGTAGTAGTAGTAGCAGTATATTCTTATTGTTTATTTATATAAAAAAAGGCCAAATTTCTGATTTTTTCCCCCCCCAAATATTGTGAGCGGATTTGCCAGCCGACAGACAGACAGACAGACAGAAAGAAAACTGTTTTGCGGTTATTTTATTCTCTCGTCAGTTTTAAAAGGAAAAATTTAAAGCCCCCCTCTCTCTCTCTCTCTCTCTCTCTCTCTCTCTCTCTCTCTCTCTCTCTCTCTCTGTGGCCGGCTGTTGATTTTCAGCTGCGTTTTATTAGAAAAAGAGGAAAAAATAGATTAAAAACAAAAAAAAAAAAACAGAAGCGGTGTGTCGTGCCACAATTACAGCAGCACCGGCACTTATTTTTGTCATGGTCAGTTTTTATAAGAAGAGGGGGAGAGAAAAGAAAGAAACAAAGAAAGAAAAATAACTATTGCACTGTTACAATGATAATTATTATTATTATTATTATTATTATTATTATTATTATTCAGAGTGGACATACAAATCTTTTTCGTTCCCTAGTCTCTGTTCCTTGGTCTTTATTAGAAAACCCTCCTGAGAATTTCAGCTGCAGTTTTATTGTGAAGGGAGTTATACAGAGGAGGCGGGCGGCGGTCGCTGAAAAAGCCCCGAGCCAGACCGCTTGTTGCAGTCCCCCCTCTCCGGGGCCCCAGCTGCACCGATCGATCGAAACTCACAGCAATAAACCATTTTCATTGTCATCTGCCCTGAATACAGAACTGAGGGGGGGGGGGGAGTATGGAGAGAGCGAGAAAACAGAGAGAGAGAGAGCTATGTTGTGCTAGAACAACCACCGTCCCTTCCTATTTCAATAATCGGGTTAATGCGCTTTGGTTAGTCCGATAATCATTAAACAAGTATTTATTTTTAAATCTCTCGCGGGTTTATTTATGAGCTGCGGTGAGTGATTTTTAACCTTCTTGCTAACGGAGTCATCCATTTAGATTTACCACAAAGAGATTGAGATTAAGGATGCCATTAAAACGCGGTTGAATTAATATCTAATACACGTTTAATACACACACACACACACACACACACACTTCCTCTCTGTATCTATCTCTCCTGACTGTTTTTATCCTAACACAATGCAATCTCAAGCCCCATCTGTATAAAGACCACCTCTCTCTAGCGTTATTATACAACAAAGGTGCCTAAATATTTAAATGCTGACCTGAAAAAAAGTAAATGCTAAAATGTAGAATATTTATTTTTTTATGTCCACCTTTTAAAGACTTTCTGTTTTCACCATCAGTGAATTGTCAAACACAATAAACAAATAAATAAATGTAAAAAAAATAACAACAGGCAGGTGAAATGACCTTTTCTTGTACTGGACAGAGCGACCTTTAGCAGAAATATTTTCCGATGCAGCGGCAAGGTGTCTTTTTTCGCTGAAGACATTGCAGTGCGCATTCAATCATTTACTGGAAGGAAGCGAACTAAACCGGCTGCCAGGTTCCTGAATACAGTGTAACAGGCAGCGCGACAGGCAGGCAGACGTTTGCTGTATTTATTTGCAAGTGATAAAAAATGTATATTGAAGCTGTGGGAATTTTCACAGGGAACGATAAATGACACGGCAACGGGTGCATTTAACAATCGTGAAGTCCACGATAATGTGAAAACAATGCAGCCTTACCCACGTGGCTAACAGTTGTGCAAAGCACTTCAGATTGATGGCATTCTTTTCTCAGCTGCTTTAGCAGGGCTTGGTTGGTTTCTGTTTGCTGTGTTTTCTGTTTTCAAACCCCTGAGTGATAAAGTTTCAGAGTGACTGAGAAGGAGAGGGCCGTTTCATTGGCTTGTTTCTTCAATTGAGCGCTTCAGTGCTTTTAATGTGATTCATTACAACACAGGGACAAAGTGAGTCACACCGACAAACGCCTTCATCAGCTGAGTGTGTGTGCCTGTGTGTAGTGATAATGAACCAACAAGATAATGAACCAGCAGCCTTCTCAAAGTGTGCTGCTGTGGTATCCCCCCTGGTAAAAGCACAGCACAGTGTAGTAAAGCACAGTGAAGATCATGTCTCTCTCTCTCTCTCTCTCTCTCTCTCTCTCTCTCCCTTTCTCCCTCTCCTCCTCTTCCTTCCCCTTTCCCCTCTCCCTATACCTTCTTCCTTCTCACTTCTAGATCTCTCTCTCTCTCTCTCTCTCTCTCTCTCTCTCTCTCTCTCTCTCTCTCTCTCTCTCTCTCTCTCTCCAGGCCTGCCCCCTGGGACCGCGCTCTAATAATGTATTTGATCGACTCGCGGCAAGCGTACAAGCGATTATTGTCTTGTAGGGAGTCAAAAGTATTGATCCACGGAGAAATATGAGTGTGGAAATGGAGGCGGCTTGTCAGATACAATAACCACAGACTCCCGGGAGCATTGCACAGACACACACTGAGTCTCCTTTAATTACCACTGTGAACAACACAACACACACTAAACACTGCGCTCCCTATCCACACACACACACTGACACACACACACACTGACACACACACACTGACACACACACTGACACACACACACACACACACACACACACACACACACACACACACTGACACACACACACTGACACACACACACACACACACACACACTGACACACACACACACACACACACACACTGACACACACACACACACACACTGACACACACACACACTGACACACACACACACACACACACACACACACACACACACACTGCTCTCTCCTCTTTTTGCACATAAATGCTGAAAGAAACCTAATTCAATGGCAGACGTTTTAAACAGAAGCCGTTCTCAGTGTCTTCAATTAAAGACTTCCACGCTTGTCATTGAATCCATTAAGATATTTTTTGTATTTGTTACTAATTGGCAATATTATTAATGTTATTATCAGTATTATTATTTATGTATTTTTCTGCTGGTATTAATAGTGGTGGCAGTTTCTTTCTCTCTTCCTTCTTTTCTTTCACTCCTTCTTCTCAGTCTCTTGAGAAACACAATTCAAAAATAATAACCCCCCCACCCCCCATATAGAGGTTGCCATGGCTTCAGTACTTGGACACTGCAGTCTCTCAGCGACCTTATGAAAATAAAAAAAGGAGGAGGGAGGGAGGGAGGGAGGGAGGTCAGGAGAAACTGTGTTACTCCATCACTGACCAGCCGCACTCTCTGATTGGCGGACGGTGTCGTTGTCAGGGCAACAGTATCGAGAGGTCTTGTCTTGTAGAGTGGTACAGAGTGGGGAAATACATATTTATAATATATAGTGGACCCTGATATTGATGCGATACAGCCCTCTGAAATGTCTTTATAATATATAGTGGACCCTGATATTGATGCAATACAGTTATCTGAAATGTCTTTATAATATATAGTGGACCCTCATATTGATGTGATACAGCCCTTTGAAATGTCTTTATAATATATAGCACTAGACCCTGATATTGATGCGATCCAGCCCTCAGAAATGTCTTTATAATATACAGCACTAGACCATGATATTGATGCGATACAGCCCTCTGAAATGTCTTTATAATATATAGCACTAGACCCTGATATTGATGAGATTCAGCCCTCTGAAATGTCTTTATAATATATAGCACTAGACCCTGATATTGATGAGATTCAGCCCTCTGAAATGTCTTTATAATATATAGCACTAGACCCTGATATTGATGCAATACAGCCCTCTGAAATGTCTTTATAATATATAGTGGACCCTGATATTGATGCAATACAGTTATCTGAAATGTCTTTATAATATATAGTGGACCCTCATATTGATGTGATACAGCCCTTTGAAATGTCTTTATAATATATAGCACTAGACCCTGATATTGATGCGATCCAGCCCTCAGAAATGTCTTTATAATATACAGCACTAGACCCTGATATTGATGCGATACAGCCCTCTGAAATGTCTTTATAATATACAACAGACCCTGATATTGATGTGATCCAGCCCTCTGAAATGTCTTTATAATATATAGCACTAGACCCTGATATTGATGTGATACAGCCCTTTGAAATGTCTTTATAATATATAGCACTAGACCCTGATATTGATGCGATACAGCCCTCTGAAATGTCTTTATAGTATATAGCACTAGACCCTGATATTGATGTGATCCAGCCCTCTGAAATGTCTTTATAATATATAGCAGACCCTGATATTGATGCGATACAGCCCTCTGAAATGTCTTTATAATATATAGCAGACCCTGATATTGATGTGATACAGCCCTCTGAAATTTCTCTATAATATATAGCAGACCCTGATATTGATGCGATACAGCCCTCTGAAATTTCTCTATATAATATATAGCACTGGACCGTCACATGTATCGTGATGCCTATCTTATCGCGGCCTGCATATCGTGATGTGTATTGTGTCGTGACATTAGAGTATCGTTAGTATTTACTACAGGACATCTCACTGTCTGTCTGTCTGTCTGTCTGTCTGTCTCTCCCCCGCGCTCTTCTTCTAGTCTGGCATGAGTCTCCCTCCTACCCCACCCCCCCAAAAAAATATCCTACAGGCATCTCATCAAATATAGATTACAAAGAAAATGATGATTCTGAGACAGATGTAAGGGGGGTGGGGGGGAGAGGGGGAGAAAACTGAAGAACTGAGGATTGTAAACCTATAATCTGTCTTGTAAATTGCATTTTCTCTCTCAGTCTATGAAGGATCTTGTGGGTTTATGTGTCACCAGAACACCTTGAAGGAATTGCAGCCTTATTATGCCTTCTTCTTCTTCATAATAATAATAATAATAATAATAATAATTACAAGCAGTCAGTAGTAGTAGTAGTAGTAGTAGTATTATAGCGTGGTGTGTTTTCAAAAGATACAAACATTATTCATATTTGGAAACTAAGCCACATGTTGCATTAGATGAAGATTTGTTCTGTTGAATTTCGTACTGGTGTATTTCATACATTCCACTAGGGGGCAGAGTGTTGGGGGGGGTGGGGACGCAGGTTAATGGTTACACTGTGGTGTACCAGCTGTGCTCAGAGAGAAGATGTGACAAGCCCCCAGGTTGTGACGACGGACACAGAAAAACGACACACAAAGTGATTCTAAACGACAGTATATTAGTTAAGAGCACTTGAGCACATGCAAATCCAACTTCTAAATTAGGATCACACACTGTCACATGACTTGAGCGAATCAGGAAAGCTGTTCAATCCCTCTGTATATCACACTGCACACATTTGTCCATACACCGGTATGTATGGGGACTGCCGGAGAATATGATATCTTTATTGTTACAGTAATATATTCATACAGTTTGTTGTAATAAATCAGATAGGACATGTGCTTTAACCCTGATAAAAAAAATGGCCGCGTTAATCTACAGTCATTTCCCATGGTTATATACAATGTGTATACCATACCATTCCTCTCTGGACTTTACAACACTAACCTATGCTTTACCATTCCTCTCTGGACTTTACAACACTAACCTATGCTTTACCATTCCTCTCTGTGCTTTACAATGCTTCCCTATGCTTTACCACTCCTCTCTGTGCTTTACAATGCTTCCCTATGCTTTACCATACCTCTCTGTGCTTTACAATGCTTCCCTATGCTTTACCAGACCTCTCTGTGCTTTACAATGCTTCCCTATGCTTTACCAGACCTCCCTGTGCTTTACAATGCTTCCCTATGCTTTACCAGACCTCTCTGTGCTTTACAATGCTTCCCTATGCTTTACCAGACCTCTCTGTGCTTTATAATGCTTCCCTATGCTTTACCAGACCTCTCTGTGCTTTACAATGCTTCCCTATGCTTTACCAGACCTCTCTGTGCTTTACAATGCTTCCCTATGCTTTACCAGACCTCTCTGCTTTACAATGCTTCCCTATACTTTACCATACCTCTCTGTGCTTTACAATGCTTCCCTATGCTTTACCAGACCTCTCTGTGCTTTACAATGCTTCCCTATGCTTTACCATACCTCTCTGTGCTTTACATTGCTTCCCTATGCTTTACCAGACCTCTCTGCTTTACAATGCTTCCCTATGCTTTACCAGACCTCTCTGTGTGCTTACGATGCTTCCCTATGCTTTTACCAGACCTCTGTGCTTTCCAATGCTTCCCTATGCTTTACCAGACCTCTCTGTGCTTTTACAATGTTTCCCTATGCTTTACCAAACCTCTCTGTGTTTACAATGCTTCCCTATGTTTTACCAGACCTCTCTGTGCTTTTACAATGCTTCCCTATGTTTTTACCAGATCTCTCTGCTTTTACAATGCTTCCCTATGCTTTACCAGACCTCTCTGTGCTTTACAATGCTTCCCTATGCTTTACCAGACCTCTCTGTGCTTTTACAATGCTTCCCTATGCTTTACCAGACCTCTCTGTGCTTTACAATGCTTCCCTATGCTTTACCAGACCTCTCTGTGTTTTTACAATGCTTCCCTATGTTTTACCATACCTCTCTGTGCTTTACAATGCTTCCCTATGCTTTTACTTTACCTTCTCTGTGATTTTACAATCACCCTATGCTTCACCAGACCTCTCTGTGGAAGCTTTGATGCTTTAGGGCTGTGCTTTTACAATGCTTTTATGCTTTACCAGACCTCTTGTTTAACAATGCTTCGGCCTATGCGTTTTACCAGGGGTCCTGTGTTTTTACAATGCTTCCCTATGCAGCACACCATTGTCACAATGCTTCCTTTGTTTTGTGGGCCTCTCTTTGTGTTTACAATGCTTGTGTGCTTTGACCTGTGTGTGTGTGTGTGTGTGTGTGTATGTGTACCAGACCTCTCTGTGTTTTTACAATGCTTCCCTATGCTTTACCACACTTCTCTGTGCTTTACAATGCTTCCCAGTTTTACCAGGACTCTGTGCTTTTTACAATGGTGCCCTATCCTGGACCACACCTCTCAGCTTTTTACAATGTTCGAGCTTAACAGACCTCTCTGTCAGTACAATGCTTCCCTATGCTTTACCAGACCTCTCTGTGCAAAAAAGAAAAAATTTTTACCAGTGTCTGTGCTTTTACAATGCTTCCCTATTTTACCATTACCCTACACAGACCTCTGTGTGTGTGTCAATGCTTCCCTATATGTTTTACCATACCTCTCTGTGCTTTTACAATGTTCCCTATGCTTTACCAGACCCCTCTGTGTTTACAATGCTTCCCTATGCTTTACCACACCTCTCTGTGCTTTACAATGCTTCCCTATGCTTTACCAGACCTCTCTGTGTTTTTTACAATGCTTCCCTATGCTTTACCAGACCTCTCTGTGCTTTACAATGCTTCCCTATGCTTTACCAGACCTCTCTGTGCTTTGCAATGCTTCCCTATGCTTTGCTTTAATCTGTGATTTGTTATCACGCCTCGCTTCACTCTGACTCTGGGAAGCTTTGATAAGGGCAGGGCTGGGTTTTTGTTCGGCCGCTTTGTTTAATTTGTGTCGGCGCGTGCTGGGGTCCTGTGCACAGCGTGGTCCCAAGCAGCACACCATTGTCGGATTTCCTTTGTTCTGTGGGCTTTCTCTTTGTGTGTGTGTGTGTGTGTGTGTGTGTGTGTGTGTGTGTGTGTGTGTGTGTGTGTGTGTGTCCAGCCTCTCAGAGACAAAGCATTACGAGAGGAGAGCAGAGGAGAGGAGAGGAGAGCAGTCAAGGACACAAGTGGGGCAAGGGTGCCCTCTCCTGGACCTTACTCAGTATTGCAAGCCAAGTTCGAGATAACAGAGCTGTATCAGTGAGCTCTGTAGGAGTCATTAAAAGCAAAAAAAGAAAATTGTCTCAGTGTATGTGTCAGAGTGTCTGTATTATGTGTATGTGTGTGTGTGTGTCAGTGTGTCTATATTGTGTGTGTGTGTCAGTGTGTCTGTATTGTGTGTGTGTGTGTGTATTGCCTGTGTGTGTGTATTGTGTGTGTATTATGGGTGCGTGTGTCAGTGTGTGTATTGTGTGTGTGTCAGTGTGTGTGTGCATTTTGTGTGTATGTGTCAGTGTGTGCGTATGTGTTAGTGTGTGTGTGTCAGTGTGTGTCTGTATTGTGTGTGTCTGTATTGTGTGTCTGTATTGTGTGTGTATTATGTGTGTGTGTCAGTGTGTGTGTGCATTTTGTGTGTGTGTCAGTGTGTGTATGTGTTAGTGTGTGTCTGTATTGTGTGTGTCAGTGTGTGTCTGTATTGTGTGTATTGTGTGTGTCAGTGTGTGTATGTATTGTGTGTGTGTGTGTGTCAGTGTGTGTATGTATTGTGTGTGTGTGTGTCAGTGTGTGTCTGTATTGTGTGTCAGTGTGTGTCCGTCCGTGTATTGTGTGTGTCTGTATTGTGTGTCTGTATTGTGTGTGTGTGTGTGAGTGTGTGTGTATGTTTCAGTGTGGAATATCTATTTTTAGATGTGCTGTGGTTCCTGTAATGCCTGTGGCAGGGCTGGTCTAGTTGTGTGTTATTTGAAGGTTGGGGTTATTTAGCCCCTCAGTGTGGATGTTTCAGTGAGAGGAATCTATTGAAATGAAAATAATAGTGCACTTTAATGCCTAAATTAACCGCTGGGCCACCTAGCCCCTCAGATTGGAACCCAGGCCTCCAGAGGAAGGTGAAAGGCTGGTCTAGTGCATTAACATGAACCGCTAGAGCCCACCCAGCCCCCCAGATTGGAACCCAGGCCTCCAGAGGAAGGTGAAAGGCTGGTCTAGTGCATTAACATGAACCCGCTAGCGCCACCTAGCCCCCCAGATTGGAACCCAGGCCCCAGAGGAAGGTGAAAGGCTGGTCTAGTGCATTAACATGAACCCGCTAGCGCCACCTAGCCCCCCAGGTTGGAACCCAGGCCTCCAGAGGAAGGTGAAAGGCTGGTCTAGTGCATCAACATGAACCCGCTAGCGTCACCTAGCTCCCCAGATTGGAACCCAGGCCTCCAGAGGAAGGTGAAAGGCTGGTCTAGTGCATTAACATGAATCCGCTAGCGCCACCTAGCCCCCCAGATTGGAACCCAGGCCTCCAGAGGAAGGTGAAAGGCTGGTCTAGTGCATCAACATGAACCCGCTAGCGTCACCTAGCTCCCCAGATTGGAACCCAGGCCCCAGAGGAAGGTGGAAGGCTGGTAATTTAACCCAGTCCCTCACTTACATGCTTGTTACAGGGCTTCGTTAAATATATATCTCGGAATGATCACATTAAAAATCGCAGCGTTTTGAAGATTTTAAACCAGCTCTTTTGAGTGCGGGTGATAAGGAGTTCTCCAATCTAATCCACGGATTAAAAAAAACATGGAGTGCTCTGTAGCCCGAGGCATTGCAGAGCTCACCTACAAAAAGGAAGAAAAAAAGAAAGGATTTGTTTTCTGCCTGTTAGCCACGCATACTGAGTCTTACAAGAGAACGCCATTCCCTAATCTGCTATACAATTAGTGGTAAGCTCTATAGACTAGACTGTATTGAATTCGCTGGCTCTCAGATCCACAGCACTGAGTTCTCTATACTAGACTGTATTGAATTAGCTGGCTCTCAGATCCACAGTACAGCACTGAGTTCTCTACACTAGACTGTGTTGAATTAGCTGGCTCTCAGATCCACAGTACAGCACTGAGTTCTCTACACTAGACTGTGTTGAATTAGCTGGCTCTCAGATCCACAGTACAGCACTGAGTTCTCTATACTAGACTGTGTTGAATTAGCTGGCTCTCAGATCCACAGTACAGCACTGAGTTCAGACTGTGTTGAATTAGTTCTCAGATGTACAGCACTGAGACTAGACTGTGTTGAATTAGCTGGCTCTCAGATCCCCAGTACAGCACTGAGTTCTCTGTACTAGACTGTGTTGAATTAGCTGGCTCTCAGATCCACAGTTCAGCACTGAGTTCTCTGTACTAGACTGTGTTGAATTAGCTGGCTCTCAGATCCACAGTACAGCACTGAGTTCTCTGTACTAGACTGTGTTGAATTAGCTGGCTCTCAGATCCCCAGTACAGCACTTAGTTCTCTGTACTAGACTGTATTGAATTAGCTGGTGCATGCCTCAATTAGCAAGTTTGTTTTATTACTTGGCAGTTGTAACTGATACGAGCAGTTCAATAAGCTAGTTAAAAAATAAAAACAATGTATTTTTTCTGTGTTTCTGTTATGAAGACTGTACTCGAGCAAGGGAACGAGGGAGTGAGTGAAAGTTTCCTGTGGGGGCCATGCACTTCTCCACTGAGGTTAGCTTTCCTTCCCTCTGTCTTTCTCTCCTCCGTTCCCCTCCCTCTCTCTCTCTCTCTCTCTTTCTGTCTCTTGGTCTATCGGTCACATCCGCCTCTAGAGAGGGGGAGTGGAGAAGTAAAGGAAGGTGGGCGGAGAGAGGGAGGGAGGAGGGTGGAGAGAGAGAGAGGGGAGAAAGTGATTAGCTGTATCCCTCAGCGGCTGCTATAGAGTAGCAGTGTGAAGTCTTGAGCCTGAGAGACAGACAGAGAGACAGAGAGAGAATGATGGTTCACTCAAACCGCTGGATCCCAGGTAGGTGAAACGCTTTCAAATCTTCACTTACCGATTAATCAAGAAATCAATCGATCTGAAAATGTACCCATTGTTTCTGTATTTATCTAAATATTAACTCCCCCCCCCCCCATGTGTTTATATAGACACCATGGTGGGTAGCTGCTGTAGTTCTGTACAGGGTTTTATATTAGTGTTATATAGTGCGGTCCCTCCAGCATTGCCCTGTGTACAGTACAGCACAACGAGGCTCTGTCCAGCACACAGCAGGCAATGCCAGCGCACTAGATCAGCACTTTATATATACACCATGTTGGGTAGCTGCTGTAGTTCTGTACAGGGTTTTATATTAGTGTTATATAGTGTGGTCAAAGCCAGCATTGCCCTGTGTACAGTACAGCACAGCGAGGCTCTGCCCAGAACACAGGCAATGTCAGCACAGAGGAAGACACTATAAAAGCCAGTAGTAATGCAGCAGCCAGGCCTGAAAAGTTGTACTGTATGCTGTGGTTGGAGTGTGTGTCACACAGTGTTGAGGTGTTGAACTCAGAGAGCAGGGTCTGTAACCACTGCAGCCCTGCACCCTAACTAGATCATTCATTTTAATAGAGCTTCTTTTGAATTAGCTACATATCATTTTATTATTTTACACAAATGCAGTTGTATTATTATTATTATTATTATTATTATTATTAGGCAATGTAGCACAGAGGAAGACTATAAAAATTATTATAATGCAGCAGCCAGGCCTGAAAAGTTGTATTGTATGCTGGTTGGAGGTGTCACACAGTGTTGAGGTGTTAAATTAACAGAACAGGGTCTTAACCACTGCAGCCCTGCACCCTAACTAGATCATTCATTTTGGAACCTTTTGGCCTACATAGAGGAAGGTGAAATTATTATTATTATTATTAACATGAATTATTACCCCACCTAGCCCCCAGATTGGAACCCAGGCCCCAGAGGGAAGGTGAAAGGCTGGTCTAATGTAGTAACATTAACCCACTAGCGCCACCTAGCCCCCCAGATTGGAACCCAGGCCTCCAGAGGAAGGTGAAAGGCTGGTCTAGTGCATTAACATGAACCCGCTAGCGCCACCTAGCCCCCCAGATTGGAACCCAGGCCTCCAGAGGAAGGTGAAAGGCTGGTCTAGTGCATTAACATGAACCCGCTAGCGCCACCTAGCCCCCCAGATTGGAACCCAGGCCTCCAGAGGAAGGTGAAAGGCTGGTCTAGTGCATTAACATGAATCCGCTAGCGCCACCTAGCCCCCCAGATTGGAACCCAGCCCTCCAGAGGAAGGTGGAAGGCTGTTGTTTAGCTCATTAGTTGTAAGCTGTGTTGCAGCGCGCTGCCTGCCTGGCTTGTGTTGCTGCAGAATGCAGGGGAAGTGAGATCTCAGGTTCATAGCTGGCTAGTGGTGTGTGTAGCTGGGAGCACTGAACTGTAAAGATCAGTTAGTCAGACAGTCACAGGAGCATGCTGCCTGCCTGCTCACCAACACGAATTACTGCTCCTCTCCTCTCTCTCTCTCGCGCGATCGCTCTCTCTCTCTCTCTCTCTGTCTTTCTATCTTTCTTATTTTCTTTCTTTCCTCGTTTCTGTCTTTCTCGCCTTTATATAAACACCATGCTGGGTAGCTGCTGTAGTCCTATACAGTTTTTATAGTGTTATATAGTGTGCAAGTGTGTGTGTGTGTGTGTGTGTGTGTGTGTGTGTGTGAGAGTTAGTGAATGTGCAAGTGTGTGTGTGTTAGTGAGTGTGTGAGTGTGTGTGCGTGTGTGTGTGTGTGTGTGTGTGTGTGTGTGTGTGTGTGTGTGTGTGTGTGTGTGTGTGTGTGTGTGTGTGTGTGTGAGTGTGTGTGTGTGTGTGAGAGTTAGTGAATGTGCAAGTGTGTGTGTGTTAGTGAGTGTGTGAGTGTGTGTGCGTGTGTGTGTTAGTGTGTGTGTGTGTGTGTATGAGTGTGTGTGTGTGTGTATGTGTGTGTGTGTGTGAGTGTGTGTTTCACACCAGGGGGGTATTTTTATCTTGAATTGTCAGTAAGTGCGTGGCTTGTCTTCTCCCCCCAGACAGAGGGAAATCTTAAGAGGAAATGAAACTGGCAGCTCAGATATTTTAAAACTAGCAAACTTACAGTCCTCGACAAAAGAACAAGACACACAAATTCCAGTTAAACCTGGCTGTGTCTCTCCCATTGCTATCAGAGCTCTGCTGCCACCTGCTGGACATTCAAACATTCCAGCACTGCCTCTGGATTCAAGCGTGCTGCTGTGTGCTGAATCTGCTGTGATTAAAGTATTGGAAGAGTTTCTGTTCTTCTCACTGTGGCAGGTGTGAATTATCCCCCCCCCCCCCCCCCCCCCACTGGTTTACTGCTAGAGACTCAGCTATCACTGAGAACTGGCCTGGGTGTGAAATCAACTGGCATAAAATAAAAGTCACAGTTTATTTTCAGTTTGAATTTTCACTAACGTCTGATCTTATAAAAATAAGTGTATGTAAAAATAAATTGTAATTTCTTTAGAATATATGTTAGACCCTAATATTGATGCGATACAGCCCTCTGAAATGTCTTTATAATATATAGCACTAGACCCTGATATAGATGAGATCCAGCCCTCTGAAATGTCTTTATAATATATAGCACTAGACCCTGATATTGATGCGATACAGCCCTCAGAAATGTCTTTATAATATATAGCACTAGAACCTGATATTGATGCGATTCAGCCCTCTGAAATGTCTTTATAATATATAGCACTAGACCCTGATATTGATGAGATACAGCCCTCTGAAATGTCTTTATAATATATAGCACTAGACCCTGATATTGATGCGATCCAGCCCTCTGAAATGTCTTTATAATATACAGCAGACCCTGATATTGATGAGATACAGCCCTCTGAAATGTCTTCATAATATATAGCAGACCCTGATATTGATGCGATACAGCCCTCTGAAATATCTTCATAATATACAGAGCTAGACCCTGATATTGATGAGATACAGCCCTCTGAAATGTCTTTATAATGTATAGCAGATGCTGATAGTCATGAATTTTAAGAAATGAATACCATGGGATTTTGGTTATTTTAAAAGTTTGAGAAGACTATAGTCTTAGGTATCAGCAAGTCAAAATGCAGCAAATTTAATTTAAATTTTGTTGGAACCTGAAGAGATGATGCTAATTTCAGGTTCATGCCATTATAAAAGTCCACCAGGGTAAACACACACAGTCATTCTGCAGCTCTCCCATTGTTGTAATGTGCATTTACCATAGATTGACTAGTGCTTTTTTAAATATGCTTTACCACACTTCTCTGTGCTTTACAATGCTTCCCTATGCTTTACCAGACCTCTCTGTGCTTTACAATGCTTCCCTATGCTTTACCACACCTCTCTGTGCTTTACAATGCTTCCCTATGCTTTACCAGACCTCTCTGTGCTTTACAATGCTTCCCTATGCTTTACCATACCTCTCTGTGCTTCCCTGTGCTTTACCATGCTTTCACTGTGCTTTATTACACTTTGCTGTGCTTTTTAGTGTGGTAAACTTTTATAAGGATTAGTGAATGCAGATCACATGTTTTTTCACATAATACATCTCTCACTGTCTCGTAACTTTTCAGCTTTGAGATGCAGAGTTAGTCTGTGGCCCAAAAAGATAAGCAAATGAGAGATTGGTTTTGCATTTTAAAATACTCAGCAAAATAAAACCCCCAAAAAACAGCTTGTTTCCTTTTCAGTAAAACCAAAACATGACATGCTGATAATTATATCTGACACCTGCAACCCCCCCCCTCTCTCTCTCTCTCTCTCTCTCTCTAGTTGTTTTCCTTTCTCTGATTTTTCGCCTCGTTTTTCCGCTGGGGGCTGCCCTGGCAGTTTTTCATGGTTCAAACAGGAAGTGAGTTTAAACAGGAAGGCCGCTGAGCGGGCGACAGCGGGCGGATGGGGAGAGAGGTGGGTGTGGGGGGGGGGGGTGTAGTGATGTCATCATGAGTCACCCAGCCACAAAGGAGTGCGACGCCCAAACAGGTCCCCCATGCAACTGGTACTGAGGTCAGGCACTGCCACACTGAGGCACGGAGACTGAACTGCTCCCTCCCTCCCCATCCCCCGAGAGAAAGGGTGCTCCCTCCAGCCCAGGGCAGGATTGAGTCATGGAGACTGGCGCTGAACAGTTTCAGGACAGACAGACAGACGACACGGCAGCAGACAGAATAGCTCCTCAAAGGATGAAAACTCTCTTTTTGAATGACAACCCTAAAGAAAGGGTGTGTGTCTGCCTGCCTGCCTGCCTGCCTGCCTGTCTGTTTGTCTGTCTGCCTGCCTGCCTGTCTGTGTGTCTGTCTGTCTGCCTGTCTGTGTGCCTGTCTGTCTGTGTGTGTGTGTGTCTGTCTGTCACGCTCCACCGCCTTGATTTTGCACCTCTCTTCACCAGGCTCTGATCGCTCGCTGCCGGCCTCCTGGTAGAATCTGATGAGCTCTGCATTTTCATACAGCTGTTTTTAACCCGTTGGGTACCGTGCGCTTGTTCCTGCCATTATGAGGCTGTATTTGTAGTTTTTAGTTGTACGGTGAGTGGTGGAGCAGAGAAACAGCACGTGTCGCTAGTTTGCCTTGCCGGAGCCTCCTGGCTATAAATAGCGCGTTAGGGATAGATCTGACTGGCGCTGAACAGATCAGGGTTCAGAACCGGGGGCGGCACCCAAGAATAGCTCCTCAACTAAAACTGAAAACTCTCTCTGAGTGAGATTCAGCAACGGTGAAAAAGAGGGGAAATACGCAGCGTTTATTATTGACAGTATCAGGAGCTGCTTCTGCTGTCGTTAAAAAGGAGTTCAGCAGGAGTTTAAACCAGGGCTGGACATGCTGTAAGACTCCTATTGCACAGCGCTTTCACCTATCCCTGGGTTTTACTATGAGCTCGATCAGCCCCAGTGTATCACCTTCCTCAGGGTGTCTGGGCGTTCCAATCTGCGAAACCAGGAATGGAGCAAACCGCTGTCTTATTTCTATCCCTGTATATAAACACACAGTCACACTTATGCACTACACCAGCCTTTCACCTTCCTCTGGAGGCCTGCGTTCCAATCTGGGGGGGCTAGGTGGCGCTAGCGGGTTAATGTTAATGCACTAGACCAGCCTTTCACCTTCCTCTGGGGCCTGCGTTCCAATCTGGGGGGCTAGGTGGCGCTAGCGGGTTCATGTTGATGCACTAGACCAGCCTTTCACCTTCCTCTGGAGGCAAAGTGGGTTAATGTTAACACTTTCATATGTTCAGATTAAAGTGTTTAAGTGAAAGGACAATAGATTTAAGCGCTTAAAATAAATAAATAAAAAAAAGCCCAGAGCTAGCAACTGTATGACTGTGAGTGACTCACTGAAAATATGCAAATCAGCCAGCAGGAAAATTCAACTAGTTTTCATTATCGGCCTTTAGTGAGCGTGAGTGTGAGTATGAGTGTGTGAGAGTGGGGCGCTCTCACTCCTTCAACACAGAACGAGAACAAACAAGACCTCGGCGAGAGAACTCTGCTGCAGTGTACAGCTTGGAATTATAATTTCATTTTAATGTATTTATTTATTTTTTTTTTAATTAATGATGCTCAACTCTCGTGGATTCACATGAGAGAGAGAGAGAGTTCCCAAAGTCACAGTTTCGCTTTATTTGAATCGTTGATGTGCTCAGAGATCTCTGCTGTTGGGGTGTGTGACTCGTAACCACGGGGTTCTCTTTAGAAGGGGAGAAAAGGACCGATGTCCACAGATTTTGACAGGTAACAAAATACAACACAGATTTGATGTTGTGGTATTTTTTTTATTACAATGAAATGAAAATACTGCCGTATAAAGTTGCCAATCTGCTTGTTGCATGCTTAAATATATATATATATATATATATTTATATATCTGAACCTTCCTCTGGAGGCCTGGGCTCCGATCTGGAGGGCTAGGTGGTGCAGTGGGTTAATGTTAATGCACTAGACCAGCTTTTCACCTTGGCAAGAACCTTTAATCTGGTAGCTCTTTTCAGTCTTGTTTTGTAACACTGTGATTTTCTCTTTATCAATCAGTTCTATGCAAAGAACTGTTTTCTTCCTGTGATTGCTTTATATCCTTTGGCATCCAGACTCACTTGAATATAGATGTCGTGCTGTTTGCTGTTTTTAGATTCTGTATATTCATATTTGTATAAGGAAAGTTAAATTAATAGCTAGTTGAGGCACCTTAAGCAATAATAACCTCTTTTAAACGATTAGGATATTTGTCAATGAGCTTTTGGCATGATTCTTTAGTGATTTTTGATCATTCTTCAATGCAAAATTGTTCCAGTTCATTAAAATTCCGAGGACTTCTCTTGTGCACAGCCTTCTTCAACTCATACCAAAGATTCTCAATCGGATTTAGATCAGGACTTTGACTCGGCCATTCGAGAACCTTGATTCTATTCTTCTTTAACCATTCTGAAGTAGATTTTGATGTGTGCTTTGGATCATTGTAGTGTTGGAACGTCCAGTTGTGCTTTATACCAAGTTTTGTAGTGGATGGTTTCAGATGATTGGCCAATATCTTTTGGTATGCTATGGAATCCATTTTACCATGTATTGGAACTAAATTTCCTGTGCCACTAGAGGAAAAACAGCCCATAGAAGGATATTACTACCTCCATGCTTGACATTAAGAATGGTGTTCTTTTCTTTGTACGCCTCACCAGACTTTCTCCAAACGTAAGGACTATCAGCGTGACCAAATAGCTCGATTTTTGTTTCGTCACTCCACAAAACCTTTCACAAGAACTCGTATCCATCATTCAAATGCCATTTTGCAAACCTTAAGCTATTGTCCTTGTGACATTTTCCTAAGAGTGGCTTTTTCCTTGGCCTGCGATCATTGAGACCTTCACCATGCAATACTCGACCTATGGTTGAAATGGAAACCCCAGTCCCACTTGCAGCCAATTCACTTTGAATATCTTTGGCAGTCAATCTCGGATTGTTATTAACCTTCCTCACAATTCTTCTACTTGTTCTTGGTGAAAGAACCTTCTTTCTTCCAGACCGAGGGAGCGTTGTGACAGTACCATGAGTCTTGTACTTCTTGATAATAGAAACAATACTTGAAATTGGGATGCTCAAATGCTTGGAAATCTTCTTGTATCATTCTCCAGCTTTATGACAATAAATCATGTTCTGCTTAAGGTCTTCAGATAGCTCTTTCCTTTTTTCCATATTGACTTATTGGTAATGACAGCAATCATCTTATGCCTAACCCTTTTATATTCTATAAGAACGTTCACCTAAATCCAGCATTTTCTAGACTTTTCTAGAATTAGGTTCTGCATTATCATATTGACATTTCTAGGGTGTGAATACTTTTGAATTAGCATTTTTGGAGTTTTGCAAAAAAAAAAAGGCTGAAATAAATAATTGTAGACATCTATTTCTTGTAATTTTTTTTCCTCATCGACAAAAAAATATATATATTTTGTTACAAAAGATTTTTCCTAAAACTCTTTTTTCGAGAAATTTCTAGAAATTGACTACAACTGTGTGTGTATATATATATATATATATATATATATATATATATATATAATTTGAAAAAGGAAGACTGCTGTGTACCAAAAGGTGCAAAATCAAAAAGAAAAAGTTAATGCAGGTTCACAAAAATGTGAAGAATTGGTATCAGGACTTTTCTGACTGCAAGTCCTTCTTCAGCTGGATGGAGTGTTTCTCCGATGTCCAGTGTGTTACACGTCACACAACCAGTGCCGTATGCGACTCCTTTACTGCTGCAAGTAAAAGCCTCATGAATAGCAAAAGAAGATTTCACTCCTTTGATTACTGTGCTGTTGTGGATGTATTTACAAGCAGCAACAGAGTGACCTGTTGCGTGGAAATGAGCCTTTAAGATTGTCACAGCTGGGTCGCATGTTGCTGTGGACTAAATATTGTCTGAGATGTTTGTCTCTTGTGTAAGACAGCAATGGTGGATTATTGAAAATAGGAGCTGTAGAGGGATCTTGTCTGAGAATATTAACATATCTTTGTATGATTTGTTGTATTTTTTTTTTTTTGGTCACAGGACGCCAGGTAAGAACTAGTGGGATACTATTATTAGGGTGATGCTTTTGTACAAAGCACCCTTTCTGTTTATTGTAGATACACGTAACTGAGCCTCTCTAATGGTTGTGTCTGGAAAACCACAGAGTCTGAAAAATGCACACATTTCATTTGCTGTGTTTGAAAAATCTCTATCATCACTGCAAGTGTGAAGAGTCATATCTCAGGTATGACTGAGAGTCTGCTTCTTTGTGGAAGATGGTGGTGTTGCTGGTAGAATTAGAAGCAGCGATGGCGAGGTCTAAACATGGTATCTTTTTGGAGATGGTCCGTGTGTACTTCAGAGCCGGATGGAACAATTACATCATTTCATTCTTCATTAGTGTTAATTGAGATGCCTGAATCTGTCATCAGTGTATCCAAGATATATACGACTGGTGTATTTCCTCTGCACTCTTGAAAAACTTTATTTTCAATCCCTCCTATAAAAAGGCTGGCAGGTGAGGGCCCAGCTTAGCTCCCATGCTGACACCTCTGACTTGTTTGTAAAAATCTCCATTCAAGGAAAAACAATTCAAAGAAAGGACAAGCTCCACAAGTCTCAGATGTACGGAAATGAAAAGAACATGAAAAGGGTTTATTTGGATGTACACACAGGGTTTAAATGATTCAATCTGGTTGAAGGGTGATAGTTTAAGTCTGTTACATTAAGACATGCTTTCTTATATGGCTGTGTTGGGAGGGGGAGGGGGGTTTCGTATATGTATTTACATACAGCATTCTTATGAAGTCTTTGGTGAATTCATTGTTGTTATTGGTTTCATATTGGATGCAACGCTATGTATTGAAAATCAATCAAAATAATTATTTATAATTAGCAGTGCAGCAGTAAGCTCTGACTGTTCCATTGAACTCTGAGACCGTTCTGAGTTCCAGAAGTGGGAATGGTGAGAGGGCTGCCAGTTCTCTAGAACACTGAGACAGTTCTGAGTTCCAGAAGTGGGAATGGTGAGAGGGCTGCCAGTTCTCTAGAACACTGAGAGAGTTCTGAGTTCCAGAAGTGGGAATGGTGAGAGGGCTGCCAGTTCTCTAGAACACTGAGACAGTTCTGAGTTCCAGAAGTGGGAATGGTGAGAGGGCTGCCAGTTCTCTAGAACACTGAGAGAGTTCTGAGTTCCAGAAGTGGGAATGGTGAGAGGGCTGCCAGTTCTCTAGAACACTGAGACAGTTCTGAGTTCCAGAAGTGGGAATGGTGAGAGGGCTGCCAGTTCTCTAGAACACTGAGACAGTTCTGAGTTCCAGAGATGAGAATGTCAGACGTAGCGAGAGAGTTTGCATGTTTCATCCAGCCGTTGGTTTTTCTACTGGGGAAAGCTGCCTGGCATTTAGACTGCGGCAGGATTCACTGGTTCAGTTAGTATGCATGCACAGCACAGTTATTTCTGTATGCATTAGACTGGGAGTCATTCTCAAAGTAATGGCCCTGTTTTAATTCTGATGGGTTCTGTTTGTATTGTGAGGGTGTCGGTTGGGCTTTTAAACGTTTTTACTTTTTGTGTTAAAAAAAATAAAAATAAAAAAGAACTATGGTACTTCTTAAACTGAAATAACAAATAGCTCAAATAGCATGATTTATCTGTGAAAATGTATTCCCACACGCGTTGTGTGTACTGTATGTGATAGATAGATAGATAGATAGATAAACTGGAAACTCACTATTTTAATAATTAGCTACAAGGTTTTAGCTTCTTCAGAGAGCATGGTAGAAACAGGCAGGTAGACTGATGCTGTTGTTTAAGTTTGAAACTTTGAAAGCTGCACAGTGACTTACAAACACACACACACACACACACACACACACACACACACACACACACACACACACACACACACACACACACACACACACACACACACACACACACACACACACACACACACACACACACACACACACACACACACACACACACACACACACACACACACACACACACACACACACACACACACACACACACACACACACACACACACACACACACACACACACACGCACACACACACACACACACACACACACACACACACACACACACACACACACACACACACACACACACACACACACACACACACACACACACACACACACACACACACACACACACACACACACACACACACACATATATATATATAGACAGCTGTGTCCAAAAGTTTTGCATCACCTATAATTTTAGGATTGAGACATAATTTAAAAAAACAAAACTATATGAACATAATTTAGATTTTTTTTATTTAACATCATGTAATCAAGGAAACTACAAAATGATATCGCAAAAGTCTACCGGAAGCCATAGTAGTAGTACAGTAGTATTTCATATAAGATTTCGAAATGTCACATTTCTCATATATATGTGTGTGTGTGTATATATATATATATATATATATATATATATATATATATATATATATATATATGTTTCTCCAAAGTGATATCTATTAAATAAATGACCCCCCGGTATTCAGCATTTCAAATAAAAAATAAATCTGTAAATTAGATTTATTAAAACAGTTCAATAAGCCATGTCAATTAAAAAAAACACTTTTTGAATAACTTTTTTAATAATCCTCTGGTATGAATGTGTTACAAGAAAATCCATGTCTCTTCAGATGTAAGGTCACACTGGTACAGCTATAAAGAAACACACACACACACACACACGCACGCACACACACACTGACACACACCCCTATCATCTCTGCATGGCCACACCTTAAACTTTGCATGCTTTTTGCAGTAGCAAGGCTCAAAAGGTTGCAGAGAGCTCCTGAACTGGGTATGGCAGCCTGGCCGTTAAGGGGTTAATCTGTTTTGATTTAGGAGCCGCTACACACACCCCACACGCGCGCGCACACACACACACTCACACACACACACACCCACACGCACGCATGCAGGAGGAAACAGCCATTCCTGCCTCTGTAGAGATCATTCGGTGCCATGAACATTTCTATCAGAGTATTAAAACAGTTAACATCTCAGTCAACGTTGAAAAGAACTTTCTATAGACACCATGGTGGGTAGCTGCTGTAGCTCTGTACAGGGTTTTATATTAGTGTTATATAGTGCGGTCCCGCCAGCATTGCCCTGTGTGCAGTACAGCACAGCGAGGCTCTGCCCAGCACACAGCAGGCAATGCCAGCGCACTAGATCAGAACTTTATATAGACACCATGGTGGGTAGCTGCTGTAGTTCTGTACAGGGTTTTATATGAGTGTTAAATAGTGCGGTCCTGCCAGCATTGCCCTGTGTGCAGTACAGCACAGCGAGGCTCTGCCCAGCACACAGCAGGCAATGCCAGCGCACTAGATCAGAACTTTATATAGACACCATGGTGGGTAGCTGCTGTAGTTCTGTACAGGGTTTTATATTAGTGTTGTATAGTGTGGTCAATGCCAGCATTGCCCTGTGTGCAGTACAGCACAGTAAAGTGCTTTGGGTGCCCAGCACACAGCAGGCAATGCCAGCGCACTAGATCAGCACTTTATATAGACACCATGGTGGGTAGCTGCTGTAGTTCTGTACAGGGTTTTATATTAGTGTTGTATAGTGTGGTCAATGCCAGCATCGCCCTGTGTACAGGACAGCACAGTAACAGTGCTTTGTGTTTCATTCTATGGAAGCTTTATAAAGCACAGAATGTGGTAAAAGCCAGGGACATTGAAAGTTGGGAGAGCCTCTGGTAAAGCATGGGAAGGAATAATTGTAAATTCACAGAGAGGTCTATAAAAGATCCCCACATAAAAGCATTGTAATAAAAGCACAGAGAGGTCTGGTAAAGCACAGGGATGCATTGTAAAGCACAGAGAGGTCTGGTAAAGCACAGGGAAGCATTGTAAAGCACAGAGAGGTCTGGTAAAGCACAGGGAAGCATTGTAAAGCACAGAGAGGTCTGGTAAAGCATAGGGAAGCATTGTAAAGCACAGAGAGGTCTGGTAAAGCATAGGGAAGCATTGTAAAGCACAGAAACGTCTGGTAAAGCATAGGGAAGCATTATAAAGCACAGAGAGGTGTGGTAAAGCATAGGGAAGCATTGTAAAGCACAGAGAGGTCTGGTAAAGCATAGGGAAGCATTGTAAAGCACAGAGAGGTCTGGTAAAGCATAGGCAAGCATTGTAAAGCACAGAGAGGTCTGGTAAAGCATGTTTAAATAAGAAAACAATGATAAACTATGCTAAATGCTCAGTATAGCCACGGGAGAAGCATGGGGGGAAACTGCAGCATTGCTGTGGGAAGCTTGTAATAGTTTTTATTCTGTGTGTAGTGTAGGTTAATATATACAGCTGACCCTGTCTCTGATATCACTACGTGAAGCTGAACCTCCATATAACTACCACTGTGATCAAAAGTTTTGCATCGCCCTATATATATATATATATATATATATATATATATATATATATATATATATATATATATATATATATATATATATATAATTAACTCTTGTTGCTTCATAAAGTCGAATGAAACCTGCTGGAATAATGTTACGTTAACACAATGAATTACGTACCGTCGCTTTATAGTTTTCCATATACTTCATGGGAAAAAAAACAAAAAACAAAAAAACACGAAGAAAATGTAAAAATGCGACATTTCGAAATCTAACATGAAATACTACTGTACCACTATTATGGCTTCCGGTAGACTTTTGCGATATAATTTTGTAGTTTCTTTGATTACATGATGTTAAATAAAAAAAAATCTAAGTTGTGTTCATATCGTTTATTATTATTAATAATAATAATAATAATAATAATAATAATAATAATAATAATAATAATAATAATAATATTAATAATAATAATATGTGTCAATCTTAACATTATGGTGATGCAAAACTTCGGCCATAGCTGTTTGTATATATATATATATATATATATATATATATATATATATATATATATATATATATATATATATAATGTCGTCTGCGCCAGAATATTTGTCTAGTTTGATGATTTCAGCAACACTCTTTTGAAAGCAGCGTCTCCGCGGTGATAAGATCGCTGGTGGGTTTCGACTCACACGTTTCGGTCTCTCTGAATCACCAGCACGCTTTCTGTTTTTTTTTCTCTCTTTCTCTCTCTCAACCTCATTATTTCCGACGGTATTAAACAAAGTTAAGCATGTCTTTGGCACAAAAGTGCTGCTCGTTACTTTCCATGCAGATTGTTATTCCAGCCTCACTCCTCCTCCTCCTCCCTCCCGCACACCCCAGCTCTCCGCGCCGACACAGCGCGTCATATCACACACCGCAATGCAATACAGTGTCATTAAAATCATCATCATCATCATCTCCATTATTATTATTATTATTATTATTATTATTATTATTATTATTATTATTATTAATAGTAGTAGGAATAAGTATATTGTATTATAGAGACTCAATGCAGACCAGCTATCACTGAGACCAGACCTGGGTGTGATATTAATGAGTAATTTAGCAGACGCTCTTATCCAAAGCGACTCACAGAACCTATGGGGGTGAACTGTGAATCATCAGCAACGGCTGCTGCTGCTGCAGAGTCCCTTCCAATAGGACCTCGGATTTTACATCTCCTATATTATAGGGTAATAGGGTATACTATAATAATCAACGTAAGGTATTGTAATTTAACACACTATATCAGGGTTTGAATTTGTAAACAAAAAAGAATTGGATACACCAAATGTTCTCACCTTACAGTTTTTTTTTTAATTATTTGAAAAAACAACACAATGTCAAAGGGGAGGTTTTTTTTTGAAACAGGGGGGCTGCAACAAAAATGAGGTTCTTCTTCCACCAGGAGTTTGAAGCCTCTTCAAGCAGTTGATTACCACAGCTCCCAGCCAGTGTTTTATGGATGGCTCTGGATGAGGTTTTTTGGCTAAATTAAAACTGTTTATGAGCTCTTTAAAAGGTGGGCTGCCTGTCCCCTCTTCAGTTCTGGAGTTGCATGGCTGTTTTTTGGTAGACCTTTTGAAAAAGTCCCTGGATGGGGAGAAACTGGCTGTGTTTCAGCTGACTGAAGAAGAAGAAGAAGAAGGAGCTGGGCTGTGTTTCCACGGTGCCTCTTCCCTGGTAGAGCTGATTCCAGTCTGGGGGGAGGTCAGCTGGCTGTGTTCCACTGCCTGTCCCTGGTAGAGCTGAGCTGAGTCTGGATGGGCAGCTGGCTGTGTTTCCACTGCCTCTTTGGTAGAGCTGAGCTGAGTCTGGATTCTGCAGCTGGCTGTTTTCCATGCCTCTCCCCTGGTAGAGCTGAGCTGAGTCTGGATGAGGTGCAATGGCTGTTTCTTTTTTGCTGAGTCTGATGATGAGGTGGTGTTTCCAATGAGCTGGTCTGGAAGTTTGGCTGTGTTTCCACTGCCTGTCCCCTGGTAGAGCATGAGTCTGGATGAGGTGCAGCTGGCTGTGTTGAATCAAGTCCATTTTTTTGGATAAATGCATCTGTGTTTCCACTGCCTGTCCCTGGTAGAAAAATATTCAACATGTCAGCTGGCTGTCCAACTTTTAAAAGAGCTGAGCAAAGCCCCAGGATTTTCAGCTCTCTGGACTTCACCTCCCAGGTAGAGCTTCCAAGCTGAGTCTGGATTTGAGGTGAAAGATTGTGAGAAAAACAACACAATGTCCCTGGTAGGGTGCTGAGTAAATGAGGTTTTTGGCAAAAGTCCCCAGGATGTGAGAGAAACAGATAAACAGCTGGCTCAATCTGCCTGAACAGGGTAGAGCTGAGAAGAGTCTGGATGAGGTGAAGAAGAAGAAGAAGAAGAGCTGAGCTGAGTCTGGATGAGGTGCAGCCTCATTTCCCCTGCCTCTTCCCTGGTAGAGCTGAGCTGAGTCTGGATGAGGTGCAGCTGGCTGTGTTTCCACTGCCTCTTCCCTGGTAGAGCTGAGCTGAGTCTGGATGAGGTGCAGCTGGCTGTGTTTCCACTGCCTCTTCCCTGGTAGAGCTGAGCTGAGTCTGGATGAGGTGCAGCTGGCTGTGTTTCCACTGCCTGTCCCCTGGTAGAGCTGAGCTGAGTCTGGATGAGGTGCAGCTGGCTGTGTTTCCACTGCCTGTCCCTGGTAGAGCTGAGCTGAGTCTGGATGAGGTGCAGCTGGCTGTGTTTCCACTGCCTGTCCCCTGGTAGAGCTGAGCTGAGGTGGCTGGATGCCTGGTGAGCTGAGCTCTGTGTTTCCACTGGCTGTCCCTGGTAGAGCTGAGCTGAGTCTGGATGAGGTGCAGCTGGCTGTGTTTCCACTGCCTGTCCCTTCCCTGGTGGATGAGGTGAGCTGAGTCTGGATGAGCTGGTGGATGAGCTGGCTGCTGTTTCCACTGCCTGTCCCCTGGTAGAGCTGAGCTGAGTCTGGATGAGGTGCAGCTGGCTGTGTTTCCACTGCCTCTTCCCTGGTAGAGCTGAGCTGAGTCTGGATGAGGTGCAGCTGGCTGTGTTTCCACTGCCTGTGCAGCCCTGGTAGAGCTGAGCTGAGTCTGGATGAGGTGCAGCTGGCTGTGTTTCCACTGCCTGTCCCCTGGTAGAGCTGAGCTGAGTCTGGATGAGGTGCAGCTTGCTGTGTTTCCACTGCCTGTCCCCTGGTAGAGCTGGGCTGAGTCTGGATGAGGTGCAGCTGGCTGTGTTTCCACTGCCTCATCCCTGGTTGAGCTGAGCTGAGTCTGGATGAGGTGCAGCTGGCTGTGTTTCACTGCCTCTGCCTGTAGAGCTGAGCTGGTGGATGAGGTGCAGCTGTTTCCACTGCCTGTCTGGATGAGGTGCTGAGCTGATGAGGTGCAGCTGGCTTTCTCTTCCCTGGTAGAGCTGAGCTGAGTCTGGATGACGGGTCAGCTTGCTGTGGGTCTTCCAAACTGTGCTGTGCTAAAAAGACAAGCTGCTTGGATGAGGTCTGGATGAGGTGGGCAGCTTGGCTGTGTTTCCACTGCCTCATCCCTGGTTGAGCTGAGCTGAGTCTGGATGAGGTGCAGCTGGCTGTGTTTCCACTGCCTGTCCCCTGGTAGAGCTGAGCTGAGTCTGGATGAGGTGCAGCTGGAGAGCATTTCCACAGGCGCTCAGCTATACCTCAGCTGCACCTCAGACAGCACGGTTTCGTAACTCATACCCAATGGGGCCAAACTGTGCTGTGCTAAAAAGACAAGCTGCTTCCAATAATGGCGGCTGCTTTCCACAGCTTTTCTCTTATTGCGTGTCGAAACATCGTGAATAAGACTACTAACATTTGTAAATTTGCTTTACAAATGTTTGTTCAACGTCGTCCATCTTCGCTTGTTTGCATATCGCTCAATCAATTCCACAATGCAACTTGACTTTTTACTGCCGCACTACTGCTTCCTGGGTCAGCTCTACCTGACTACAATGAGACTGGAACACAGACAGGAAGTGGCAGACCGCCATTAAGCTGACCAGAAGGTGTGAAACATTAGAAATGAGCTGTTTTATTTCTCTACCAAGGAAGTGGCTCATTAACAAAGACCAGAAGGTGTGAAACTTTAAAATGAACGTTTTAATAATCTCTCTCTCTCTCTCTCTCTCTCTCTCTCTCTCTTAGACACAGAGAGGAATGATCCAGACCCTAATCATCAGGTGAGTTATCATTAGGAACTCCCGGGAAAGTCTATATAAAGCTCCAGATTAAAGCACAGTGAAAGCATGGGCAAGCATTGTAGAGAAGAGCGAGGAGGTATGGTAAAGCATGTTAAAAAGCAAGACACACCAGGGTATGGTGAACTGTTAGAAGGGGATTCACAATAGTTTCACGTTAGCACTGGGATTGTGGTCGGGGTGTGTTGTGTGTTTAACTTCTTTCTTTCTTTGTTTTCTCAGGTGCAGTCTATGAAAGCCAGCCCTTTCTCACTGTCCCCCACACTCTCCAGCACTAAGGTAAGAGACACTCCTCTTTAGCCAGCCTGTCAGTAACATCCTTCCTCCATCGCCACGGCTGTCAGCTGGATGAAAACTGGACCAGTGCTATTGAAGACCTCCACTGGGTTAGAAACGAAGGCTAAGCGACTGGCTCACAGCACTTGGAATAACATTTCTCAAAGTGTAAAAAAAATGCAAGAGAGACATACAGGTGGACGAATTTACAGACAGACATATCCGCCACAGTCTGATACCCCCGATAGCTGGTGCTGAATAATATGACTACCAAGTTTCATCACAATCGGACAAGCGATCGTCGTTAGCATTAAATAATAAGCAGAGGCCCTCTCTTTCCCCCTCTCTGTGTCCCCCTCCCCCTCTCTCTCTCTCTGTCCCCCTCTCTTGCTCCTCCCCCTCTTGCTCTCTCTCTCTCTCTCTCTCTCTCTCTCTCTCTCTGTGGTTGTTAACCCCGTGTTGGCTGTGAGCGGCCGGGCGGAGTGAGTCAGTGTGAGAGCCGGGGGGAAACCCCTCCACAGAGAGAGGAGAAAAACAGGAAGAGAGAGAGAGACAGAGAAAGAGAGAGAGAGAGAAATACAGAGAGCTGAGTGAGCGATACTCCCTCAGACTGGCACGCAGGATAGAGGGCTTTCTGCTCCAGAGCCGAGGAGAAACTGCAGGTCTTTCTGGGGGAGAGGAGAGAGAGGGAGAGGACAGGAGAGAGGGAGATGGGAGAAGAGAGAGAGAGATGAAGTTTGTAGCATCCTGCCTCAGGGCCAGAGACACACAGCAGACAAGCCCGACTGGAGACGGAGAGGGAGAGAGGGGATGGAGTGAGAGCTCCTGATCTGGGTGTGGCAGTCTGGCCATTAAGGGGTTAATCTGTTTTGATGCACACGCAGGAAAGATCATTCGCTGCCATGAACGTTTCTGTCAGAGTATTAAAACAGCTTGAAACTAGACAGCTCTCAGCCAACGCTGAAAATAACTTTATATATACACCATGATGGGTAGCTGCTGTAGTTCTGTACAGGGTTTTATATTAGTGTTATATAGTGCGGTCCCTCCAGCATTGCCCTGTGTACAGTACAGCACAGCGAGGCTCTGCCCAGCACACAGCAGGCAATGCCAGCGCACTAGATCAGCACTTTATATAGACACCATGGTGGGTAGCTGCTGTAGCTCTGTACAGGGTTTTATATTAGTGTTATATAGTGCGGTCCCGCCAGCATAAACACTATAAACAAATATGTATGTGTGTGTGTGTGTGTGTGTGTGTGTGAGTGTGAGTGTGTGTGTGTGTGTGTGTGAGTGTGAGTGTGAGTGTGAGTGTGTCAGTGTGTGCGTCTCAGCTGCTATTGTACTGTTTCTCTAAACCCTCACTAGCTTTGTTTGTTTATGGAAGCTGTAGAGTGACACTCCCAGTTCTACAGAAGCACAGCAGCACTGAATGGGGTTGCAGTTTTCCCCTATGGATATACTGTGCATTTACCAGTTTACCTGGGTTTGCCATATTTATTAACAGGCTTTCCCATACCTCTCTGTGGTTTGCAAGGCTTCCCTGTGCTTTACCATACTTTCACTGTGCTTGATTACACTTTGTTGTGCTTTTCCTATGGGGAAACATTGGCTATTATGTCACCCTGATTTGCATATAGATGTCTTATATGCAAAGCAGCCAGCTTCCCGGCCACGCCCCCAGACACACACACCCAGGTATTAGAAGCCCAGCTCACCTGTCTGGCTCCCCTGTGCTAGGATACAGACACACAGATTTAGTTTTTATAAGAGTCAGAGAGCTGTGCGAGAATGATAGCGATCAAATCTCCACATGGTTTATACCCTACGGACTCTCAGAGGAATGGGTACGGAACATACTGTACTTACCCGCTGGACCTGAGCAAGGTAAACATTTTACCAAAAAATTACAATTATATTTTAAAGAATTATATATACAGTGACTTATACGTATATATGTGAACTATACATATTCACAGCTAGTCACTAGAGCCAAACGCTGGTCTGCTTGACTCGGTCTCTTCTAGTGTCAATCACACTGATGAAGGCACTAGAGCCCAAATGCTGGTCTGCTTGACTCGGTCTCTTCTAGTTTCAATAACACTGATGAAGGCACTAGAGCCAAACGCTGGTCTGCTTGACTCGGTCTCTTCTAGTGTCAATCACACTGATGAAGGCACTAGAGCCCAAACGCTGGTCTGCTTGACTCGGTCTCTTCTAGTTTCAATCACACTGATGAAGGCAGTAGAGCCCAAATGCTGGTCTACAGAGGTGGTCTTTCTATTGAAATGGCCTCAGTGTGAGGTTTAAGGTCTGTGGGATTCGTACTGACTGTATAACTTGTGTATGTTAATAAAGAAAGTTGACTAACCCTACGCTGTGCTTCTTGCCTTCCGTTTCAGATCAAGGCTGAGGACTCCAGCGAAATGTCCCAGGCGCCCCCCCCTCCCCCCACCCAGCCCCCCCTCTCGCAAGCCCACCTCCCCCAGGCGCAGCTCATGCTGGCTGGGAGCCAACTAGCCGGGGTAAGTCAAATGATAACACTATAAAGGGGGGGCGGGCGTGCTGTTAAGGATTCTTTCTCTGAGCGGCCCAGTTTAGCGTGTTCTCGCTGTGCTGCGTTAGGAATAGAAGTTTGGACAGCGCTGTGTTGTTAGGAGTGCTTGCTTCTCTCTCTCTCTCTCTCTTTCTCTCTCTCTCTCTCTCTCTTTTTTTCTCTCTCCCTGCACACTGCTCATCCATGTCTTTCTCTCCACTCTTCTCTCTCTCCCCCCTCCCCTTCCTTCTTTCTTTCCTCTCCCCTTTCACCCTGTCTCTCCTCTCCTCTCTCTCCCCTGTCCCCCCCCTCTCTCTCTCGCTCTCAGTTGACGGCTCTCTTGCCCGCACAGCAGCAGCTCTTGTTGCAGCAGGCTCAAGCGCAGCTCCTGGCTGCAGCGGTGCAGCAGTCCAATGCAGCCGCAGCCGCGCATGCAGCCAATCAGCAGCAGCAGCAGCAGCAAAACAGCAGCGAGCAGACAAGCAACCCTCCACCCCAACTCACCCTGTCTCAGCCAATCCAGCTCACTGCCCAAGTAAGTGTCCCGCCCCCTCCCTCTTGCTTAACCAGTCGGCTCCACAAACATGTCGCCTGAATCTGATTGAGTCCTGTGTCATTGTATTTGAGAATGGAGCCCCGATATCCTGTACCACAGTGTTACTGTAACCTGACTGCTCTCTCTCTCCCTCTCCCCCTCTTCTCTACCGCTCTCCCCCTCTCACATCTCTCCTCTCTCCCCTCCTCTCATTTCGCATTTATTCTTTGCCTCCTCCCTTTCTCACCCCTCTACTTCCCCCTATCCTCTCCCTTTCCTCTCCCTCTCCCATCCCCTCTACTCCCTTTCCCTCTCCCATCCCTACTCCCTTTCCACTCTCTCTCTTCTCTCTCTCCTATCCCCTCTGCTCCCCTCTCCTCTCTCCTCTCCTCTCTCCTCTCAGGATATCCAGCAGTTGCTGCAGCTCCAGCAGCTGGTCCTGGTCCCTGGGCATCCTCTGCAATCACCTGCACAGTTCCTCCTGCCACAGGCACAGCAAGGACAGCAAGGTAGGGGGCTTTCGTTCTACACAGGCACTGCAGGGGCAGCTAGGTAGAGAGGGGGGTGTCATTCTAGAAATTACATTTGAAGATATTGGAGGGAAGGGGAAGGGAGAGAGGGAAGAGGTAGAGAAGGGAGAAGGGGAAGAGAGAGAGGGGAAGAGGGAAGAGTTAGAGAGGGGAGAAGGGGGAGAGAGAGAGGGGAGAGAATAAAAGAGGGGAGAGGGCAAGAAGGAGAGCGGAAGGGAGTGTGTGTGTGTTATTTCACTGTGTGTTATTTCAGTGTGTGTTTTATTTCAGTGTGTGTTTTGTTTCAGTGTGTGTGTGTTTTATTTCAGTGTGTGTGTGTTTTATTTCAGTGTGTGTGTGTTTTGTTTAAGTGTGTGTGTGTTTTGTTTCAGTGTGTGTGTTTTATTTCAGTGTGTGTGTGTTTTATTTCAGTGTGTGTGTTTTGTTTCAGTGTGTGTTTTATTTCAGTGTGTGTGTTTTGTTTCAGTGTGTTTTATTTCAGTGTGTGTGTTTTATTTCAGTGTGTGTTTTGTTTCAGTGTGTATGTGTTTTATTTCTGTGTGTGTGTGTGTTTTATTTCAGTGTGTGTTTTATTTCAGTGTGTGTGTGTGTGTGTTTTATTTCAGTGTGTGTGTGTTATTTCAGTGTGTGTGTTTTGTTTCAGTGTGTGTTTTATTTCAGTGTGTGTGTGTTATTTCAGTGTGTGTGTTTTATTTCAGTGTGTTTTATTTCAGTGTGTGTGTGTGTGTGTGTGTTTTATTTGTGTGTGTGTGTGTTTTGTTTCAGTGTGTGTGTGTTTTGTTTCAGTGTGTGTGTGTTTTATTTCAGTGTGTGTGTGTGTTATTTCACTGTGTGTGTGTGTTTTATTTCATTGCGTGTGCTTTCTATTCCAGTGTGTGTATTTCAGTTAATCTCCAGTCTTCTCCCTCACAGTAACCTTGTGTTTCATTTCTCTTTCAAACCCAGGCCTGCTAACGACACCAAATCTAATTCCACTACCTCAGCAAAACCAGGGGGGGCTCCTGTCCCCCCCTCCCAGACTCAGCCTCCCCACACAGGTAAGAGAGCGCAGAGGGGAGAGGGACACCAGGGATCTCAGCAGAGTCCACTAGGGAACGGTGCATGGATGAACCCTGATCTCTTTACATCTTCACTGCCCAGGGTGTGTTCCCATACGATTTCCAACCCCTATTTTCTCAATGTCAAATATATTGGACACTGGGCAGCAAAGAGATAAAGAGTAACGCAGGCTGGATCAGCTGGACTGCCATCATGCGGTGAGCTGCCTCTCGCACTCAGGTTCTGTGTTGCTGGCAGTACACTAGATGTGCACTAGATGGCGCTGGGAGATGACGGCACTTTAAAAAGCAGCGTGGTACGGCTCTGAATCTTCAGTTCATCTCAACTAATGTCTTCTTCTTCTTCTTCTTCTTCTTCTTCCTGTTTAGAGTCCCTTTGTTTATCTGTTTCACTCTCAGAAGTGTAGACCCTCCTGTGGCTCTGTAGAGCTCTCAGAATCACAGCTGGTACACCAGAGTGTAACCATTAACCTCTCTCCCTCCCCTCTCTCCCAGCAGCATGCTCACAGCCAGGTCAGTAAGTGTGCGGAGAGCCAGTCCTCCTCCGGGGGCCACAATGAGGAGCCCAGCGACCTGGAGGAGCTCGAGCAGTTCGCTCGCACCTTCAAACAGCGGCGCATCAAACTGGGCTTCACTCAGGTACTGGGATCAGAGAGAGAAAGAGAAACTGAGATACACTGAGATACACACTGAGACGCACACAGAGATACACACACTGATACACTGAGACACACACACTGAGACACACACACTGATACACTGAGATGCACACTGAGATACACACTGAGACACACACACGGATACACTGAGATACACACTGAGACATGCACACTGAGACACTGAGATACACACTGAGACACACACACTGAGACACTGAGATACACACTGAGACATGCACACGGATACACTGAGATACACACTGAGACATGCACACTGAGACACTGAGATACACACTGAGACACACACACTGAGACACTGAGTTACACACTGAGACACACACACTGAGACACACACAGTGAGATACACTGAGATACACTGACACACACACACACTGTATCAAACTGGGCTTCACTCAGGTACTGAGATACACAGAGGCACACGCACAGCAGAGGGAGGGGTGTTCAGCTCTTGAAGGGTGTGTTCGCGGTGGCTCAGTGGCGGACGGGGGTTGGTTGACGTGTTTTCCCATGGTGCACTGCAGGGTGACGTGGGGCTGGCGATGGGCAAGCTGTACGGGAACGACTTCAGCCAGACGACCATCTCTCGCTTTGAAGCGCTGAACCTGAGCTTCAAGAACATGTGCAAACTGAAACCACTGCTGGAGAAGTGGCTCAACGACGCAGGTGAGACACCCTCCTCCCTCCTCTAATCCCCTCTCACTCCTCTCTAATCCCTCCATAACCCCCTCTAGTCCCTCTCTCTAACCCCTCTCCCCCTCTCTCTCTAATCCCCTTTCTCTCTCCCTCTCTCAGAGACCATGTCGATGGACACCCCTCTCCCTCCCTCCCTCCCTCTCTAACCCCCTCTCTCTCCCCCTCTCTCAGAGACCATGTCGATGGACACCACTCTCCCTCCCTCCCTCTCTAACCCCCTCTCTCCCCCTCTCTCAGACCATGTCGATGGACACCCTCTCTCTCCTCCTTGGACCCCCTCTCTCCCTCCTCCCTCCCTCAAGACCCCTCTCTCCCCCTCTCTCAGAGACCATGTCGATGGACACCACTCTCCTCCCTCCTCTCTAACCCCTCTCTCCCCCCTCTCAGAGACCATGTCAATGGACACCCTCCTCCCTCCTCCTCTAAACCCCTCTCTCCCCTCTCTCAGAGACCATGTCGATGGACCCCACTCTCCCTCCCTCCCTCTCTAACCCCTCTCTCCCCTCTCTCAGAGACCATGTATGGACCCCACTCTCCTCCCCCCTCTCTAACCCCCCTCTCTCCCCTCTCTCAGAGACCATGTCGATGGACACCACTCTCCTCCCTCCTCTCTAACCCCCTCTCTCCCCCTCTCTCAGAGACCATGTCAATGGACACCATTCACCCTCCCTCCCTCCCTCTCTAACCCCCTCTCTCCCCCTCTCTCAGAGACCATGTCAATGGACACCACTCTCCCTCCCTCCCTCTTTAACCCCCTCTCCCCTCTCTCAGAGACCATGTCGATGGACACCACTCTCCTCCCTCCTCTCTAACCCCCTCTCTCCCCTCTCTCAGAGACCATGTCAATGGACACCACTCTCCCTCCCTCCCTCTCTAACCCCCTCTCTCTCCCCCTCTCTCAGAGACCATGTCAATGGACACCACTCTCCCTCCCTCCCTCTCTAACCCCCTCTCTCTCCCCCGCTCTCAGAGACCATGTCGATGGACACCCTCTCCCTCCCTCCCTCTCTAACCCCCTCTCTCTCCCCCTCTCTCAGAGACCATGTCGATGGACACCACTCTCCCTCCCTCCCTCTCTAACCCCCTCTCTCTCCCCCTCTCTCAGAGACCATGTCGATGGACACCACTCTCCCGAGTCCCAATCACCTCAGCAGCCCCCCGCTGTGTGGGTTCGAGGGGCTGCCCGGCCGTCGCAGGAAGAAGCGCACCAGCATCGAGACCAACGTCCGCGTGGCCTTAGAGAGGGCCTTTATAGCGGTGAGGGAGCCAGCGAGTGTGTGTGTGTGTGTGTTTGAGTCAGTGTCTGTGTCAGTGTCTGTGTCAGTGTGTGTGTCTCATGGTTTTGACTGTGCCCCTCTCTCTCTGTCTCTCTGTCTGTCTCTGTCTCTGTCTCTGTCTCTCTCTCTCTCTCTCTCTCTCTCTCCGTCTTGCTCTCTGTCTCTCAGAATCAGAAGCCGACCTCCGAGGAGATCCTGCTGATGGCAGAGCAGCTCACGATGGAGAAGGAGGTGATCCGCGTGTGGTTCTGCAACCGGCGCCAGAAAGAGAAGCGCATCAACCCAGCCAGCGCCACCCCTCCCCTCCCCAGCCAGCCAGCCACCCCGCACAAACCCCCCTGCTACAGCCCGCACATGGTACGATCCACCCTAACCCTACCCCCCTGCTACAGCCTGCACATGGTACGATCCACCCCCAACCGTACCCCATTGCTACAGCCCGCACATGGTACGATCCACCCCTAACCCTACCACCCTGCTGGAGTCTGCACATGATATGATCCACCCCTAACCCTACCCCCCTGCTGGAGTCTGCACATGATATGATCCACCCCTAACCCTAACCCCCTGCTACAGCCCGCACATGGTACGATCCCCCCAAACCCTACCCCTCCTGCTGCATCCCACACATGGTACAAGCCCTTTATATAAATGCTACCTGCCTTTACAGTAATTACAGCATTTTGCCACCAGGGGGGCATGTGTGCACTATTAAAAACAACCTACAATTCAATTCAAAGAGGAATAACAATTACTGTGCCCTGGTAAAAGCACAGCACAGTGTAGTAAAGCACAGAGAAGATAATGAACCAGCCCCCTTGAAAGACAGCAAACTGTAACTTCGACACACACAGACACACACACACACACACACACACACACAGACACACACAGACACACTTGCTGTTTTTATTAAAATCCGGCTTTGCCTTTCTTCTGTTTCAGATTTCCAGCCATGGATTGTCACAGGCTGTCAGCAGCCTCAGCACAACAGGTAGGGGGCACTCTCTCCTCTCACCACAATACCACTCCCTCCCCTCCTCTCCCCCTGCTAGTAACCAGTAATTGAACTGGAAGCAATTCATGCAGGTTTCTCTGTGTATGTAACCCTCTCACTTTTGTCTCTCCTCCTCTCTCCTCCTTTCAGTGACTACAATGTCTTCGGGTATGGGCTCTTTAGCTCAGAGTGTGATTAGCTCAGCCCCCTCTCCTGTGACTCCTCCCCCAAACAGCAACAACAGCACAAGCATCAGCCCCCACAGCCACAACCCCCTGGGCCTGCCGGGCATGAACCCCAACACAGGGTGAGTTACACCAGCACTGACACACACTGCCACACTGATACTGAGACACACTGAGCCCTGGTCTCTGTGTGTCTGCTTGTGTGAGTCTGGGAGCCCTGGTCTCTGTGTGTCTGCTTGTGTGAGTCTGGGAGCCCTGGTCTCTGTGTCTGCTTGTGTGAGTCTGGGAGCCCTGGTCTCTGTGTGTCTGCTTGTGTGAGTCTGGGAGCCCTGGTCTCTGTGTCTGCTTGTGTGAGTCTGGGAGCCGTGGTCTCTGTGTGTCTGCTTGTGTGAGTCTGGGAGCCCTGGTCTCTGTGTGTCTGCTTGTGTGAGTCTGGGAGCCCTGGTCTCTGTGTCTGCTTGTGTGAGTCTGGGAGCCCTGGTCTGTGTCTGCTTGCGTGAGTCTGGGAGCCCCGGTCACAGCGCCTCTGTGTGTCTGCTTGTGTCTTTTACCTGCAGGAGCACAATGTTGGGTGTCAATGCAGGGATAAACCAAGCCCTAATGGCTAACAACCCCCTGGCCACCATACAAGGTTTGTGGAGAAAAAAACCAAAACCATACCGTGTGCCATCTCCCATTAACCATTTCACCCAGTTAGAAAAGTTTACCGCAGTAAATTTGTAGTTTTTTCAGCCCCATGCTTTACCCATGAGTTTACTATGCATTGTACCTTTAGTTGACCGTGGTTTTAGCATGCTTCATCATGTGCTTTACTGTGCTTTCACTGTGCTTTATTACACTGTGCTGTGCTTTTACTATAGGGACGTTTTATAAGGGTTAGTTTGCCATTCTTTGTGAAAAAAAAAAGACTGTTTGTCTGTTTCAAATGTCAAAATCAAGTTTCATTCAGTATTTCTAAATCAATTCAAGACATTGAGAAAGACTTCTAGTCGCAACGCTGGTCAGTTAATGTATTAAGTTTGTTTTAGTATTTCGTATTTAGTATTTCTAACCCTGAGTGAGAATTGTATTTTTCGATCAAACTCTAGGGCAGGTGAAAGACTTGTCTAGCGTTTATAATGCTTCAATACAGCAAGGCAGCTTACTCACAACACTCCAGCACTCAACGGACTCTCAGGGTCATTTTGCATTTGCTTGTTGGTTTAACCAGGAGATTTACCCATTGAGGCCGAGAGGCCTCGTTCACAAGGGGTCCTGAGAACAACCATAGAGAAATACAATACAAGCAACACAATAAAACGTGTGTGGTTAAAACTTCATGTCTCCTGCTTCTTGTTTCAGCCCTGGCAGCCACTGGTGGGCAGCTGTCTCTTTCCAGCCTTGACGGGAGTGCCAGCCTGGTCCTGAGCAGTGGCGCTGGCACAGCCGGCACTCAGAGCATCGTCTCCTCTCCTCTGTTCCTGAACCATGGTGGGCTGCCCCTCCTCGGCTCCAGCCCCAGCGTGGGATTGATGGCCGCAGCCGTGGCCGCCAAAGCCGCAGCCGCATCACTTCCTGCCATGAGCTCCGCCTCTTCCTGCTCCTCCACTTCCTCTGCCTCTTCCTCCAGCAGCGAGTCAGCACAGAGCCCGCCTATTCTTGGAATGGGAGGAGTCTCCGCCTCCGAAGGGGCGGGAGCTAAGGCGGAGTGACCACGCCCCCCTCCTACTCCTCCTCCCCCCGTCGTTGGTTTCTTCAGAACTCCGCCCATTTTCATTTTCTACAGCAAAAAAAAACACCCAAAAATTTTTTTTTTTTTTTTTTTCTTTACTGTGTATTGGTTATCGGGGATAGGGCCAGCCTGAAAGTGACTTCTCTTAAACTAGATGGAACTCAAAGAAGGGGGCTGGCGACGTGCTGGTAAAAGAAATGGAGAATTTTCTGTTTCCGTAACGGAGAGGACTTTTAAAAGAAGACGAAAAAACCAAACACACACAAACGAATGCCAAAATTTCACACCAAAAAAAACAAAAAAAAACTAAACAAACAAATAATAGCTTTACCCAAAGGTTCTGTATATAGTCATTTCTTTGTGTTTGCTAAAAAGAAAAGAAAAAAAAACAGAGAAAGAATTATTTTTATTTTGTGTTTATGTTATTATAAATATTGTTTCTTTATTTTTGGGTTATTATTATTATTATTATTATTATTATTATTATTATTATGTTTTTAATATATATTTTGATATAAGTCGAGGTTCAACCTCTTATTTTTTTACATCGATTTGTCATTCTTTGTTTTTTTGTTTTTGTGTTTTTTAAAGTTTTAAAAAAAACAAATGACAAGAAAATATATTTTATATTTATTTGCCTTTTAATTTGTGTTTATATATATATATATATATATATATATATATATATATGAAAAATGTCTTCTTAATTATTTTTTGGTTCTTTTTATTATTTCATACATATCCCAAACAAACACAGAAGACCTCGTTGTATTAATTTTCTGCTCCTGTTGCTACTTTAAATAGTGCCTGTCGCTTCGGGTTTTAAAAAAAAAAAAAAAAAGAAGATGAAGAAAAAACCAAACCAACCCATCTCAAGACAGGAGAAAACAAACCAAAAGAAAAAACCAAACCAACCCATCTCAAGACAGGAGAATACAAACCAAAAAAAAAAAAACAAAACCAACCCATCTCAAGACAGGAGAATACAAACCAAAAAAAAAAACCAAACCAACCCATCTCAAGACAGGAGAATACAAACCAAAAGAAAAAAAACCAAACCAACCCATCTCAAGACAGGAGAATACAAACCAAAAGAAAAAAAACCAAACCAACCCATCTCAAGACAGGAGAATACAAACCAAAAGAAAAAACCAAACCAACCCATCTCAAGACAGGAGAATACAAACCAAAGAAAAACCAAACCAACCCATCTCAAGACAGGAGAATACAAACCAAAAAAAAAAACCAAACCAACCCATCTCAAGACAGGAGAATACAAACCAAAAGAAAAAAAACCAAACCAACCCATCTCAAGACAGGAGAATACAAACCAAAAGAAAACCAAACCAACCCATCTCAAGACAGGAGAATACAAACCAAAAAAAAAACCAAACCAACCCATCTCAAGACAGGAGAATACAAACCAAAAAAAAAACCAAACCAACCCATCTCAAGACAGGAGAATACAAACCAAAAAAGAAAAAACCAACCCATCTCAAGACAGGAGAATACAAACCAAAAGAAAAAACCAAACCAACCCATCTCAAGACAGGAGAATACAAACCAAAAAAAAACCAAAGAAAAAACCAACCCATCTCAAGACAGGAGAATACAAACCAAAAGAAAAAAAACCAAACCAACCCATCTCAAGACAGGAGAATACAAACCAAAAGAAAGAACCAAACCAACCCATCTCAAGACAGGAGAATACAAACCAAAAGAAAAAAACAAACCAACCCATCTCAAGACAGGAGAATACAAACCAAAAAAAAAAAACCAAACCAACCCATCTCAAGACAGGAGAATACAAACCAAAAGAAAAAACCAAACCAACCCATCTCAAGACAGGAGAATACAAACCAAAAGAAAAAAACAAACCAAAACGACGGCATTGAACTTACAAGATTGTTTGAAAACAAGAAGAGATTCTTTTCCATTGCTGGGAAATGTGAGCGGCTATCTTCTTTCTCTGTTAAATGAATACCTCATATAAAGTATTAACTTTCTGAAGCCAGCAACCTAAATATATAGATGTATATATATATATATATATATATATATATATATATATATATATATATATATATATATATAAATATGTATGTACTGTCTATATATAACCGTGGAGAGGCAGTTTCTAAGAACGTAAGAAAGACTTTTAAAAAGACAGATTTTTTGGGGGGTTGGCGGGGGGGGGGGGGGATACTGGCCTCTCTTGTTTCAGAGCTTTAACTGGCTTCTCGAAGAAAACTTTATTACAAAGAAAAATGTTTTTCTGTTTTTCTTTTGTTTTTTTTAAACGTGTGGGTTTGTTCGTTGTCCCGTGAACCTCGTTGTTTTTTTTTTTTTTTATCGTGCCGTTTTGATTTCATCTTCGGATACCAAAGCTTTCTCTAAATCGCAGAGGAGAACAATTCAGCCACGACGAAGCAATGCGAAGAGGAGAAAAAATATATATATATATATATATATAATATATATATATATATATAAGAAATAAGGAAAAGTTCAAGAACAAACAAGGACAAAGTTCAAAAAACAAAAACAATACAAAAACCAAAAAGAAAAACAGCAAACCAAAAAACAAAAACAAAACAAAACAAAAAAGAAAAACAACGGATCAAAACCAACAAACAAAACAAATATATTCCTTTTGTTTAGGGAATATTTGATTGACCTCAGAATTTCTTCTTCAGTGTTGCTTTCCTTAGTTGTGCTATAGATAGCCTATCAGGTGGTTGGAAAATACTGTGAAACTTTAGCATTTCAAGTTTTAGATTTAAGGAAAACAAAAAGAAAAGGGTAAAAAAACCCCACACACACATCATAAAAGCTTTAGCATGCCTGCCAGCTTGAGGTTGGGTGTGAATTGTTTTGACAACAAGGGTGTGGTTTGGAGGGGTGCCTGTGTGTGTGTGTGTGTGTGTGTGTGTGTTTGAGGGAGGGTCTGTCTCCCTTTACCACCACCCCCCCCCCCCTCCTCCCCTACCCCTTTACCATGGCCTCCCTCCTCCTCTCGCTACCTGTTTTTTTGTGGGGGAAAAAAACACAACAAAAAAACAGGTTCTTTTGAAACGAAGGAAGAAAAAAAAAACAAGAAAACTTCTGAACATACTTTAGACGGAATGTAACTGTTTAGTGGTTCTGCTTAGTTTTTATAGAAAGAATCTGTGTTCTTCTCTGCTTATATTGCTAATGTAACAAAAAAACGTTGTTGTTGATGATGATGATGATGATGATGATGATGATGACTTGATTTTAGACCAAAAATATAACTGTCTCTCTCTTTTTTTTTTGTTTTTTGTTTTTTGTTTTTTAACCATGCGGTGGAGGCAACAAACCAAAAAACTAAACACACACACAAAAAAAAAAAAAAAACGAGAAGAGCTTGAAAAAAAAAAAAAAAAAAAAAAATAATAATAATAATAATAATAATAATAATAATAATAATAATACGTCCTTTTGATGTTGAAACACCAAAACAAATATACAAACAACTGTTGGTTTAGTATTAATATTTGCAGTGTATTTATCAGTCCTTTTACAGTCTTGTATCATCACTTACCTCTAATTTGTGACAAATGCAGACTAAATTACCTTGTGCTGGTTAGTTAAACCCAGGGCAGAATTTACACCAAGCGGTGGCGTGGCTGTGGTTTATTAATGGCCACAATTTCACAGCTAGGCCCGACTGAAAGCCCCGTTGCTTCTCGCTCTTCAAACTCCCTGCCCCACCCTCCTCCACACATTTTGGCCGGATATTCTTGCCTGCCATAGCATAATACTACAACTACATCTAATCTCACCTCCCAGAAACACACTATTGTGCTTCACACCAAAAGAAAAACACAACATTTCAGTAATATCCGAAACCGCCGTGAGCAGACGTTCCTTCGTTAACGTTTATTAACTGTCTGGGATGTAGGCTACAGTAACAGATAATAAAAAGGCTGCTTCTGCATTCTTCCAGTACGTTGTCGCTATAGATAACAGAAACAAAAGGGTCGAAAAAACCAAACACTTTGTGTGAGAGTTGAGCGAGGGAACTACGCCTAAGACGACCAAAGCCTGGCCCCACTGTTTACGAATAAAAAGCTTTACACAGCTATGAAACCAAAAATAAATAAACACTTGCTGTAGCCTCTACCTCTGCTGCTGCGAGCGAGCGGCCTCGGCGTTGCTGAATGACTTCGTCCGCTGGTCAGCTAGCTAGCTGCCCCGGGCCCCCATCCCCGCTCGGTACTGCTTGACTGCTCCAAAATATTTAGATTTTATTTTATTTTTTTTCGATGCCCACCGCGGGAACGCGTGTGTGAGAGAGACAGTCCATCATATATATATACCTCATGTACTTTAAACCAAATAGAAGAATGCTTTAAAAAAAATGGGACGCTTGAGGATAGGGGGGTGGGGGTGGACAGGCGGCAGAATTCAGCAAGGAGCGCGACAGGTTACTGATTTGATGTGGTGGGGGGGGGGGGGGGGGTTGTAAGAGGTCAGGGTGTGAATTTAAGACATGCTTACTCCTAAATGTTTGTCTGTTTCCTTTGTTTGTTTTTTAGTAAATGTTTTATGTTTTCTATTTAACAGCGGCACACAAATGTTATTATTATTATTTATTTATTTATTATTATTATTATTAGTAGTAGTAGTAGTAGTATATTTTGGTCAAACAAATCTAGTAACATTTCACACCCTGACATTCTTCTGTAAAAAGTGACGCTGAAAAAGTTTTTCAAAAATATAAAAATGTGTTGTTTTAATAAGAAGCAGAACCGCCCTTGCTTTGCCTCGAGCCCGACCTGCGCCACCCGCCCAGCCCGCCCTCGCGCTTTGGGATTTGAAAAATAACCGCCTCCAAAGCTCAACCGCCAGGCAATCACCTCGCGAGATATACTGTATACTGCTAGCGCCGTGCAGGGCTTCCCTCAGACCGACAGACGAGGACAAGAGAAAAAACAACGACATCAAAACCACAGTTAGGGTTTACTTTTTTAAATACTGTGTTATAGTTTGCTCTTCCATATACAGTACAAACAGTTATATGATATTGCTAAATACCCGAAGCAGGGTTTGACATTGTTAACGGTGTTTGTTTTGTTTTGCTGGTGAGGGTAATTTTTACTTTGGTCTGCCAACATGAAATATTACTGCTGCTAGTACATTTTTTTTCTTTGTTTATCTTTTTATAAATAATTTTAACAGCTGTGGTTTGGAAACTTAATAATAATAATATCATGCTACAATAATAATAATAATAATAATAATAATTGGGGCATGGAGCTCGTTCAATTGACCATTGATTTGTGTGTTTAAATGTGCAAGGATTTTTAATTACAAAATTGTCACTATTACTATTAGATAGTACAATGCCGATAGTAAGTATTTCACTAAAGGACTTTAATTTCCTTAGGGGAAAAAAAACCAGACGGCAGGGTTTAAAAAAAGGGGGTGGGGATTTAAAACAAAAACAGTTATTATTATTATTATTATTATTATTGAGTCTTCGAAAAATACAGCCAGACAATTATAGTATTTAATTGGTTGGGGGTTCGCATACCTCCGATTCTCTTCATCTGGTTAACGCCGGGAAGTTGATGTGAAGCCGCCGCCATTTAGGCTCTGGCTCCGGAGTTCCAGACATGAAACGCTAGACCGAGGGGAGCCAAAATGGCGGATGTAGGGCTGCAGTTTTCTAAGAATAAAAATAACAAAGTGGCGCCTGGAGGTGCTTACCAAGCAGGTCTCCTCCTGTATCGGGGACGGCAGGGCAGTGCGGGTGATTGCAGGCTTTTTTGACTGAAGTGGGGGGGATCTCTCAATGCTGGGTGGTTGGGATCTGTGTACCCCCGGGTAGAGGGGGGGGGGAGGAGGAGGAGGGGCTTCAGGGGTGACATCATTAGTCCGGCCCCGCCCAAAGAAATCTCTCAAATTTTTATTTTTATTTTTTTACTTTCTTTGGAAAAAAGCACCTTCTTCTTGATTTTCGTTCTCTGAAAATGATGCTAACAGCTGTACCAAGATCTTCACACATCGGTTAAACACTGTACGTTTTGGGTGAGCTGTGGGGGTATTTGCACTGCCTTTGAAAGGCCAGTACATACAAATACATTCTTTTTTTTGTTTGATTCTTTGATTATTTGTGTTTGTTTTAATGTAAAACGATCCGCACTTTCTTGATATGTTATATATTTTCTAAAGATGGGACCGGCATGCTCTGCCTGTTTAGCGTCTGGGGTATAGTTCGAAGAACGACATTAAGAAGAAGATGAATATATTGATGTATTGAAAGCAGTTTGTTAAGCTTTTGATTTCCACTGAAAGAACCTGTGTGATGCCAAAGTATTGTAAATAAATCTTATCAGCGGGAGACAGAAGTTTAAAAAAATGCTTATTTTAATCAATTCGACTATTATTATTATTATTATTATTATTATTATTATTATTATTATTATTATTTTCAAAATCATAACCATGTAAACGAAGAGGTATATTCCGTTTATTTTTTATTATATTTTTTTTTTAGTTAGCAATGGGATCATTTCCTCTTCTCGACAGAGCGTTCCTGTTAGAGAGTCTCTAAGGGAAGTTCAGGAGAGAGCGGCAGGGCGGTTAGGAGCTCCGTACTGCGCCGTGTCGCCCATCTTGGCTCAGTGATTTCCATTGAGCTGAGACTCTGTGCCGGTGCCGCAATGGCGTCTCCTAAACACCAGCGCCGGCTGTGGCTTCGTTGCTGCTGCATGCTGCAGACTGGAGCCTGCGTCGTTACTCTCTCCGCCTCTTCCTGGGGCTGGTTGCGTAAAACACTGTGAGTATTAAGTTTAACACTTAAGGGTACGTGTCCCTTTCACTAGAGTACTGACTTAAATGTGTTAGCCTGCACCGCACTGCAGCCTCACGGAGCTCTGGGGGGGTCATGTAACTGGTTAAGGTCTTTCAAAGCGGCTCTTCACTTCAGCGTGGGGGGGCTGCCATGGCGCCCAGGCCACAAACTGTCACTCTCTCTCTCTGAGTTTTCAGCGAGCCTCTACTGGAAAGCGCTTTCACTCATTTCATTGGGATTGGTTATTATTATTATTTTATTTGAATTGTATTGTTTATTTATTTATGATTGCATTTATTAACCTTACTTCAGAAGAACAGAGAGAGATGTATTTTTGGGAGCCCTTTTCCTCCTCCTCCTCGTTCTCCTTCACCCCCCCCCTGTGCTTTTTACTATACAGCTTGAATCCAAAGGAAAAACCAAGAGAATAAAGTTAGTACATTTACAAAAAGAGAATAAACCAAAGAATCTCATTTACTACTCTGGACTGGAAACACACTCACACTCACTCACAACGCCGCTACCTGTCTGCTTTCTCGTGTTTAAACAGCAGTTACCCAGCATGGGGAACTTTGACCTCAGCAATCCAAAGCGAACAAAAAAAAAAAAAAAAAGAAAGAAATAAAATGTATATTTTTAATGATTTGTCACTGGAAAATTCTAGCTTCTCGTAAATATGATTATGATAATACTACTACTACTACTACTACTACTAATGATAATGATAATGATAACATTCGTAAACTTGTAAATTTGTTCTTTAGCTTTATTTGTGTTGCCAATTTATTTTTTCCATTTCGATTTTGAGGGAAAACGAAAAAAAATATTAATAGTACAATAAAACAATTTAGCATTAGGAAATATAGGACATGTTTGTTTGTTTTTTTGTCGTCGTCTATATCTTTTCTATATGTCCCTTTGTAAAAAAAAAAAAAACAGAAAAAAAAATCTGTAATCTGTGGGGGAATAATAATACAATAAAACAAGATTTCTGTTGTCACTTGTAGCCTTTACCCCTTCGAACTGAATCGTGTGAAGCTGTGTAAGTGGGGGGGTCTGACTACTGCATCAACGGATATCCAGGGTGCGTCACTTTGCAATTTATAACATGGGCGAAGTCAAGTCTGTTTTACAAGTGGGGAAGGTTTTGATTTAGGGGCGGTGGTGGGGTTACTCAGGAATAGTCCAGTTCTCATTGGAGGGAAAGGGGAGGGAGGGAGGAGGCTGTGGTTTCAACAAACGGGCTGCTGTGATTCAGACGTCGTCAGCTTTATCTCTGCGCCTCCTAGGGGCTTTAAACAACGAACCGAGGAGTTTAAAAAGATTCCAAGAGCATGTATCAAATCACAGCAGTGCCTCTGTGGAATCCACACCTCCTCGTCACGCCCCTAGCTCCTGTCCTCCTATGGGAAATGTCTAGATTAGTGTTGATTGGGGGGGGGGGGCTCCAGAGTGGCGCATCCGGTGTGCAGGGTGAGCCCAATAGCCTGGACGTCGCCGGTTCCAGTCCAGGCCATTCCACTGCCGACCGTGGACGGGAGCTCCCAGGGGGCGGCGCACAATTGGCTGAGCACCACCCGGGGGTGGTCCTCGGCTCACCGCGCACCAGTGACCCCTGTAGTCTTGCCGGGCGCCTGCGGGCTTGCCTGTAAGCTGCCCAGGGCTGCGTTGTCCTCCGACGCTGTAGCTCTGAGGTGGCTGCATGGTGGGCCTGCATTGTGAAAAGAAGTGGTCGGCTGACGGCACACACTTCGGAGGACAGGGGGTGGTAGCGGTGAGCTGAGCCCAAAAATAATTGGATATAACAAATTGGGAGAAAATAATAAAATAATTGGCAATTACTAAATTTAAAAAAATAAAAAAATAAATTAGTGTTAATTTTTTTTTCTGTAATGAATGATCATATAGCAAAATCATTGCTGTATTATTAAAATGAACACTTCTCGTTATTATTATTATTATTGTTATAAAGAATAGCTGTCACGATGTAAGATGGTGCAGTGTCAACCCCCCCCCCTCCTGCCCTGTATGTGTGTACATGTTGCTGGGTTTCATTAAAACCAGGGAGATCGTTTTAATAACTAAACCATCGTCAAACGTTGTTTCTTTTTAACTAGACTGAAAGTCTGGACGCATGTACAAGAAAAGAACAACAAAGGAACAAGATCCACAAAGATCTAACCATGTCTTCCCTCCAAGCACCCCCACTGTTAACCTGCCCCCTGCAACACTCTGCCCCCTAGTGGATGCAAGAAATACATCAGTAATAGATCCCACTTTAAAAAGTGACACTTCTTACATCCACTAGGGGGCAGAGTGTTGCAGGGGGCAGGTTAACAGTTAAACTGGTGTGTTTGGAGGGAAGACATGCTTGAGAGCTCTACATGGGCCACAGGATATGACGACTGAAATGTACAGAAACATGTTTTTAGTCTGGGTTAAGAAAATAAATGTTTATTTATTTATTCATGTATGTAATTTATTTATTTCACTTATTTGTTATTTGAACACACAGAAATCATGTAAGGGGGACGGTACTGTAAGTTTCAATGTGAAATGTTGTTTTGCTTGGTTTAAAAAATATATATATTAAAGTTAAATTGTGCTACCAGAGGAACAGCACGTTAATAAATTTGATGACACTAAAAAAAAAAATGTGCAAATTAAAATTTAAAAAAAATCTGAATGGTGATTTTTATATTCAAAAATCTCAAATATTTAAAATATTGTCTGTGGGCTAAAGCCTCCATCCTTCTTAACTTAATCTGAAGCGCTTGATCCAAACTTTCAATTCCAAAAGAATGCACCAGCCCAAGACATTAAACATAAAAACAATGTCTTTTTGAGTGTAAGTGTCACAGGACTTGCTGCATTGTTGTCTGGAATTTAGTCTAAACCAACGTGTGTGACACTACAAAGGGTTTATGAGGTCTGTTTCCCTCCCTCCCTCTTTGATTTTATTTTGTGTTTCTCTCTTTCTGTCCCTCTGCCTGTGTGATTAAGACTATCTCTCTCTTCCCTTCCTTGTAGTAGCAGGTTTAGCCGATCAGTGTATTTATCTTAAAAAAAAACAGAAAACAACAAAAAAAACTGCTTGTTCATTGTATAGTGTCGTTCTTTTAAAAAGTCATTTTTGTAACTGAAAGTGTTTCATTCATCCAAATAAAAAAAAACAAAAAAAAAAAACTGTACAGATAAAATATTTATTTTTGCTTCTTTGTGTCAGTGATTTTCCATGGAAATGCAGACCGACAGCGGCACTTGAATGGTGATGGTTCTGTATTATACTGCGCGGCAATGGGTGGTACGAGTACAGGGCAGCTACAATGGGGCGAGGCTGGTAGAATGAGACCGCAGTGTGCTAACTACACCCTTCCCCAGTGATCTTCAGTGGCAGTGCAGGCAGACAGAGTGGCACCATATGGAGGAAGGACGGGTAAAACATGTTTTTATTTGTATTACTTGAAATGATGGAAGAAAACAAACCTAGCACTCTCTCTCTGTGTTAAACATGTTTTATTGTTATTTCAGTATTACAGTAAGAAATATTGCACATGACCAACAAGTTTCGTTCAGTCACCGGTACTTGTATATATATATATATATATGTATTTCTGCAAATACGTCAGATTTATATATATATATATAAAATACAAACAACAAATATCATGAACCCAGGAAGCAAGTTCCAGAACCACCATCCATAACTGTAGAACACTCCTCAGCGCTGAATTCAAAGCGTTACAAATCCCATGACGAGCGTTTCCACTGCAAGTCTTTAATAGAAATACTGAAAGAAACTCAGTAAATTGAATGACAGACATTTTCGACGAGAAGGCTTTCTCAGCGTCACAGAAGTGTCGATCAGGAGTCTTCTTCAATTTGAGTTCTGGTCGAAAGGCTTGTCATTGAATTTATTATTTTTTTTTTTTGTATTTCTAAAGTCACAGGAATGATATATATATATATATATTTTACACACACATTTTTATGTACTGGATTTCTTTTTTTTTGATATTTATATAAAAGTTCACTATTATTATAATACCCTAGTAGTTGGCTTCATCTATTAGTATTATTGTGATTATTATTAGTAGTCTTTTTTAGTTTGGCAGCGGGTAAGTAGAATATTTTAATAAAGTGCTAGTGGAGTGTCGCTCAGTCACCTTAAGATCAATAATAATAATAATAATAATAATAATTATTGTGTGGTTGTTTAGGTTTGTCAGGGGTAAGTATAATATTTAAAGGGCTGGGGGTGTAGTTCAGTCTGTTACAACTCTGACAGTCTAGAAATGTAGGGCAAGTGATTCGAATGGAATGAATAAATACAGCCGCCAAAAAAAAAAAAAAAAAAAAAACTTGAAATGGTTGCAGGTAACAAATAACAGGCTCTAGGAAGTGATTAATTTTATTTATTTTGTTTTCCAAAAAATCTCTAAAACGAAGTTTGATATTTGTGAAAGTGTTCTTGACTGTTCTTCAACAGCCCCGAGCAGTTTCAAGTATCAAACTTGACTTTCATCATAAAAAAAAAACAAAACAAAACAACCTTCCCACCTTCATGCTGAAGTGACTTTAAGAAAATATTTATTAATCTTTTTTTTCAAAATGTTATGTTTTTTTTTAAATATATATATATACAGATATTTAGATATATAGTTATATAGCACAGTCAAATCAATACCTTACTGTGTGTGTCTTCAAAATTAATTGTAACAGACATTATTATTATTATTACTACTATGCTTTTTATTAATAATAACAATATTCCTTTCTACTTAAGAACACTTTTCATAAAAAAACAAACAAAACACAATTATAATTTTAATGAATATGACATTATTAGCGGTGGGTGCAAACTAACAGCCAGATCAGCACAAATTAAACAGAAAGAAATACAGTAAGTCCGTATTCAGCACTTTCTTACAAGTGCTCAGCTGGGTCAGTCCAGAGGGCTGTATCCTGCGTACTAACGAGGGTGGAACGAGACACTGCGACAGGGCTCCTTGTGTGATGCACAATGCAATAAAACAGTCTTTTAAACGATGGACCGTTTTGTTAAAAGACAAATGAAATGATTTTGGGAGAGCGTGCGTTCATAGCAACTAGAAAACAAACCCTGATTCCTGGTGCTCTACAGCGAGCCGTATTGTGCTTCTGGTCTCGCGTCTCGATGCAAACGACAGATTAGGACACACTGAATCGGTACACCCCTAGTTTAATAACATATATATCCCTCGGTAACAATTCTGAATTACACTTCTTTTTTTTTTTTCTTTTTTAGAAATTTTAAAACAGTTTGCATGAACTCGATGGAGTTCAAAAGGTTGCCCTGTCAAAACTTAAAAACAAAAAAAAAAAACAATTATGCATTATAAAATAGATACATAGTTAGAAACTTAACATGGTACAATTATACACACAGCGACTGAAGGGGGATTATTTATTTATATATATATATATAATATATATAATATATATAATATATATATATATATATATATATATATATTACACACACACACAGGGTTACTGCAGTGCTAGCAACTCAGCTGATGGTGTTCATGTACTGAATAATGTCATTTATTGTTAGTCACTGTGTACATTCATTAAAACACGCTCTCTGCAAGCGACAGTCCTGCACCCGCTGTACAGTAAGAATACAAAACAATCCAACATTGAAACAGGGAGCTCGTGTTTGTGTGCAAGTACTTGATCCTTTTCGTTTCAAAAACAACAAAGTGCAACAATTAAAAAAAACCCACAATATTAATCATTATAATACATGGTTTAAAAAAGAAAAACGACTAAAAGTTCTTGTATTAAATGTTTCATTAAAATTGTCCAATTTTTTTTTCCTCCTCTGATGCAATACCGTGGCTGTCAGTCAGTCAGGCAGGCAGTCTGTCCGTCTGTCTGTGGACTGAGTTTGTTTCTTGAATTCTAGTCCATGCAGGACTAGTTCTCCTCCCTCCACACAGTACGCAGACAGAATAACCCATTCCCCAGCTCTTGTGCGTTCCAGCCAATAGCACAAGACACATTTTGCAGCCATTGTTCATCCTAACCAATCAGAATGTGGCTTTAGCCAATGCAGCCAACCAGAGGTGTCCCTTGCGTGAAAATAAAATGTCCTTCCCAGCCAGTGAGGGAGGAGTTCCGATTGTGCAGCAGGTTTACACTCCAGCCAAATCAGGGAAAGAAATTCCTGCGGCCAATCAAGCAGCCGCTTTCTCACTGCTTTCCTCATCAGCCTAATCGAGCTCTACGAGGTCAGGCCACTGTTACAATCCAGCCAATGGCAGGTGAAAGAGGTACATCTCCCCACCCACTTTGTATCCATGTGAGCCAATCGGAGGAAGGATTCAGAGAAGCTGGCGTTTATAGGTTTCCCCCACCTCTCCACACAAACTGAAATGCAAGCTATGTATTACACAGCAACAGAATACTCTCAGAATCCCAAAATAAATCCAGAGAGAGAGAGAGCGCGCGCTATGGTATTAAACAATGACCTGGGTGGTGGTTTTTGCAAATGTGAATAAGAAACACAAAACATTATTTGTGTTCAATATAACAAAACTTTTGGGAATGAAGGGGTTGAGATCACAAGACAGAAAGACGTCTTTTTGTCTGCTCTCGTACAGGGATCGTTACACAAGCGAGTCTGTGTGCGTGGAGGGGGGGGGGTGTCTTTCCTATCCAAGTCAAAAAAGCCACTTCTCATTCCTTCTTTCTCTTCCTATAATTGGCCTTCATTCCATCTATCCATCCATCACTCTGGTCTCCTTTCCTTCATCTCAACTCCTGGGAGGAGGAGGATGCTGCCCCCTGTGGTTGCTGTGGGGAAGTGCAGCCTGTCTCCCCCTCCCCTCCCTCTCCTTCCCCCCCTCCCCCCTGGGTCTCCCCTGCCTCCTGTGCAGCGTGACTCTCCACGGGCCCCTGTGTCTGTGTTTGGCTGGGGCCGGGGTTGGGGTTGGGGGTGCTGGGTGCGCTCATGTCCTGGGACCCCAGCCCGGCTCCCAGGTTCACCAGCTCCGAGGGGTTGGCTGTCTGCATGATCTTCTGCCGCACCTCCCTGATCTTCAGCTGCAGACACACCTTCGTGGGGAAGATGTCAGAGTAGCGAGCCTGGAAGGCAGCCGTGGCCTGGGCTGAGAGAGAGAGAGCGCGAGAGAGAGAGAGGGGGGGGGGGATTAGTGACCTGCAAACTGCAGACTGAAGCTGGCAGAGAAGTCAAAATGGAAGCACGACTATCGAGTGCGACAGACAGACAGACAGACAAACAAACGATTGAATTACATTGCATTTCATACTCCACTACAAAAATACAACAAAAAAAGCTGAGAGAGACAGAGAAAGAGGCTGGCTGGGTGGAGAGACAGAGAGAGGCTGGCTAGGTGGAGAGACAGAGAGAGGCTGGCTGGGTGGAGAGACAGAGAGAGGCTGGCTGGGTGGAGAGACAGAGAGAGGCTGGCTGGGTGGAGAGAGAGAGACAGAGAGAGAGGCTGGCTGGGTGGAGAGAGAGACAGAGAGAGGCTGGCTGGGTGGAGAGAGAGACAGAGAGAGAGGCTGGCTGGGTGGAGAGAGAGAGAGGCTAGCTGGGTGGAGAGAGAGAGAGGCTAGCTGGGTGGAGAGAGAGAGAGGCTGGCTGGGTGGAGAGAGAGAGAGAGGCTGGCTGGGTGGAGAGACAGAGAGATGCTGGCTGGGTGGAGAGACAGAGAGAGGCTGGCTGGGTGGAGAGACAGAGAGGCTGGCTGGGTGGAGAGGCAAAGAGAGGCTGGCTGGGTGGAGAGACAGAGAGAGGCTGGCTGGGTGGAGAGAGAGAGAGAGAGAGAGAGAGGCTGGCTGGGTGGAGAGAGACAGAGAGAGGCTGGCTGGGTGGAGAGACAGAGAGAGAGCTGTACAGTTGTTCACCTGAAGGGAAGAAGCCATGCTCCTGGAAGAGCTGCATGACGAGGGCTCTGCGCTGGTCCAGGGTTCGACGCAGGGAGGAGTACGGCACCTTGTCAAACTCCAGCTCCCCCAGGACATCCTCCGAGTCCGTGCCTGAGGGGGAGGGGGGGCAGGGGGTCACTGCTGGCATTGGTGTGTGTCAGTGTGTGCGTGTGGGGGGGAGGGGGTGTTTGTGTCTGTGTGTGTGTGTGTGTCGGGGGGGGGGAGGATGGGGAGTGGTTACCTGGCCGGTCGAAGGTGAAGATGTCTCCCTCACACTTGGCTGCGCTCTTGGGGGTGCTCGGCTCCGAGCTGCAGCTGGATCTGCGGCGCATCTTCCGCTTAGGAGAGACGGGATCATCTGTGGAAGAGTCCAGATCTGAGTGGAGAGGAGAAGAGATTTAAAACAATTACAATTTCCTCACTCACTCACACACACACACACACACACACACACACTTTTACTGGTGGAGTTCTAGCTGTGTCACACACACACACACACTCTCCCCCTCACCCGTGGAGTTCTTGCGTTTCTTGCGGTAGCTGCCCAGGATGGCTCGAGGAGAGGTGGCGAGAGACTGCAGGGTGGGGGAGGGGAGCACCTCCTCTGGCTTGAACTCGGGGAGCTCGGCAAAGCGCTCCTCGAAATACACGTCCGACAGGACCCTGCGGGGGGAGTGTCTTAATCATGCTCAAATTCAAATCAACGTTAGACATGACACAACCATTTACAAACACAGACGTGACTGTACAGATTACACAGCAACAGCACAAAGTGCAGCATCTCTACCTCCCTCCTCTCTATCCTTTTATCTCCCCTTCTCCCTCTAACCCCTCCATCCCTCTCTCCCCACTCACTTGTCCACAGAGTCGAATGTCTTCTTGAGGGGTGGTGGCCTCACTTTCACCTTCTTAGCGGGAGGTGGGTCACTCAGGGGGGGCAGCTTGGGGGTCTCTGCCCCCCCCCACTACGGAGACAGAGGCGGAAGAAGAGGAAGAGGAGGAGGAGGAGGAGGAGGAGGAGGGGCAGGGAGAGGAAGGAGGGGCTGCCTCAGGAACAGGGCCTCTCCATACACCCTACAGGGAGGATGGGAATGACAATAATGATTAAATGCAATTTAAATAGGGATTCTTCAGATCATCCACGTTTTCTAAACATACAATCTCTTTCTGTCAGTACCCTGTTATTTTCGTTGGTAAGCATGGTGGCAAACAATGATACCCAGCTGCTGTGTCAATCACATTACACATTCATGTTTGCACAGCACTGCGCTCCCAAACTCCGCTTCAGAGCCCTCAGTTAAAAGCCTGGATTTTTTAAACTATTTATTTTCATTTGTATTAGTATTTAGCATTTAATAAGATATAAAGCAACAAGTTGACCATTCCCTTAACCTAACGGAAACCACGGCTCTAAACACTGGCACACAAACCATATCCTAGTGTTCAAATTGGTTCTGTATCCCTTAAAGTACCTGCCCCCTCACCTGCTGCTGTGTCGCCCCCTCTTTGCCCCGGCAGGTTCCGCTTATTGCCCCTGCAGAGCTCCCAGCAGCCGCTATCTGCCCCTCGGGGCCGGTGCTGTTGCCCTGCTCCTCTCTCTCCCCAGCAGTATCCCACTCCTTGTGCAGTTTGGGGGGGTACCTGTCCTGGTTTTGTGGCTCCCCTCCACTATCAGGGGGGCTGGCAGCGGCAGCAGCGACCCCCCCTCGAGACGACCCCCCCCCACCGCTCTCCAGGCTGCCCACGGGGATGGAGGCCAACGTGGCTTTCACTCTCTGGGGGGGGCCTGGGGGCTGAGGACACGCCCCCTGAACAGAGAGGAGAAGAAACATATATTAATACATTATTATTATTACTACAAAAATATTATTATGGTTTTACAAAAAAGCATAAAGTATCCTATGATATATCTAATGTATATTATAAACACCTCCTGGTGCAATTCTGTTTGGACCAGATTGGATTTGGCATTTAATATACTTTACCAGACCTCTCTGTGCTTTACAATGCTTCCCTATACTTTACCAGACCTCTCTGTGCTTTACAATGCTTCCCTATGCTTTACCAGACCTCTCTGTGCTTTACAATGCTTCCCTATGCTTTACCAGACCTCTCTGTGCTTTACAATGCTTCCCTATGCTTTACCAGACCTCTCTGTGCTTTACAATGCTTCCCTATGCTTTACCAGACCTCTCTGTGCTTTACAATGCTTCACCATACCTCTCTGTGCTTTACAATGCTTCCCTATGCTTTACCACACCTCTCTGTGCTTTACCACACCTCTCTGTGCTTTACAATGCTTCCCTATGCTTTACCAGACCTCTCTGTGCTTTACAATGCTTCCCTATGCTTTACCAGACCTCTCTGTGCTTTACAATGCTTCCCTATGCTTTACCACACCTCTCTGTGCTTTACAATGCTTCCCTATGCTTTACCAGACCTCTCTGTGCTTTACAATGCTTCCCTATGCTTTACCACACCTCTCTGTGCTTTACAATGCTTCCCTATGCTTTACCATACCTCTCTGTGCTTTACAATGCTTACCGGACGGAGTGCGTGTGATAGCAGTCCAGTCCATACCTGTCAGTGTCAGGGTGTTGCTGCTTGACAGTCCTGCTTGCTGTAGCTGCTGTAGTGACACTGCAGAGCCACTAGAGGTCCCCAGAGGAGCAGTGCAGTTGGCTGGCTTGTGCGTCTGCGTCTGCGTCTGTGTGTGCATCTGCGCAGCTTTCGGCAGGATCTGTGCCTGTGAGTGCGGTGCAGGGGAGGACACCCTGTAGACCATGTTCTGCGGCAGCGTCACCATGGGAACCACACCCCCTGCCCCCCCCCGCCCCAGGAGAGGGGTAGATAGCCGTCAGCACCTGCCCCGCCACACCGGGACCGTGAGGATGGGGGGGCAACTGGGGGCAGCTGGGAGACTGGCCTGGGGCAAGGACAGGGGTCTGACCTGGAGAGAGGGGGGAGAGATAGGATTATTTTATTATGAAAATGTTTACATATATAAATCAAAAGAATGCAGTTTGTTTGGCACCAATACGAAGAATGATTGCAAACAACCTGAAAGTACAGGGAACATGCAGGGAGCGCCGATAAACAACAAGAAGAGAGACGCGGGGAGCGCCGATAAACAACAAGAAGAGAGACGCAGCGCCGATAAACAACAAGAAGAGAGACGCAGCGCTGATAAACAACAAGAAGAGAGACGCAGCGCTGATAAACAACAAGAAGAGAGACGCGGGGAGCGCCGATAAACAACAAGAAGAGAGACGCAGCGCCGATAAACAACAAGAAGAGAGACGCAGCGCTGATAAACAAGAAGAGAGACGCAGCGCTGATAAACAACAAGAAGAGACGCAGGGGAGCATCGATAAACAACAAGAAGAGAGATAGCGCTGATAAACAATAAGAAGAGAGAGGGGCGCCGATAAACAACAAGAAGAGAGACGCAGCGCCGATAAACAACAAGAAGAGAGACGCGGGGAGCGCCGATAAACAACAAGAAGAGAGACGCAGCGCCGATAAACAACAAGAAGAGAGACGCAGCGCCGATAAACAACAAGAAGAGAGACGCAGGGAGCGCCGATAAACAACAAGAGAGACGCAGCGCTGATAAACAACAAGAAGAGAGACGCGGGGAGCGCCGATAAACAACAAGAAGAGAGACGCAGCGCCGATAAACAACAAGAAGAGAGACGCAGCGCTGATAAACAACAAGAAGAGAGACGCGGGGAGCGCCGATAAACAACAAGAAGAGAGACGCGGGGAGCGCCGATAAACAACAAGAAGAGAGACGCGGGGAGCGCCGATAAACAACAAGAAGAGAGACGCGGGGAGCGCCGATAAACAACAAGAAGAGATAAACAACAAGAAGAGAGACGCAGGGAGCGCCGATAAACAACAAGAAGCATAAAACAACAACGCCGATAAACAACAAGAAGAGAGACGCGGGGAGCGATAAACAACAAGAAGAGAGAGAGCGCCGATAAACAACAAGAAAGAGAGACGATAAACAACAAGAAGAGAGACGCTGGGGAGCGTGATAAACAACAAGAAAAATAAACAAGAAGAAGACGCGGGAGCGCCGATAAACAACAAGAAGAGAGAACCGATAAACAACAAGAAGAGAGACGCGGGGAGCGCCGATAAACAACAAGAAGAGAGACGCGGGGAGCGCCGATAAACAACAAGAAGAGAGACGCGGGGAGCGCCGATAAACAACAAGAAGAGAGACGCGGGAGCCGATAAACAACAAGAAGAGAGACGGGAGCGCCTGATAAACAACAAGAAGAGAGACGCGGGGAGCGCCGATAAACAACAAGAAGAGAGACGACGGGCGCTGATAAACAACAACAAGATAAACAAGAGATAAACAACAAGAAGAGAGGGGGGAGCGCCGATAAACAACAAGAAGAGAGACGCGGCGCTGATAAACAACAAGAAGAGAGACGCGGGGAGCGCCGATAAACAACAAGAAGAGAGACGCGGGGAGCGCCGATAAACAACAAGAAGAGAGACGCGGGGAGCGCCGATAAACAACAAGAAGAGAGACGCAGCGCCGATAAACAACAAGAAGAGAGACGCGGCGCTGATAAACAAGAAGAGAGAAGCGGGAGCGCTGATAAACAACAAGAAGAGAGACGCAGCGCTGATAAACAACAAGAAGAGACGCAGCGCCGATAAACAACAAGAAGAGAGACGCAGCGCTGATAAACAACAAGAAGAGAGAGAGATAAACAACAAGAAGAGAGACGCGGGGAGCGAAGATAAATAACAAGAAGAGAGACGGGGAGATAAATAAACAAGAAGAAGAGAGACGGGACGATAAACAACAAGAAGAGAGAGATGATAAACAAGAAGAAGAGAGACGGGAGCGCGAGATAAACAACAAGAAGAGAGACGCGGGGAGCGCCGATAAACAACAAGAAGAGAGAGACGGGAGCGCCTGATAAACAACAAGCCGATAAACAACAAGAAGAGACGCGGGAGCGCCGATAAACAACAAGAAGAGAGAATAAACAAGAAGAGAGAGCTGATAAACAACAAGAAAGAGACGGGGAGCGCTGATAAACAAGAAGAAGAGACGGGCGCTGATAAACAATAAGAAGAGATGGGCGCTGATAAACAACAAGAAGAGAGACGTGGGGCGCTGATAAACAACAAGAAGAGAGACGTGGGGAGATAAACAACAAGAAGAGAGAAGCGGGGAACTGATAAAACAACAAGAAGAGAGACGCAGCGCTGATAAACAACAAGAAGAGAGACGCAGCGCTGATAAACAACAAGAAGAGAGACGCGGGGAGCGCCGATAAACAACAAGAAAGAGAGATAAACAACAAGAAGAGAGGGGCGCTGATAAACAACAAGAAGAGAGAAGCGCAGCGCCGATAAACAACAAGAAGAGAGACGCGGGGAGCGCCGATAACCAACAAGAAGAGAGACGCGGGGAGCGCTGATAAACAACAAGAAGAGAGACGCAGCGCTGATAAACAACAAGAAGAGAGACGCAGGGAGCGCTGATAAACAACAAGAGAGACGTGGGGAGTGCCGATAAACAACAAGAAGAGAGACGCGGGGAGCGCCGATAAATAACAAGGCAGATGCAGGTGGAGTTTCTTGGAGCTGCTGCTCGTGTCAGTGCTGTGCACAGGTCTCGCAGTCTTACCTGCAAGGAGAGGCTGTACCACAGTCTGTCCAGAAGGGGCAATGGCAGCAGTGAAGCCCAGAGCTCCCAGGGGGGAGGAGACATAGGCGGGGCGGGGGGAGGGGCCAGGCTGGGGGGAGGAGCTTGTCATCGACTGCACGTAGGCGATCCTGAGGGAGAAAGATTAATCGGTTGGATGATCGGCATGGATTTTATTTTGCGATACTCGATTAAACATTCAAATGGTTTCCCCCCCCCCACCTGGTGTTTTTCTTTACCTTGTGGCAGTGGAGGGCAGGAGACCCTTCTGGGGCTGGGAGGAGCCTGGTGACATCACTGCGGCGGTCGTCATGGAGACGGGGAAGGGGCTCCCAGCATGTATTGCTCCTGCGGGGGCCAGCTGCGACTGAACAACCGGCACCTGTGCGATCTGAATGATCTGAGAGCAAAACACACAACCAGAGAAGAGATGAACAACACAACAATACACAACCAGAAATCAACAACCTCACTACAAAACTCACACTCCGTCTCACTCACCTTGCTGGCTGGCTGTGCTCCATTCTGGATCGGCACAGAGATGGACGGAGCCACGAGGGGGAGGGGCTGTGGCTGGGCAGGGCGCATGGTTGGCATAGGAACCAGCATCTTGCCCTGGGCCTGGAGTATCGAGCCAGAGAGACAGGGCTGGTGCAGAACTGGGGAGATGGACTGAGCTGAGAGAGAGAGAGACCGGGCGTTACAGTGGAGAAAGGCATCTGCCAAATAAAGAAATAACAACAACAACAACAACAACAACAACAACAACAGACTAAGCCGGCAGAGAGAATTCAAGCACCGCCCCGCCCCCTTAATCCTTCCTCTCCCTCCCCACTCTCCCACTTCCAATTCCCCTCCTGCCTCCCCTTCCAGTGCCTCTCTCTCCCTTTCAGTGTGAATCTCACCTCTGCTCCCTGGCGAGTTGCAGGCTGCAGGATTCTGCTGCTGTGGAGGCGTGGCTCCCATCACCACGCCAACCGCCTTCCCATTGGCTGCCTGGCCAGGCCCCGGGGGTTGGGCTGGCAGGGTGAAGTGGATGCTGGCTGACTGCTGCTGCTGCTGCTGCTGCTGGGGGGGGTGGTGGTGGGCGGGGAGGAGCTGCTGGGAGGGGTGGGGCAAGCCAGCCTTACCGGCCCCTCCCATGGCAACCGCCCCTGGGGACAGGGTGGGCAGGATGTACTGCACCTGCGTTACCCCTTTAGGGCCACAGGAGGGCGCCGCCGCGGACAAAAACTGAGCCGGGGACTGGATGAGACCCAGACTGCTGCCTTTACCAGCGGCTAGCCCCGTGCCGTTATTAACAGCAGAGCCGGAGCCAGCACTGTGGTAACTCTGAGGCTGCTGATGGGGAGCGATGAGATGCACAGCAGTGCCCTGGGGGGGGTCCCCCGAAACCGTGCTGGGGGCCCCCAATACCTCCCACCACCAGATTGGTCAGCACGCCCCCTCCCCCGGCCATGGGGAATGCAGCATGAGGAGAAGAGGAGGATGACGAAGGAGAGGAGGAGGTAGAGAAGGAGAAGGGAGGGGTTGACGAGGTGTACCTGGGCAGTAGCCCCGCAGAGGGGGGGGCCGATCACAATCTGCTGTGTGGGCTGCGCGGCCCCCAGTACCGCTGGCGGTCTCTTCTCTGCATACAGGACAGATACGGCCCCTCCGCCCGGCGCCCCCTGCTGATTGTAGACCCTCCCCGACACCTGCAGCTCGGCCGGGGGGGGAGGGCTGGGCGGCCGGCTTGCTGGCGATGGGGACGGGGGTGCTGCTCACGGGCTTCACAACGCTGGTCACCACCGTGGAGGCCATCCTGACAGAGAGGCAGTGCTGCTGGGAGAGCGGCAGGGCAGGGAGAGGGTTTGGGGAGTAAACACGCCCCACCCCTACCCCTAAACCCCCTCCTAACCCCCCTACTCCTCCGGGGGACTGGGGGAAAACCAGTGCGGGCAGCACACTCACTGTGCTGGCAATGACTGACTGGGGCTGGGACTGGGAGTAGGAGTGGGGCTGGGAGGAAGGGCTGGGGGAGGGGGAAGCTGTCAAGCTGTTGGGTGTGTGAGCGGAGGAGGGGTAGGAGGGCTCCTCCGAGGACATCTCCCTGTGCTGCTGCTGCTGCTGCTGCTGCTGCTGATCCCCTCTCTTCCTCTTGAGCCCATCGCCACTGTTGCTGCTGCTATTATTATTATTATTATTATTATTATTATAGTTGTTGGTAGTATTGCTGCTGCTGCTGCTCGGGTGTTTGCCTGTTGCTGTCGATGATGTTGAAGTGGGTTGCCCTCCTCCTGTCGATTTACACGCTCCCCCCATTCCAGACTGGTAACTGGTAAAGGAGGTGCGGTGGGACTGGGAGCTGTTGCTGGGAGCGCTGTGGTGCTGGTGTTGCTGGGAGATGGGACTGGAAGGCTGTGGGAGGTTCCGATTCCTGTGCTGCTGCTGTTGTTGCTGGGAGGATGTAATTTCTCCACGCACAGGAAGTGGCTGTTTGCTGTTGTTGGTGTTATTTTCGGGCTTGGAGTGAGAGTGGGAGTGTGAGAAGGGGTGAGCGAGGGAGTGAGAGTGAGGGGAGGAGCGGATCACCGGGGCAAACACTCTCTGTGAAGAGGAGAAGAGGGAACATTGTAAACATCAATTCACATAATTTAACTGTTAGCTTAAAAATAAATGAAGCTGTGAGACAGACAGGTAGACACGCGCTCCCACAGACAGACAGGTAGACACGCGCTCCCACAGACAGACAGGTAGACACGCGCTCCCACAGACAGACAGGTAGACACGCGCTCCCACAGACAGACAGGTAGACACGCGCTCCCACAGACAGACAGGTAGACACGCGCTCCCACAGACAGACTTACAAAGGCAGAGACACACAGACTCAGTGAAACACACAGAGGCACAGAGACAGATACAAACTCACACACACACACAGAGGCAGACACAGATACAAAGAGGCAGAGACAGACACACACACAGAGCCCCTGACTCGCTCACACTCACCTTGTGCTCCCCCTCTTCCCCCTCGCTCTCGCTGTCCGTCACTCTCTCTTTACACTTGAGATCGATGGTGCCGGCCGGGTAGGAGTCCTCTGAAACAGAGACACACTCAGAGACTCACCCCGACGCACTCAGAGACTCACCCCGACGCACTCACAGACTCACCCCGACGCACTCACACAGACACCCTCACACACGCCTCTCCCTCACCGATGACATCATCGTCCCCCTCCTCCTCACAGATCACCATCCTCTCCTCGTCGCTGGTCATCTCCTCGCTGGCAGCGCGCTGGGAGCGCGAGAACGAGCGCCGCGGGGCCGAGAACTTCATACCGGAGTACTGAGAGCCAGAGACACACATCTACACAGAAAGGAGAGAGGAAGTGTGAGAAAGAGAGGAGACTCATCTACACAGAGAGGAGAGAGGAAGTGTGAGAGAGAGAGAGAGGAGACACATCTACACAGAGAGGAGAGAGGAAGTGTGAGAGAGAGAGAGAGAGAGAGAGGAGACACATCTACACAGAGAGGAGAGAGGAAGTGTGTGAGAGAGAGGAGAGAGGAAGTGTGAGAGAGAGAGGAGACACATCTACACAGAGAGGAGAGAGGAAGTGTGAGAGAGAGAGAGGAGACACATCTACAGAGAGAGAGGAAGTGTGTGAGAGGAGACACATCTACAGAGAAAGGGAGAGAGGTGTACCTGTGCCAGCTCTGTCAGTGCCTGCGTGTTCCTCTCTCCTCTCTCCAGGCTGTGCACTCCACTGTGTGAGAATGCTCGGGGGCGTGTCAGCTGGGTCTGAGGCCCCTCCCCTGCCTGTCGCTCAGCCACGCCCACTCCACTGGGCCCTGCCTTCAGCTCCGCCCCCAGGGCGGCAGCCTGGGAAACAGCCAGGGGCTCTGAGAGAGGAAGAGAGGGGGAAGGAAAGTGAGGTTATTATTTTTTTTTCATGGAAACTCCTGCCTCACTAACTTACTGTCAGATATGCTAATCCCTCCCCTTCCATCTCTCATCTCCTCCCACTCCTCCCCTTCTCTACTCTCCCTCCACAAATCTCTCTCCCTCCTGCCCTCCTCTGTCACCTCCAGTCTCTGACATGCTCCTCTCTCTCATCTCTTTGGGCACCCCCCCCGGCTCCACTCAGCGCTATCTTCACATCAGAGCTCGATTTCTTGCGGTCCTTGTTGCACCACTTCCAGTCAGGGTGTGCCTTGAAGTGAGCCTCCTTCACCTGCAGGGGGCAGCAAAGCAACGTGGCTCAGCACTCAACACCACTGCCATTGCTGGGTTTAACTGTTTCAGGTGTGTGTGCGTGTGCGTGTGCGTGTGCGTGTGCGTGCATGTACAGTGTTCCCTGTCTCAGGCGAGCGTGTTTCTGGTCTCAGGCGAGCGTGTTTCTGGTCTCAGGCGAGCGTGTTTCTGGTCTCAGGCGAGCGTGTTTCTGGTCTCAGGCGAGCGTGTTTCTGGTCTCAGGCGAGCGTGTTTCTGGTCTCAGGCGAGCGTGTTTCTGGTCTCAGGCGAGTGTGTTTCTGGTTACCTGGAAGGCGAGGTCGTGGTATTTCTGCTTCTCCTTGGGCCCCAGTGCATACCACCACTCCCCCAAGATCTTGCTGACGGTGCGGTTGTCCTGGTTGGGGTGTCGTTGGTGCACCAGGGCGCGGTGCCGCTTGCTGAAGATCATGAAGGCGTTCATCGGCCGCCGGATGTGATCCTTCTCCCTCTGAGAGTGAGATGAGAGGGAGTGAGAGGAGGGCGGGGAGAACAAAAAAAGCAAAATCCACACACAAGCACTCTCCCTTCCTCCTCTCCTCTCCTCTCCTCTCCTCTCCTCTCCTCCCCCTTCCTCCTCTCCTCTCCTCTCCTCTCCCTGTCCTCCCCTCTCCTTGCCCGGGCTCCTGCCATCCTTGTCGCAGTCCCTGTCCTTGGGCAGGGCGCTGAGGGACTGGGTCCTCCTCTTCACCGGGGGCACAGACAGGGGCATCTCGGGGATAACGCTGGAGAAGAACCTGACAGCAAGAACAGAGACAGGAAGAAACAAAACAAATCAACCGATAACTCACTGTGTGTGTGTGTGTGTGTGTGTGTGTATGCATCAGTGTCTAAGTATTTCAATGTGTATAGATCAGTGTCTAAGTATTTCAATGTGTATAGATCAGTGTATGTTTTTCAATGTGTATAGATCAGTGTTTATGTATTTCAATGTGTATAGATCAGTGTCTAAGTATTTCAATGTGTATAGCTCAGTGTTTATGTATTTCAATGTGTATAGATCAGTGTCTATGTATTTCAATGTGTATAGATCAGTGTTTATGTATTTCAATGTGTATAGATCAGTGTTTATGTATTTCAATGTGTATAGATCAGTGGCTATGTATTTCAATGTGTATAGATCAGTGTCTATGTATTTCAATGTGTATAGCTCAGTGTTTATGTATTTCAATATGTATATAGTGTTTATGTATTTCAATGTGGATCAGTGTCTATGTATTTCAATGTGTATAGATCTGCATTTCAATGTGTATAGCTCTCTCCGTCTCACTGTCCCCCCCTGCTGCCCCCCCCATCTCTGGCAGGGGGGGTCTGCTCCTCTCGAGGTGGGGCCTCGCTGGGGCTCGGACTGGGAGGGGGGCGCTTCTCTGGGTCCCCTCCCAGACTGGGAGCAGTGGTAGTGCTGGGCTCCGGCACTGGGACCACACAGGATTGGGGAGGATCTGAAACACAGAGAGAGAGGAAGGAGAGAAAGGGGGTTATTTACAAAGGAACACTTTATACCATATACATTTTCCGAATATTACATTTCTTTACTGTTTTTAATGTCCTATATTAGGCGTGTTCTGTAGGATCACTCACCTTTATTCTGATTGGGTGGGGGAGGGTGATTGACAACCTGCTGCCCCTCTGAGGACTGGACGGAGGATTCCGATTGGCTGGGAGCCAGGAAGGGGACCAATGAGTGCCAATGAAAGACCGGGACCGAGCGCGGCTCGACATTGGTCCAAACTGCAGAGAAACAGAATTTAAAAAAACACACACAGGTCACAAACACATACTGAGGAATAGAGGGTCACTTAAAGGTAGTATGTGCATCTCTCATTATAAGAGGTGTCATCTCGTGCACTCTGTCTGCTTGACTCGGTCTCTTCTAGTGTCAATAACACTGATGAAGGCACTAGAGCCCAAACGCTGGTCTGCGTGACTCAGTCTCTTACTGCTTATGTCTGCTTAAATCAGCCAGTTGTGTCAGCACACAATATTAGTTCCCTTTTCACAGCAAGGGAACTGGGAACTGATAGAAATAAAACTCAACACATGGTTTCAGAACCAAATTAATACTGAATCTCCTTATACATGAGATACAGCAGACCGTGATATTGATGTGATCCAGCCCTCTGAAATGTCTTTATAATATATAGCACTAGACCCTGATATTGATGCGATCCAGCCCTCTGGAATGTCTTTATAATATATAGCACTAGACCCTGATATTGATGTGATACAGCCCTCTGAAATGTCTTTATAATATATAGCACTAGACCCTGACATTGCTGCGATACAGCCCTCTGAAATGTCTTTATAATATATAGCACTAGACCCTGATATTGATGCGATCCAGCCCTCTGAAATGTCTTTATAATATATAGCACTAGACCCTGATATTGATGTGATCCAGCCCTCTGAAATGTCTTTATAATATATAGCACTAGACCCTGACATTGCTGCGATACAGCCCTCTGAAATGTCTTTATAATATATAGCACTAGACCCTGATATTGATGATACAGCCCTCTGAAATGTCTTTATAATATACAGCACTAGACCCTGATATTGATGCGATCCAGCCCTCTGAAATGTCTTTATAATATATAGCACTAGACCCTCTGAAATGTCTTTATAATATATAGCACTAGACCCTGATATTGATGAGATACAGCCCTCTGAAATGTCTTTATAATATATAGCACTAGACCCTGATATTGATGCGATCCAGCCCTCTGAAATGTCTTTATAATATATAGCACTAGACCCTGATATTGATGATACAGCCCTCTGTAGCAGATTGAAATGACATCACATTAAGATGAGCTTTTTTAGTTTCATTATTATTCCTAAACCTAGCCCAGCGTGCTGTGTGTGAGACACAAGCTGATTTTCACCCACTCAAGATCAGAGTGGCCAGTAAGCCCACTTGTAGACAGGCATTCTGCAGTGGATACCTGCTTCTGTTGTACAGCACCCGACACTACATATATTTCTGCAGACTTGCTTAACTTATCTTGAGTTGTGACAGAATATTATTCAGCAAAATGAGAAGGAACTTGTTAAGACTTATAAATTACACAATTCAGCTCAGCAGATAGACAGGATGCTCCCTCCCTCACCCCCCTAAGAGAAAGGGGGCTCCCTCCAGTCCACGGCAGGCTTGAGGCACAGAGACTGAACTGCTCCCTCCCTCCCTCACCCCCATAAGAGAAAGGGGGCTCCCTCCAGTCCAGGGCAGGCTTGAGGCACAGAGACTGAACTGCTCCCTCCCTCCCTCACTCATCCCCCATAAGAGAAAGGGTGCTCCCTCCAGTCCAGGGCAGGCTTGAGGCATGGAGACTAAACTGCTCCCTCCCTCCCTCCCTCCCTCATCCCCCTAAGAGAAAGGGTGCTCCCTCCAGTCCAGGGCAGGCTTGAGGCATGGAGACTAAACTGCTCCCTCCTTCCCTCCCTCACCCCCCTAAGAGAAAGGGGGCTCCCTCCAGTCCAGGGCAGGCTTGAGGCATGGAGACTGAACTGCTCCCTCCTTCCCTCCCTCACCCCCCTAAGAGAAAGGGTGCTCGCTCCAGTCCAGGGCAGGCTTGAGGCATGGAGACTGAACTGCTCCCTCCCTCCCTCCCTCACCCCTTAAGAGAAAGGGTGCTCCCTCCAGTCCAGGGCAGGCTTGAGGCACGAAGACTAAATTCTCTGTAACAGTTCTACGTACCGAACACAATTTGTCACAGAATAAGAATACTATTAAAAACAATAATACGTACCAAACATGCTGAGACCTTGACGTAGACACGGCGGCGTTTCCGATGAAAACATGGTTTTGTAGAGACGTTTCCGTTGTATTTATTTAAACAATATTGTAATTGATAAGGCGCTGATTCACAGAGAATTACATCTGTGTCTTGGTTTTATAATATTTCGGTTTTGAATTGTTTTTTTAATGTATTCAATGATGATAACTGACACAAGGAGGCGTATGTTTTCATATGTAAAGTGCTGTCACGAGCCGTGTTCATTTATCCTTTTATTTTATAAATAAAACCAATAATAATAATAATGATGATTCTCCAAAGCGCGCATCCATCTTCTTGTGATAATAAATATATGAATGAGAAGTCCAGTCTTGTTTTTTTTTGGTTTTCTTCCGTGTTGTTGTTACGTAGATAAGAATGAATGGACAATAGCTGAGCCTATTACAGACTGAGCCACTGATTACCACAGTAAATACCCAAACAATGAAATATTAAAGCTTCGATGTTTGTCCAAAAATGGATTCTTTTTCCTTTTTATCCATGTTCGTTTTTTCCCTCCCCGTTTTTGGTGTGTTGTTATTATTTGAGGTAGAGACGAGTGCGGTCGGGAAAGGGTTAAGTAGGCCTGACTCTCATCCTTGGCCTCGCCTAAATCGCAAAGGGGCGGATGTACGTAACTCGAACGCACATTAATATTGGTATTTAAACCGCTCAGGCGACTCAGCAGTCGTAATAGTAAATAATAATAATAAAAAATTAAAAATCACCGACACAGTAAGTAAACAACGTGTTCTTTTACGCGCTCCCACACTAACTCAAAGAGAAATAGAAACGATATTCGCAGCGATAACGAAGCCTTGCGATGCCCGTCGGTAACATTCACACACAAAACCACCACTGCTCACAAGTTTCATTTACCCTTCAATGTCTAAATCAAAACGTACCACCTCGACTACAGAGCAAGCAATCGTATCACAATTCACATATATAGAAACATCTAGTAAACAAAACCAAAAAAGCAACACGGAATTAACAGCCTGGAGAAATCGAAAAAACCCCAACACTGTTTGTATTTGTGAGTGAGCGTGTGTTCACAGAGTTAGATACACAAGTACAGTATATATGTAACCGACACGCACTGTGCCACGCTTTGTTTTTGGGATTCTCCGATTATCACAGCAGGGTGTGTTACCCTTCACTGCTTTAACGTTTATGCGACACCAAAATGCGATTTTCAATTGCAATAACCAAACAGCAAAACTATTACACAGACAACTCAAAACACGGCTTGGATTTGGGGTTTGTTTGTTTACATTGACGATGCTAACAGTATTGATCAACCGACCTCCCAATCCTTATAACCAACTGCTAAACACTTTCCCGAAAGTAACCTCTATACAAGCAGGCTGTAACTTCACACAAGGCAGCTCCCCTCTGGAGCGCTGCTAAACGAGCCTGGAACCTGCAATTCCAATCACCAATCACCAATCAATAACACAGCGAGCACAGCTCAAATCACACACACACACACACACCTTGTAATAAAGTCAACAAACCGTCTCTCCTTAATGTTGTTTTTAAACAACAAAGTACTTTCCTCAAAATAAAGTCTCTAAATAAAAACCTCGAATAATAATAATAATAATAATAATAAATGACACGGCAAGTATTATTATTAATCACAGTTCAACCGTAGCAATACTGGCCTTCTTCAAAGCGTTACAAAGTCAATACAAACACAACGACCGTGTACATTACATATTACAAGTCGTAAACAACATTAAGAAACTTAAACCAATCGCCAATGCTTTACCGTATTTAACAGTAGTAGTAGACACAACCTCAATGGACTACAGTATCATCGATACGCGTATTACCGTATTAACATACTGTGAATCACCTCAGATACCCCCGTACTATACTACAGGACAACACAAATATCGCATCAATTTCAACAGAACACTGCCCCTGTGCTCGCTAAGCTAAACTCACAAGTTTAGTTTGGAATGACCTAGCATACATTATCATGGGTAATAATAACACGCACTATATTATAAAACTCGAGCTACCCCACATAAGCTCTCCAGAAATTGTGAAGTCCAATTGGGTTTCAAAGATCCTGCACACTAATAACAACAATAATGAAGTGAACTGGTTAATGATATTCTGTCACGGGTGTTGCCCGATCCCTTCTTACTATAGAAGTAGGTGTTTTTGACTGTAAGTTGTGCAGTGTATTTGTGTTCCCGTATCTCTCCTCTCTCTTATATTACTGCGTCTCTTGTGTTAATGTTGTGTAAGCAGTTTCACTTGCACGCAATGAATGATGGTGCTGTTGTTATTCTGAGCCGCTCGTAGTAAGCGCAATGCTGGCGTTGAGTGAAGTCGAGAGTCCTCCTTCTTCAATCAAACACGCATCTTTCTCGACTTCATCCGGTGTGTCGATATACATAAAAACAACACAACAAAACAAAACGGGGAAGCAAAATCGGTCGTAAAGCACAGAGCGCACTTCACATGTGTTTAAAATGAAATGCGTGTTGCTGTTGTGTCCTCCGCTCCGTATTCCACATCCCTGCTACAGACACGATGTGAAGCGCGGCTTTTCCTTTCTCTCTCGCTGTGTTGAGCTGCTGCTTCCGTTTTTTTTTTTTTTTTTTTTTTTTTTAAATCAGTCCATTTTTCATTTTCTTAGTTCCATTAAATATATTATTATTAATATTAAAATGGTCACTTTTCTTTGCAATGCTTTTTGTTTGCAGCTGGCTGGATTATTTTTAATAAATAGGTAACACACCGAGTCACAAGCAAAGCTGGCAGAATCGTGCTGCCCAGGCTCCGTAGTAAAATAACACTAATAACAACAAGTCCACTCAGTGCTGTTAACACTGAAGAGCACACAGGAATAATACTACTGTGCAGTCGCATACGACATCGTATAATGTAATCGTACTAGCAGCAGACGTCTGACGGGATTTGTTGCGTCCCAACGCGTTGTCTGGCGAGGTGACAGTGATATCGTGTCTATAATAATTTGCCCTCGCAGGGTAGTGGCGTCGCATTCACAATATCCACAGAGCTCGCCTTTTGCTTTTCTAAACAAGATTAAACTAGGTTACCCGCTCCACCCCCTCCTCCCTCTCTCTCTCTCTCTCTCTCTCGCCTAACCAGCTACAGCGCGCAAACTCGGGTCTGTGCAACCCCGCTCTCCCATAGGTCGCCAAACGAGGAGTCATTCACCTGCCAACCGCTGCTCTCCAAGCTGATTGGCCTCAGTCAGATCTGGAATGTCAGTCATATGCAAATCGCCTGCCACACGGTTCTCAGGCTCCAATTGAGTAAGGGGTCGTTGTGAGTTACCGCAACTCTGTGGGGTGTGGCCGCTCATTGGTTGGCGGGTATCCTGTCTATTGTGACGTCTCAGCTAGCGCCTCTTGATTGGCCGGATCTTTTGTTCTGACTCAAGAGTAAAACAATGAGTTTGCATAGCCGCGCCCTCCCGCTCCCACACTGACTGGATAACTGCGTGATTGATGTGAAAGTTAGCGAATGTTGCTGGGAGAAGGAGATATCGGCCAGCCAGTCGCATGACAGAGGACCCGCCTTGGCTGGGCAGTGCCCCTCGATGCTGAGTTGCAGTTCTGCCCCAGGCCACGGGAGCCCCTGTGGGCACTAGAGAGAATGAGGCCCATTTCTCTCTATCGAATACAGCAATGTTTTTAACCGGGTGATTGCCAAAAATCTTCGTTATAATCAACGTTACCCTTTTACAAACACGAAGTACCATTCACGAAGGAGCTGACATTCACAAACCAGGGAGCACAGAAACCAAGACTAGAGTACACACAGTTTGATACCCTTTCACACAGGAAAAATCTTGAAAAAAATAGCAGGAAAAAAAGGAGATTTGGAGACGTAATAAATATATTTTTCATTGAATTTTTTCCCCATTGCTTTACATGAAGCTGGTCTGCATTTGCGTCTCCCACATGTCCCCCATATAAAGACTCGAAGAGAGTTTTCTATCCATCCCCATACTGATGCTGTATATATGTCATGGTCATCACACTGGTAGCTTGTGAATTTACTGCCTTGGCAATGTGGGTGGCTGTTACTGCCACGCTTGTTATAGGGTTATCTTACTGTATAAGAGCTGCCATTAACTTATTCAAAAAACCACAAACTCTGATCTTATACAAGTGGACCTTTTCACTTCCCTCCGACACGCCCACACACGCTGACACGCGCACACACTGACACGCACACACACACAGTGACACACGGACACGTGCACACACACACACCAACACACACACACGTGCACACACACACACTAACACACACACGCTGACACATTGACACACACAATGACACTGACACACACACACACTGGTTTATAGTGTTAATGAGAGCTTTGCATTGAGTCCCGTATCGTGCTGATTTCATGTTTGAAATACCTGTTTCAGCATTACAGGGACATGGCCTGTGTGCTCGTGAGGTAGGTTTCGTCAGGTTTTTCCCATCATGTTGGGACTTTCTTTTTGACTCAGTAAGTGTTATAAACTTGCTCTGATAAACACAGACACACACTGTGTCACACTGACTGACAGACGCACAGACACACTCTGCCAAACACACCCACTGACACACACTGTGTGCGTGTCTCTGTGTGTGTGTGCGTGTCAGTGTGTGTGTGTCCCTGTGTATGTGTCTCAGTTTATGTTCGCACTGCAGCACAGAGCTGCTATTGAGTGCAGTGGTTCAGCGAGGGGGAGATCAGTGTGCTCCGAGGAGTCTGGGAAACACGACACCAACACTGCAGACTTAACCCTTCAGTCACCAGACTGCTGCAAACAGGACTCAGGCTAACACCAGCTTCCACCAGCCTTTCACCTTCCTCTGAAGGCCTGGGTTCCAATCTGGGGGGCTAGGTGGCGCTAATGGGTTCTTGTTAATGCACTAGACCAGCCTTTCACCTTCCTCTGGAGGCCTGGGTTCCAATCTGGGGGGCTAGGTGGCGCTAGCGGGTTCAAGTTAATGCACTAGACCAGCCTTTCACCTTCCTCTGGAGGCCTGGGTTCCAATCTGGGGGCTGGGTGGGGGGCGCTAGCGGGTTCATGTTAATGCACTAGACCAGCCTTTCACCTTCCTCTGGAGGCCTGGGTTCCAATCTGGGGGGCTAGGTGGCGCTAGCGGGTTCATGTTAAACTTAACGTACTGAAATGTATCCATAAGTTGACAGTACAAATTCTATTGGCATCAAATTTAAGTTGCTACCAAATGATTTATTAGTGAGTGAGTCAGTCTGAGTCACTGAGAGTTAAATAATGAGATCACAAACCCAGGGGGGAGGAGGAGGAGGAGGAGGGAGAGAGGGGGAGACAGCGTGACTTGAAAGCTGTCCTCTATATATTAGAGATGTTTACTCGTGTTAGAAGAGAAGTAGTCCTCTCACTCACACACACCCATTTCCTTCCTCCCCCCTCTCTCTCTCTCTCTCTCTTGTTGTTTACAGCGAGACATTACAGCAGCTCAGTCAGACACCGTGTCAGCAGAAGCATTACTCACCCTGACCGAGAGAGGAGGGGATAGAGAGAGAGGAGAGGAGAGGAGCACGGCAGGGGGGGGAGAGAGGGGGAGGAGTCTGGGAGAGACAGAAAGCCTGTTCATATTCCTGTATGAACTCCTTGACCGTATCTTTTTTATTTCTTGTTTCCAAATAATCACGTGTGAGTGTGTGTGTTGGTTTATTAGGAATGCAAGTCACTGGGATATAAATAGACAAAAAGTGACTCACATGTTACTCTAGAGTGGAAAAAAGAGGGAATGAGGGAAAGGGAGGGAGCAGGAAAGAGAACAAGAGGGAGACAGAGATGGAAAAAAGGGGGGTTTGGAGTGAAGGGGAGAGAGAGAGCAGTTTTCTGTACAGGAAATGAGAGGAGAGGAAGGGAGCAGTCTGTACAACGGAGCCTCACTGCTCACTAGAGACTTTGAACCAGGAAAACACCCAGAGCCTGTTTAAACTTCTCATCTGGGACTGATACTGATACCAGCGCACACACGCACGCACACACAGACTGACACACACACAGTCAGACAGACCCACACTGACACACACACTCAGACAGTCCCATACTGCCACAGATTTCCTGTTCTAAACTCCAGAGCTTATGTTTAATAAGGCAGGCTCTGTCAGGTTTCCCTACCTTTCGATCCAATGCACATTACAAACAAACCTGACAAGCACACTCACACAGACACACTTTTAATCTTGACCGGCACTCAAAGAGTTAACCTGGGGAGGCTGCCAGGACCACCTGTCAATCAAACCACAGCAAACAATGGGGGTGTGGTCAACTGAGGCTGCCAATCAGTGAGGCATAGAGAAAGTCCCTCCCACTGCCCAATCAGACACCTCAGCACTTACAGGGGGCATCGCCGCCTTCTGTAGCAAACAAGCAGGACCAGTTAACCCCTTCAGGTACAGAGAGAGGTCTGGGTTTATAGTGCACACACGCACACACTGAAGACACTGAGACACACACACACACTGATTCATTAATAAACAGAAAGCAAGCAAGAAAGAAAGACCCTGTGTGAGGGACTACAATGCCTGCAGTGTGTAGAAACTCCCTGCACAGCTGTCAGGGTGTGACACATAAAGGCCACAGGGGGGAGCTGCTGCTGCACGTTTGCAGTGCATGGAGGAGACGAGCCGTCAGCCCTCATACAGGGAGCTCCATCTAATAGAGAAGATGGATGAAATGCTGATCAATCGCTACAGTATCGACGAGAGCTTAAAGCAGCGGAGTGGCACTCGAAAGCACCCCCCCACCCTTTTTTTCACTACGACACCTCCCTGACTAGCGACTACAGCATTCTCTTACATGCGGCACTGAACCAACTACATGAAAATATTACAAGTTTACAAAATCCCTTTTTTTTTTTTTTTTTTTTTTAAGGAAACAAATATAAATATCCAGTGCTGGACTTTAACCCTCATATCTTTCCCCTGCTTCACCTTAACAGGGTGTAGCAGTAAAAAGCTCAGGTGTTTTCTTATTAAACAGGACTCTTCTTTCCATCCCTGTTAGTGCTTATCAGGGTCAGTGAAACCAGGGGGTCAGTGCTAATACTGCTAGTGCCAATAAGAGGTAAGAGAATGGATTCTAAACCCCCTTCGCTTGCCCCTGCTCTCTCTCTCACACACACACACACACACACATACCCGCGTGTGTGTAAACCCGCATGTCCGCTGATTCAGGAGCTGTAGGATGATATAACCTCCCCTTGTTTACAGCCCTCTCTCTCTCCTTTTTGTTTTTTTCAATTTCTTTGATTAAACTTTGCTGTTGTCACGGCAACCCTGTGAGGGCTGCCACTCGTCTGGTGGAGAGCTCTGCTGTTGCCACGGCGACCGCTGGCCTAGCGCTGCCCACGGCAACGACCCTGGGAACAGGAAACCCATAATAACCAAATGGGACCAGTGTGTGTGTCTGACCGACTTGCTAGGGAGAAGGCAGCATGGAAGTTTATAGCTACAGTCAATCTTGACACTAAAACACATATCCATGCTTCTTTTTTACTGCTAAATTCTTCCATGGTTTATTAAACTAACCTATCCTTCAGCCTCCCCCAAAGCTGTGCAGTGCTGCCGCAGTTCACACTACCGGACAGCAGAGGTCGCCGTTGAACACAGAAATTCAACATTTCAGCTTGCAGTGTGAACAAGCGCTAGGTATTTCTTTATATATATATATATATGAACACATGATCGTATTATATTGTAACAGACCTGTGTGTACACAGAGCGAGGGGATAATTGGGACAAACTGACCAGGGCACTTGCCCTACTGCACCCAGCCCTAGGTTTCAGAACTCCCCTTGTTCAGGTATATCATTTCAAAATGACCGGGTAGTGTAGGTGCTGGGAGTCTGAACAATCGGGGCCGCTGGTGAGCCAGCTCTGAATGAAGTGACCCCGCTGCTCACCACAGCGTGAATATAGAAGTCTCACCTGTGAGTCTGCAGCGTTACTAATCCCAGATTGGAACCCAGGCCTCCAGAGGAAGGTTAACCCTGTGTGTTCCGGTTCTGTGCTTGTTTGTCAGCGTGTTTTTTTTTTTGTTTTTTTTTTCCTGTCACGTGGGAGGTGGGATGTGAGTGTCCTGTCGTCACGGCAACTGCCCCGGCACACAATGACATCGTGCGTCAGCAAAGCCACTCACTGCCTCTCTCCCCTTCTCCCTCATCCAACCTACACACTCTCTTTCATCTACCTTTCCAACCATCCTCTCCTCTCCTTCTCTCTGTATCTATCCTACACACTCACTCACTTTCAGTATTAATGAGTCCTTCACTCCACTCCCCCCCCCTCTCTCTGTCTCCATCTAACCTTTTTATCCATCCTGCAAACACTCACCTTTCACCCTCCCTCTCTCCATCTGCCTTGCTCACTCATTCGTTTTGTCACTACAGTATCAGTGAATCCCTTCTCTCACCCCCTCTCCTGCTGTCTCCCCTTCTCTTTTATTATTAATAATTAGTCGTTTAGCAGACGCTTTTATCCAAATCGACTCACAGAGAGACTAGGGGGGTGAACTGTGCATCAACTGCTGCTGCTGCTGCAGAGTCGCTTCCAACAGGACCTTGTTTGTTTGACGTCTCATCCGAAGGACGGAGCACAAGGAGGTGAAGCGACTTGCTCAGGGTCTCACACACACATAGTGAGTCAGCGGCTGAGCTGGGATTTGAAGCTCCAGGTATCAAGCCCCTTTCTCTAACCACTGGACCCCAAAACCTCTCTCCATCTATCCTACAGACTCACTCCACCCCCTTATCACCCTTTTCTATCACATCCTCTTTCTCCAGTTCAAAGTTTGAAAAGAAAACTTGAGACGCAGTAATGAGTATTTAACCTCAGCCCCAGTAACTTTCATTATTGTGTTGTCTGTGTGTGTCAGTGTGTGTGGGTTTGTCTCAGTTTGTCTCAGCTGCTCTTTGTGTCGGTCTGTCTGTGTGTGTCAGTGTGTATGAGTGTGTCTCAGTTTGTCTATGTGTGTGTGTGTGTCTGTTTGCCTATGTGTGCCAGCGTCTCAGTTTGTCTATGTGTCAGTGTGTCTAAGTTTGTCTGTGTGTGTGTGTGTGTCAGTTTGTGTGTCTGTTTGTCTATGCGTGCTTGTGTCAGTCTCAGTTTGTCTGTGTGTGTGTTTGTCTGTGTCTCAGTTTGTCTGTATGTGTCAGTGTGTCTCAGTTTGTCTTTGTGTTTCTCAGTTGTCTGTGTCGGTGTCCCTGTGTCAGTCTCAGTTTGTCTGTCTGTGTCAGTCTCAGTTTGTGTGTATGTGTGTGTCAGTGTATCTGTGTGTGGATTTGTCTCTTGCTCATGCAATTAGCCCCTTGAAGACCCCTCTGATAGGAAAGAATGACTTCGCCCAACATCAGCTCTTATGTTATGTTTCTAATATTCCTGTGTTAATTGGTGTACTAAAGACCAATTTGAATTCAAAGAGAGACAGGTTTGTAGTAAGAAAAAGCAGAGAAAGAAGGCAGGGTGTGAGAGGGAAGGAGGGAGGGAGTGCGTATGACAGGGAGGGAGGGAGAGAGTGCGTACGAGAGGGAGGTACACTGGTGTGTCTGGGCGTGTCTGCTTACCACAGAACAAGTCTGGACACAGTTCTGAGTGCTGGAATGTGCAGCTCAAACAGACAAGCACTGATACACACACACACACACAAACAGACAGACAGACGCACACACACACACACTGAGACAGACAGACACGCACGCACACGCACGCACGCACACACACAGAAACACTCACTAAAAGAAACACACAGGCAGCGAGACACTCACTAAGACACACACACTGATATGCAGTTTCATGCATATCAAGCATGTATATAATCCATTTAATTTCACGCACAAAAAATCGGACTTTCAAACTGCCTCACTGTTACACTTTGTGCTTAATTCAATAAGGTGACAAACGTTTGTGTAAAAGTCAATAACACCGATGAAGGAACTAGACCCCGAACGCTGGTCTGAGTGACTCAGTTTAGTTTTAATAACACTGATGAAGGAACTAGAGCCCGAACGCTGGTCTGCGTGACTCATTTTAGTTTTAATAACACCGATGAAGGAACTAGACCCCGAACGCTGGTCTGAGTGACTCAGTTTAGTTTTAACAGACGCTGGTTTGCGTGACTCATTTTCATCTAGTTTCAATAACATTGATGAAGACCCCAGTCTGCCCCCCCCGCCGTTCCCTTACCTGTCCCGGGGCGGCCCATGATGATCTCCTTCCTCGGCGCCGGGTGCGAGAGCTCAGACGGCACGATGACGGGCAGCAGTGCAGTGGGGGTGGGGTGGAAGGGCACGGGCTGCTGCAGGGGGATCCCCAGGGTGAACCCCGAATTCAGAGCGGAGCAGGAGGAGGAGGGGGGGCCTGCCTGGCTGACAGAGCAGGATGAGGATGAGGAGGAGGTGGAGGATGAGGAGACTCTGCCCACTATAACGCACCCGTTGGCTGCCTGGTTCTGCGTTGCTAAGTGGGAGGCGTTAATGGGGACCGGCATCTGGAGGCCAGCGCTTTTAACCGACGGGCAGACAGAGGAAGAAGACGAAGACGATGAAGGAGGAGCAAAAGAAGGTCCTACAATGCTCCCGGATGCTGCCCCCGCCGGCCTGGCTGTCCGGGGGCCGGCCCTGCTGTCCGGGGGCTTCTCCGCGAATTTGGCCGGCAGTAAAGGCACGTCGGGGTTGCGGACGATCACTGGGGAGTCTCTCTGGGACTGCTGCTGCTGCTGCTGCTGCTGCTGGGTCAAGGCTGGGACCCTGCGCACTGTGGGGGAGGGGTCGGAAGTGAGGGCCGAGGGGGGAGGGGAGAGGAGCAGGGGCAGGGGGGAGGAAGAGGAGGAGGAGGAGGCTTGCCCCCCCCCCAGCTGCTGCTGCTGCCGCTGCTGGAGACATGGCCCTGAACCCGGCCGGCGTGGAGGGCAGTGTCGGGGTGTGGGAGACAGACTCCACGCCAGAGTCCGTGCTGTCGCTCTTCTGGAACTCCGGAGGGGCCGGGAGGCAGATTCCCAATCCCAATCCTGCTGCAGAGGAGGAAGGGGGATGGGAGTGGGAGGAGGAGGAGGAGGGGGCATGGCCCACAGCTTCCAGTTTGCGTTTATTGGGGCTCATGGGGACGGTGAAGGTTAGGTTGGCGTGGAAAGTGGGCAGGATCCCCGAGGAATGCCTCTCTCTGTCCCGGTGCCCCGTCCCTGGGGGGGGCCCCGCTGTGGTGGTGCAATCCCGGGGCCCCCTCTGATTTGGGGGTGCTGGCGCTCACGTGCCTGTGCCTGGCCCCCCCCCGCCACCCTCTGAATCACAGGGGAGGCCGTGATGGGGCTGAAGTTGGCCGGCCGGAAGCCGAAGAGCGGGGAGCGCGAGGGGGAGGGCGCCGGGGAGAAGGGGGACTGGTTGGAGACGGGGGAGAAGGAGGGGGTGCCGGAGCGCGAGCTGCCCAGGGAGACCAGCATGTTGGCCGCCTCGCACTCGTCGAAGTCGAAGCGGGAGAGGTCCTGCGAGGAGGAGGAGGAAGGGAGGAGGGGCAGGGCCAGCCTGGGCCTCGAGTCAGCCCGGCCGCCGCTGGTCTCACTGCTGCTGTCCCGGGACGTGTCCTCCCAGTCGAACTCGCTACTGGCTCTCCCGGTCCTGGAGAGGGGGTCTGAGGAGAGCCGGCCGCTGCTGCCCGCCGCCCCGCTCTCCATCTCCTTGGTTCTCATGGAGAGGTGCCGGGAGCAGTACCCCCTGCGCTGGGACTCCTTCATGCAGCCCTCGCGGGAGCACAGCCGGCGCCACTGCTTGCCGTTGAACTTCTTGCGGATGCCGTTCGGGGTGCAGACCACGTCCCCCTTTTTGTATTTCTGCTGAGCCGCGGTCAGAGGGGTGCGGGAGCGAGAGGAGGATCCGTTCCCCCCACCTCCCCCTCCCCCTCCTCCTCCCCCTCCCCCTCCCAGCCCCCCTGGCGTGGTGCAGCCGCTCCCCCCTCCCTGGCTGCTGCTGTTGGCGCTGCTCCTCCCGCTTCCTGCAGACGACGACATCACTTCCTGGCTCAGCAGGAGGGGGGAGGGCTGTTCAGGGAGGAGGAGGCATCGATTGGAGGAGCCACCTGTCAGCACCAAAGGCAACACTCCCCCTCCCCCTCCCCCTCCCCGAACCCCTATCATCGGAGGGTACCCTGCAGACTTGGAGGGGGAAAGAATCTGTCTCTGGGAGCCGTGCTGCTGCTGCTGCAGGGAGGGAGGGGGTCCCCGGGAGCCTGGCCGCTCCGCCCCACCCTCCTCCTCCCCCACACCCCCACCTCCTCGGTCCAAAAGCAAAGCCACGCTCTCCGCCCTTAAAGGGGAGGCCATGTTCAGGCTGATCTTGGACACCTCCATGTCTTCGGGAGGGGTGTGGTTCTGGATTAGATGATGCTGCTGCGGTTGGTTCTGGTGCTGGTTCTGCTTCTGCTCTGCCCCCTTGTTTTGGGTCTCCCTCGCGGAGAGCAGCAGGAGGGGCTGGTTCTGTGCTGCAGTGGGCTGGAGAGAGCTGAGCTGCTGTGGTTTGAAGCGAGGGCTGCTGCTGCTGCTGCTGTCTCCAATGGCCATCGCGCTGCTGCCGGCAGGAACGCTAGTATTAATATTATTATTACTGATGCTGCTGCTGCTGCTGTTATTGGTGTTGGAGCTTATAACCCCGCGGCCGGCACTGATAGCACAGATCTCCTTCTCCACCTCCATCTCTTCCGGAGTTTGCGTTTCACTGGCGGAAGACAGACGAGGAAGAGGAGGAGGCCCCCCCCCTGATTCTCTCGCTGCTGCCCTCCTCAATTATGACACCCCCCACTCCTCTTCCTCCCCCTCCTGGACCCATGAGTATTACTGCTGCTGCCGAAGTAACTGAAGAGGAAGAGGAAGAGGGGGGGCTTTCCTTGTTACCCCCCCCAGGGAGCTTGCAGCAGCCTTAGGCTTGAACGGGCAACCCAAGCCCAGTCCTTCTCTTGACCAGACGCACCTGGGTCGCTGTTACTCCTGCTGGCGTCGTCGTTGCCATCGTTATCATTATCATTATTCCTGTTATTATCATTATTGTTAGGATTATTATTGGAAGCTCGGTCGAACCGCACCCTGTAGGACTGGGGGGGGGCCGGGTCTCGTTTCCATGACGACCCCCTCCCTGTAGCGGCTCTCGTCCTGGCCGACGCGGGCGCACACCCTGGTTCCCACGGCAACAACGGCGTCGGGGGGCGGGGCCTCGTCCATAATGGGAGGCAGCGGCGGGGGGGGCCCCCTCGTAGAAGGCCAGGGCGCGCTCCCCGTGGAACTGCACCCCCAGACCCTGCAAGAGGCTCCCCTGTGTCTCCACCCCGCGCTGGGGACCCTGCCTCCTCCGAGCCAGCGGCCGCTGGGACGGGATCCCCGGCCGGAACTCCCACTGCTGCTCCGAGGGGGCGAGGGGTGGGGGCTGGGGGGAGGGTGTGTGCATGGCAGGGAGGGGCGGGTGCAGGGGGAGCCTGGCTGCCGTGGAGCTGCTCGGGGCGGGCGGGTTACAGTTAGGGTTGGCGTTGGCTTCCTCCAGCTCGGAGTCGGCAGAGTGCTCGCTGGCAGTGTCCGTGGAGGAGGAGCGTACGGACAGCAGACCGCACTTACCGTCCTGGTTGTTTGCGTCATCGTCTTCGTTGTTGTTATCGTTATTGTCGTCTTCGTCATCTTTATTATTGTTGTTGTTGTTGTTATTTTTATTGTCGTCGTCATCGTCGATGCTGTCGGGTTCTCCATCGGCGTTGCTCTGATCTGCTGTCTTCCCGGCGTCCCCTCCTCTTCCTGATTCTGGCTGGGGTGCCGAGGCTTCCCCCAGCCCAGCCTGCACCCCTGAGCTGGCGAGATTCGAACTCGGGGCCTCACTGCCGTTGCTGTCTTCCCGGCTGCCATCAGAAGCAACCCCACTACTGCTGCTGCTGACTGGAGAGGCTCCCACACTCTCCACGGTGCCCCCCCGACACGGCCTCCGTAGTCCCAGCACCCCCTGCTCCTTCTTCTCCTCCTCCTCCTCCTCCTCCTCCTCCTAAACCCCCCCTGTAATGCTCCAACGTGTACTTCTTTTTCGGGGCGCGGGATTTGAAGGTGGCGGTTTTCCGGCTGGAGGGAGGGTTGGTGCTGGTGCTGCTGCTGGCGTTGCTAGAGGAGGGCTCTCCCGTCCCACAATCCACCTCTCCCGGCCCCAGTCCTACTGCGCTCTGCGGGCGCTGGTTCTCCCTGGCCCTCGCCCCTTTGCCCTCTCTGAACTTGGAGCCCTGCGGAAGGGGAGGGGGAAGGGGAGGGGGAGGGGGAGGGGGGTGCTGTGGGAGCGGATGGTGTTGGTGATGGTGGCTCCCTCGGCTGGGAGAGGCCGCTGTGTCCTGGCTCTGCACTCTGCTGTTCGGAGTCCTGCTCTGTGCATGATAGGCGTCCGCTGGGCTCGCTTGCGGTCTGCGCTGAGCCCCTGTTGAAGACAGCTGCTTCTCTCGCTCCCTCTCCGCCTCCCTCCCCCCTCCTGTAGACTCCTGGGCCCCCTGGGCACCGGGGGTGCTCTGCTGGGCTGAAGGGCTGCGTTTCTTCCCTGCTTTGGTCCTTGTGGAGGGGGGTGAGCGCCCCCCTTGCTTTTTCAACGGCATCTTTCTTTTCGTTTTCTTTCGTTCTCTCTTCCTTTCCTCCTCTTTCTCGTTCCTTTTCTACTTGCCCTTAAGAAGTTATTTACAGAATCTGAAAAAATAACAAATGCACACACACAAAAATTAATAAACAGATGAACAAACAGAACATCAGTGTTTTTATAATGAGTTCCGTTATAACTTTATACAGGTGCTGTAATTCACAGTTGTTGTTTTTTTTTTTAAATAGTGTTTTATTGTGTGGTCAGGTGATCCCTAGGTATAGTTACTGCAGGTATCCACCAGATGGCGAACAGACAAAAAAGAGCTAAAGCTGCGCGTACTGTAGGTAGTTTTCAGTTTCAAAACGGAAATGTGGTTTTAAAGCCGGTGCAGCACATACAGGAGGTCCTCATGACGCGTAACAAGCGCACAGTCAGTGAAGGGTTAAACGGTTTGTATGAAAATGGAAAGTTAATCGGATTACAGCCAAATGCAATCCGAAACATTTATAAGGAGGCCACGAGTGTGTGATAAAAGTTTGCCGAGGATTCACAGACGACTAAAAACTCAGATCTGAAGAAAAACAATGGAATCAAAATCAAACATCAAATGCATTTTATAGTGATCATAACACTAATACTAATACTATTATTATGAATTAGTGATTTAGCAGACACTTTTATCCAAATCGACTCAGAGAGACTAGGGGGTGAACTATGCATCAACAATCAATAGGAGCTCGTTTGTTTGACGTCTCATCCTGAAGGACGGAGCACAAGGAGGTTCAGTGACTTGCTCAGGGTCGCACACAGTGGCTGAGCTGGGATTTGAACCTCCTGGTATCTTTAACCACTGGCCCACCAAGCCTACTACTACTACTACTAATAATAATAACAATAATAATAATAATAATAATAATAATAATAATAATAATAATAATAATAATAACCAATCTTGGTGAAATTCACAAACAGGAAATGAGACTATCATCATTATCAGTCTTGAACTTTCACATACTGAACAGTTCTGAATCAGAGAGGAGAGAGAGACAGAACAAGAGAGAGGGAGACAGAAGGAGAAAAACAGGAGGAGATAAAACAGGAGAGATGAAAGGATAAAGAGGCTGAGAAAAACAGAGAGGACAGAGAGGAGAGAGAGAGAGAGAGAGGAGGGAGTGGGAGGAATGGAAATTCTGGTCGGTTTCACACTGTGTGTGTGTGTTTTTTTTACTTGTTCGGTTTTAACCGCTTCGCTGCTGGCTGAGTGACGTGCCCCCATTTCAAAGAAATGCAACTTCCTTCCTGTCTGATATTAGCACTACGGCCATGACATCACCCAGATGAGCTCTATCTCCCTCTCCCACTCTCAGCTACTCCTCTCAACCCAGATGAAAGGCATGAACATTAACCCGCTAGAGCCACCTAGCCCCCCAGATTGGAGCCCAAGCCCCCAGAGGAAGGTGAAAGGCTGGTCTAGTGCATTTTTTTTTTCTAACAAAACACTTGAAAAATCGCTGTGTGCTTGAGGCCTGGTTTATTGGCATCATGAATATTCATGAGAATGCGAGCATTGCGCTGCATGTGTGTGTGTGTCAGTGTGTGTGTGTGTCAGTGCGTGCGTGTGTCAGTTTGTGTGTGTCAGTGTGTGTGTGTGTGTTGGAGCGGAGCAGCAATTGATGTTCACTCTTAAAAACCTTGGGTGCGTCACGTGAACCCACGCGCCTGTCTCGAAACGACGGTGAAGCAGGGATCTGGAAATGGTCGCTCCAGCACCCCTCACTCAGCAAAAACAAAAGACAAAACAACTAGAGCAGTGAAGTGGCCGCTGGCTGAAAGCCTGTTTCATCTTTAAAGAGTTCTTGATTGATGCAGCGTGCTGAGCAACCCTCGGGGCAGGCTTGAGAGGACGTTTAACCCTGTCTCTATGGGACTAATGACTAGAAATGAGACCAAGTCCAGCATACAGTACGATGTGTCCCATGGCAGCAATGAAATAAGAATCGTGCGCTGTCCCCGACAAATACTAATCAATAAATAGATTATGAACAGAGATGCCAGCTTTGTGAGATAAAAATCCCTAGCACCCATGTCAAAGTGTGTGGGGGAAAACATTAGCACAACAGAGCTGCTACATTACAAAATAAAGAAATCAATCCAAAACACTGGTTAATCCCTGCACCACATAGCTTCTCAAAGAGGCCATTTACCCTAGGCAGTCTGGTAGGGTTAAGATGCTCCGAAAGGCTGAGAGATTGACCTCTTTTTTGCCATTCAATCTGCGGTTCATGTCACTGTTTTTCAAATTCAAAATAAAAATATGACAGACAGAAAATAGTATCCAGTCTTTATGGACTCTTTATTGATTATACATGCATATGCAAGTAGCATTCATGTACCCAGAAATACTTTTCTAACCATTATTAATACAAAACTAACCCATACCATAACTGAAAGATCAGTTGTGTGTGTGTGTCATTATAGATAGATAGATAGATAGATAGATAGATAGATAGATAGATAGATAGATAGATAGATAGATAGATAGGACAGACAGATAGACAGATAGACAGATAGATAGATAGACCTCAAGTAAACTCCTGGCAACTCTCAATACTGTAACAGATAGGGTTTTAAATTTTAGCCACATTTTCATTGATTTTTGTACAACTCAAGCTCATTATTCAAATGTTAATAAAACACAATGTTGACAACATAACTAAATACAGTGCACATTACTAAATACAGTGGACAGAACTAAATACAGTGGACAGAACTAAATACAGTGCACATTACTAAATACAGTGGACAGAACTAAATACAGTGCACATTACTAAATACAGTGCACAGAACTAAATACAGTGGACAGAACTAAATACAGTGGACAGAACTAAATACAGTACACATTACTAAATACAGTGGACAGAACTAAATACAGTGGACAGAACTAAATACAGTGCACAGAACTAAATACAGTGCACAGAACTAAATACAGTGGACATTACTAAATACAGTGCACATTACTAAATACAGTGGACAGAACTAAATACAGTGCACATTACTAAATACAGTGCACAGAACTGTACCTGTAAATACTTTTCTTATCATTTAATACAAAACTGTACCTCACACTGGCATATGAAGTTGAACTAAAACATATCAACTAAACCTCTGGCAACTCAGTAACAAAGCAAAAAAGGTGTGCCATTTTAGATTGTAAAACTGTATTCCCTGTCCTAAAGACATGTTCTCCTGTCGCTGATATATCCTCTCAGGATGGCAAAGCAAGCAGCTGCGGTACCACTTTACTGAAGCAGAGTATTGCTACTGGGTACAACGGAGTCTCTGTATCATCGCTATCATCTGTGGGGAGGGTGAAAAGGGCACTTTGCAAATCTGGGGTATATGTGTGCAATTTTTTTTTCTACAGTTGTAGGTTGATTCGTGGGTTCATGTTAATGCACTAGACCAGCCTTTCACCTTCCTCTGGAGGCCTGGGTTCCAATCTGAGGGGCTAGGTGGCGCTAGCGGGTTCATGTTAATGCACTAGACCAGCCTTTCACCTTCCTCTGGAGGGCTGGGTTCCAGTCTGGGGGGCTAGGTGGCGCTAGCGGGTTCATGTTAATGCACTAGACCAGCCTTTCACCTTCCTCTGGAGGGCTGGGTTCCAGTCTGGCGGTTCATGTTAATGCACTAGACCAGCCTTTCACCTTCCTCTGGAGGGCTGGGTTCCAATCTGAGGGGCTAGGTGGCGCTAGCGGGTTCATGTTAATGCACTAGACCAGCCTTTCACCTTCCTCTGGAGGCCTGGGTTCCAGTCTGGGGGGCTAGGTGGTTAAGCGGTTCATGTTAATGCACTAGACCAGCCTTTCACCTTCCTCTGGAGGGCTGGGTTCCAATCTGGGGGGCTAGGTGGCGCTAGCGGGTTAATGTTAATGCACTAGACCAGCCTTTCACCTTCCTCTGGAGGCCTGGGTTCCAATCTGGGGGGCTAGGTGGCGCTAGCGGGTTAATGTTAATGCACTAGACCAGCCTTTCACCTTCCTCTGGAGGCCTGGGCTTCAATCTGGGGGGCTAGGTGGCGCTAAGCGGTTCATGTTAATGCACTAGACCAGCCTTTCACCTTCCTCTGGAGGGCTCGGGTTAATGTTAATGCACTAGACCAGCCTTTCACCTTCCTCTGGAGGCCTGGGTTCCAATCTGAGGGACTAGGTGGCGCTAGCGGGTTAATGTTAATGCACTAGACCAGCCTTTCACCTTCCTCTGGAAGTCTGGGCTCCAATCTGTCGGAGCTAGACAGTCTTATTCTCCTCCCCACCCCTCCTCCTCTCTATCTCTCTCTCTCTCTCTCTCTCTGACTCACTGTAACCAAGGAAATTCCTTTGAACACAAAAGAGCCAATAGAATCGGTTCAATGCCGATGATGTCGTAGCCCATTGGAGGAGGGAGGTGGAGGGGGCGGGGATAGGGGAGGGGGAAAGCCAATTAGAGAACAGTGCCGGCTTTGGGACTGGAAAAATCCTAAACACTGAACAGTTTGGCTCAGTCTGCCCGAGAGCTGGGGGGGGGGTTCTAGTGGTCTGGACGAGCACAGGGTTTTTCCCATATTCTGTCAGTTTTAACTAATGCTTCAAACAGTTCTTTAATTCTGAATCAGTAGGAAAACAAAAGTAGAACTCGTACCGTACTGAGAGTTAATTCAAAAATCAAATAAATCACATAAAAAAATATATATCTCTGGAGTAAAAAAAATTAATAAATAAAAAATGATTGTGCTACACCTAGGCGTGGAACAATAGATCAAGTGTCAAGTTATTATTGATAGATCTGTTTAGATTACTTATTGAAAACCAGTCATGTGATTTGATTCAGAATCAGGAAGCCGCTCAAAAGGAGCCGGTGACTCGGACTCTACAGGCTCAGACAGATAAGATACAGGAGCAGAGAAAAAGCACAGAGTTTGACTGGTAAGCATCATACACAAACTATAAAGGAATGGTGAACGCAACAACTACTACTACGACAAATAATAATAATAATAATAATAATAATAATAATAATAATAGTCTGGTTGCTTCCCCCTGGCAGGCAGGTCTACACTAGCAGGTCCAGCACTCCTCCCTGGAGCCTCGGGGCAGGCAGGCAGGCAGGCAGGCTGCAGCTACACACAGCTATGCTAGAGCTGAAGTGTACACAGCAAACACAATCAAAGCAACATATAAACAAACTGCCACTGCTACTTCACTGTCTCAAAGAGCAAGGCCGGCACTCACTGAGCTGAGCTGAGCTGAATTGAGCTGTGGTGTGCTGTACTGTGCTGAGCTGAGCTCTGCTGAGCTGAGCTGTGCTGTGCTGAGCTGAGCTGAGCTCTGCTGAGCTGAGCTGTGCTGTGCTGAGCTGTGCTGTACTCTACACACTGGGGAGATGAATCGTTGCTTGTATGTATGCAGAAATAAGGGGTGTGGGGGTTTGGGTGAGCGTCACAGGCTGTTTTACCCCCCCCCCAGCACTAGCTCACTCTCTCTCCAGCAGTTGCTTTCTCTCACACACACCTTGTTTTCTCACTAGGGTAACCATGAACAGATAAATCGTGCCGCTCTTACAGCAAAAGATCTTACAGAGAAATCAAAGCAAGCGTTTCCACAACTGCAGTGGCACCCCAAAATGTTCCAATCTATTTTACTAGTAATGCTCTCGCTCAGGGATGGAAATAAAATTCCTATTGCACAGCCGTTTCACCCATTTCCAGCTTTCACTACCAGCTTGATTAGCCACAGTGTGTTTAAGTAACAAGCTCAGGTATGTCTTATTAATGTCATGGTAAAACCAACCCCCCAAAATGTTCCAATCCATTTACTACCAACAAAAACACAAAGATCCACTGGATAGATAATCCTCCAATCAATACAGGCATGGCAATAAGACTCCCACTGCAGAGCGGTTTGATCCATGGTTTCACGATGAGTTTAATAAAACACACCTGAGCTTGTTCCCTATGTACTGTGGCTAATCAAGTTCATAGTAAAACCTGGAACAGGTGAAACTGCAATGCATCTTCCTCTGGAGCCTGGGCTCCAATCTGGGGGGCTAGGTGGTGCTAGCGGGTTCATGTTAATGCACTAGACCAGCCTTTAACCTTCCTCTGGAGGTCTGGGTTCCAATCTGGGGGGCTAGGTGGCGCTAGCGGGTTCATGTTAATGCACTAGACCAGCCTTTAACCTTCCTCTGGAGGCTTGGGTTCCATTCTGAGGGGCTAGGTGGCGCTAGCGGGTTCATGTTAATGCACTAGACCAGCATTTCACCTTGATCTTCAGGCACGGAGACTGAACTGCTTCCTCTCTTCCTCCCTCACCCCCCCTTAGAGAAAGGATGGTTCTCCAAAAAACGTTTCAATCCTGCTATAGCTCTGCCAAGTACAGTCACATAAAACACGAGAGGTATGCAGTACTAATAGTAGAAGAAAAATCTACTAGCACAGAGCAGTATGCATGATATTTACTATTGTAGAGAGGCCTGGATTTATCAACATTTATCACCTCAAAGGGAAATATATACTGTGCATATAACGTATACATGTACATATAAGATGGTATGATGAGATATATACACACACACATATATATATACACATACATACACATAAATATATAGATAGATAGATAGATAGATAGATAGATAGATAGATAGATAGATAGGGTAAGTTAATAAATTGTGAGCAATCAGTTTACAGAGCAACACCAACACTATTGTGTTATTGATAGGGGGCAGAAATATGTAGTGCTGTGTCTTGTTTGACTTTACTGTAGTACGCTACGAGTCACGTTAAAAAAAAAAAAAAAGAAAAAAAATGATTGATAATAATAACCAAAAACTAGCATACTCTCCGTGCATTTTATACATATAACAATAATAACAACAATAATAATAATAATAATAATAATAATAATAATAATATATTTATAATTTAACGGACGGGAAATGATTCCTGCAGCACGAAGTGGGGGGAGTTTGTCTGTAAACATGTTATTATACGCTGTGGATAAACATTCCAAAACAAATAAGAAATAAAAAACGCAAGATGATAAAACTTTCCCCGCTGGTTTTTTTTTTTTTTTCGCTCAGTACAGGAATTACTTCGAGAGCTGGGCAGGATTAGATTACTATGTAAAAACTACTCGTCTACTTGACACTTACCACGAACCAAACGAACGCGCCTCAGTCACGGGGGCCACGATACGACACCGCTCCACTCGACAGCTCCGACATCGCGGCGCGTTATTTTATTCTTCTTCAGATAAAAAAACAAAAACACATAATACAAATTAACATACAAAACTCTGCTCGCTTGTTTTACTCCACAGACACAAAATGGTGAATGAACCTCGAACAGCTGGGCCATCTAGCCAATCAGAATTCACTGACAGGTACAGTAGCCAATCCCCGCGGCTGCAACTCCTCGAGGGCGGGGCGGACTGTCAGATTCAGGTTGACAGGCGGGCCCAGTCGGCCAATCCCGGGGTGGGAGAAGGCTCGGAGAGGGCGGAGTCGATGGCTTCTGTGCTTCAGACCTGGCATTTACAGTAACCAATCCGAGAGCCAGAACGCTAAGTAACAGCGCGGAGAGGGGCTCAGGGGCAGAGACAGAACGCAAGTGGCCAATCGCAGTAGCCCGGCCCTAAGCACGGGGCTTGTTTACCAACGCCAAACACGCAGGCGCTACTCTTCCCCGCTCAGTGGTCTCTGGGTGTTGTAGTTTTTAAACTCAACTTCCAAGTTTTAAAGCGCATACAAAAAACTACAACACCCCCCCCCCCCAAAAAATACACCCACCCATTCCACCACACGGACACCGTCAAAAAGTAAAATAAGGTGGGGGGCTGAAACTCTACACTTTTAAAAAATACAGCTGTCTCTTTTTTTTAAACTTGTCAATTTTCTAGAGGCTTCTGCAGCCAGAGGTAACATTTTAAAAAGTGGAACACGATTTTTCGAAGACAAAACTCACCGTCCGTCACCATTTTTCAGCCGCGCTTTTGTTTCTGTTTCTGTTTGTTTTTTGATTTTTTGATTTTTTTTTTTTTTTTTTTGTAAACTCTGGTCTCTCTGTTTCCTCTCAGCAACAGAATCCTTTTCCTAACCCAATCACAGCGCTCTCTTCGCCTCTCCTGCGACGTCACTGCTCAACATGCTCCGCCCCGTCCAGCCGGGACGAAGAGTTCGAAGGTGACGTCACCATCCCGCGTTCCCATTGGCCGTGTTTAGACCGGTTCTCTGACCAATGGCGAGGCGGAGTGGTGACGTCAACACGCGTGTTGCCACCAGCTGTAGCGGGTGGGCGTGGCCTGGAGTAAACTCGAATTACCCCGTGGTGTGTGCGCGTGTAGGTTTTTACTATTAGTAATAGTGCAGCGCTTCTAATACACACAGAGACGGGTTATAGCTAGATGCCAGTTACACACACACATATATATAGCTCAAACAGCCAGCTGCCCAAGGTTTCGATATGTTGTACATATCTTTATCAAGGGAGCATGTGTTTGAATAAAATAAATAAATAAATAAATAAATAAATAAATTATATATATATATATATTTGCTTACCGACCTACATGGGCAAAGCAGCTTAAGTAAAAGTACACTTTATAGAGAAAAGAGATTTAGCAGAGCTCAGCTGTGTGCACTGTTATATACAGTATTAATAATGGCAGATTGGACAACTGTACTGCTGCTGCAATCTATTAAACTGAAGGCTAAACCGTGGCAGACTCCCTCCCTCCTTCCCAGCCTCTAAACTCTCACCACTAGAGTACTGTAGACATACACACACACTGACACACTCACACACACAAACACATATATACACACACACACAACCACACAGACACACATACATACAGACACACACACACACATACATACATACACACAGACACAGACACAGACACACACAGATACAGACATAGCACACAGACATACACTCACACACATACACAAAGTTCTCTGTTAAAGTTTACTGCTTTGGCATTGTGTGGTAAAAGCACAGCACAGTGCAGTAAAGCACAGAGAAGATAATGAACCAGCCCCCTTCTCAAAGTTTACTGCTTTGGTATCCTGTGATATGAAGGATGAACACAGAGGGCGCTATTTACAAGCAAGTGCAAATTGTCAGTGAGTGACAGTGAGTAAAGTGTGTTACATATTATGAACAACTAGACAACTAGAACTAAAGGGCAGCTCCTGAACTCATAGTCAAAGCAACACAGACGTATCAACGAATACAAATAGCAATGCCATTGGAGTAATCGCAACACAAAGCACTCAGAATGGCTGCAAACGTCTTACACAAAGTAAGGGAGCAGTACAACAAACACAGCATTGTCTACCATTATTACATTAACAGAGATTTGCATCATCATTCTCTTAAAGGGAAGTCTCTTACAGGGGAGCTCATGGTCTGTTGTATGTAAATGCTTTGGGCCATACAACCCCCCCCCCCACCACTCCTTTCTCAGACTCTTCTTAAACTTCTCTGCAGGACTCCTGACCCTGACTAGACCGCGACCTTTCCTGTTTGCACCCCAGCGTGACCCCTACAACGTTCTTTTATGTCAACTGTCAATCAGCCCTCCACCCCGCTGCAATGCACACAGACAGACAGACAGACAGACAGACAGACAGACAGACAGACAGACAGACAGCAGCACTACAATAGCAATGAAACAATTCCATACTAACAGGTCCTTTAAACCTTCATATAATAATAATAATAATAATAATAATAATAATAATAATAATAATAATTAAATACAGGTTGATATTGGTGAAACAGTTCTAGATTGTGGCAGTTTCTACAACACATACACTTTATACAAATCTATTTTGACCTCTTTCAGGACAGCTAACCATTGCTTCTTTCAAATAATGTTTCTCTGGCTAGCACTCCTTCAAAGGGGTGCCAGTGATCATGTAAACTAGTGCTCATGAGAGATAAGAAAGTGGATTGAAGAAGCAATGGTTAGCACTCGTTTAAAGGGAGGCCAGTGAATGTGGGGCTGTGCCTGCCTCCCTCCCCAGGATCCTCATTAAGTGTTTTTGCAGCAGATAGGAGATTTGCACTTCAAACACAGTTTGATATCATCAGCTGGTAGGTGCTGATTGAATTCCCCGCTGAAGTGGAACTGATTCTCAAAAACACACTTACTCTTCACTGAGACGCCCCCCTCTGCCAATCATCTTCAATGGCACTGCAGACAAACAGGCTGGGGCGCTTCAGTGGCAATGCAATGGTTCTGTATTATACTGAGAGGCAATGGGTGGCACGAGTACAGGGCAGCTACAATGGGGCGAGGCTGGTAGAATGAGACCGCAGTGTGCTAACTACACCCTTCCCAAACGGACAGTGGCGCTACAATGTAATGACAGTGCTGTATTACACTGAGGGGCAATGGGAGCACAAATATTGGGCAGCTACAAAATTGGACGAGGCTGCCAATGGTAGAATGGCAGCAGAGTAAACTAACTATACCACTCAGAGAGATCAACTAAACAGGAACAGCAGCAGGGTCAGCCCTGGCCAGTACTGCTTCATCTCGGACTGGGACCTGCTCAGATGAGCTGCAGGAACAGTTTAGCTCAGTAGGGGGCTCCCTTTCTCTTTCAATACCCCAGAGTATTAGTTTAGTGCCTATGTGGGGTGGGGGTGGGTTATGTTGGGTTATGCTCCAGTTATGGACTATTAAATGGGAGGAGGGGGAGAAGGGGGGGGGGGGAGGGAAACTTAGATTGAGCAGGAATTGTTATTTAATCTTCAGAGCTTTGACAGAACTTCACTGAAGGAAAGATTATTAAATATTAATGCTGGTGTTTGAAACTGCAGGAGGAGGGAGGAGGGAGGAAGGAGAGGGGAGGGAGGAAAAGAGGGGGAGAGTAGTGAAAGAGGGGGGTTGGGAGGGGAGAGAGATTGAGGGGAAGGGAAAGGACGATGGGGAAGAGAGGGAAAATGTGATGGGGAAAGAAAGTGGGAGGCGAGAGAGGGGGAAACTGGGAGAGAGGTAGAGGTGGGATAGAGAGTGGAGAAAATTGGGGGAGGGAGAAACAAGGCGTGGTAGAGAAAGAGGGGGAGTGACAGAGAAAGAGAGACAAAGGGGGAGAGATAGAGAGGGGGAGAGAGAGTGAGATACTTCACACATATCCCACTAATGGGAAACAGAAGCCACTGGTTTGTAGTTGCTGTTAGAAAATAAGGCTTTTAAAGAAATAAATCTTTTTGAAGTTGCTGGAATTACTGAAACGATTGAAAGGATTTGCTCTGGTTTTTTACTCAGCAGACAGAAATCAACCGCTTTCTTTCATTCCATTTTCATTGCCATATCTCCCCTTTATTGTGGCTTGGAGGAGAGGAGGGTATTTAACCCATTTTGCGACTGATCAAAACCACACTGACTCAGTACTTACTAAGGGCTGGAATATTTTCAAGATGTTTTTTTATTTTGTGTATTTCTTTGATGAAGTCTGTGTCTCGTTAAGGGTAATTCATAACTAATTAAAGTGCCCCACACACACACACACACTGGCACAGACACACGTGTTTGTTTAGTGTTTAAGAGTTTTCTTTAAAACATATTTTTTTTCTCCCTGTAGGCACTATAAACGTGTGCGCGCACACACACACACACACAGACACACACACAAACAGAGACACACACACACACACACACTCACTCACGAGTGACACAGAACTTCTGATTTGAAAGGGGGTCCGGGTTAACTATGTAATTGCTGGGTTGAGGTCATTTCCTTTTGCTCGCGACAGAAAGAGGGAGGGGAGGGAGAGACATAGAGAGAGGTAGGGAGGGGTGTAAAGAGCGAGTGTGTGTGAGGGAGTGTAGAGAGAGGGAGTGTGTGAGTGTGAGAGAGAGGGAGTGTGTGTGAGTGTGAGAGACAGGGAGTGTGTGAGAGTGAGAGAGAGGGAGTGTGTGAGTGTGAGAGAGAGGGAGTGTGTGTGAGTGTGAGAGAGAGCGAGTGTGTGAGAGTGAGAGAGAGGGAGTGTGAGAGTGAGAGAGAGGGAGTGTGTGTGAGTGTGAGAGAGAGCGAGTGTGTGAGAGTGAGGGAGAGAGGAGGTGGAGGTGAGAGAGAGGGGGGTGTGAAAAGAGTGAGAGAGAGCGAGTGTGAGAGTGAGAGAGAGGGAGTGTGGGAGAGTGAGAGAGAGGGAGTGTGTGTGAGTGTGAGAGAGGGAGTGTGTGAGAGTGAGAGAGAGGGAGTGTGTGGGAGAGAGAGGGCGTGTATGAGTGTGCAAGAGAGGGAGTGTGTGTGTGAGAGAGAGGGAGTGTGTGAGTGTGAGAGGGAGTGTGTGAGAGTGAGAGGGAGTGTGAGAGAGAGGGTGTGTGTGTGAGAGAGGGGGTGTGTGTGTGAGTGTGAGAGAGAGTGTGTGAGTGTGAGAGAGAGTGAGTGTGTGAGTGTGAGAGGAAGTGTGAGAGAGAGGGTGTGTGTGTGTGAGAGAGAATGAGTGTGTGAGAGAGGGAGTGTGAGAGAGAGGGAGGGAAGGGTGTAGAGAGGGAGTGTGAGAGAGGTTTGGGAGGAGTTTCCCTGCTATTTGTGTCTTGGCTCAGTGCTGCTATCTTGAGCGCTCTGCTGTTTATAGTCTCGGCTCCACGCTGCTTATTTCTGACTCAGGAACAAACTTTTCCTTTTGGCACCTCGCCTGCACAGCACAGCTTCCCCTCATTAGACCAGACACCCTCCCTCCCCCTCTCGCTCTCCCTCCCCTCTCTCCTTGAAATAAAATTCAAATGGTCATACAAGCATTGCCAAAACTAAAGTTAGAGACTCAAATATACAGAAATAAAACTAATATCTATCTATCTATCTATCTGTCTGTCTGTCTGTCTGTCTGTCTATCTATCTATCTATCTATCTATCTATCTATCTATCTATAGCCATCACACTCACAGATATAAGTAACTTTCTCTCCTATTCCTCACTTCAACTTCAAATGGTCTTTACTGACCTGACAAGTCATACAAGCATTGCTAAAGTCTGTACAGCAAATATAAGCTCTCTCTTTCTCTCTCTCGCACGGCTGTCAGTCTCTTCTCTTGTGCTGCAGAGTCGGCGTGATAATCTGATTAGTGACCCGCAGCTGCTAACTGGGAAAGGGGGAACAAGTGAGAGCGGGAAAGAGAGAGAGGGAAAGTAAAGGAGAGAGTGGGAATGAGAGAGGGAGAGATAAATAGGAATTGCCACAATATTGAAAGTTGGGACTAAAGTAAATAGTTTTAATAGTCAACAGCTTCAAAATGATGTTTAATATTGTTTAAACATACTGTATCATTTCAACACTGAGACAAACACACACTGAAACACACACACAGAGACACACACACACTGAAACACACACATAAACATACTGACACACACAGAGACACACACACACTGAAACACACACAGAGACACACACACATAAACATACTGACACACACACTTACACACACTCACATTGAGACACACACACACACTGAAACACACACACACTGAGACACACACACAGAGAGACACACACACACTGAAACACACACACAGAGACACACACACACTGAAACACACACATAAACATACTGACACACACAGAGACACACACACACTGAAACACACACACAGAGACACACACACACTGAAACACACACATAAACATACTGACACACACATAAACATACTGACACACACAGAGACACACACACACTGAAACACACACACAGAGACACACACACATAAACATACTGACACACACACTTACACACACTCACATTGAGACACACACACACACTGAAACACACACACACTGAGACACACACACACAGAGACACACACACAGAGACACACACACACTGAAACACACACATAAACATACTGACACACACAGAGACACACACACACTGAAACACACACACAGAGACACACACACACTGAAACACACACACACTGAAACACACACACAGAGACACACACACATAAACATACTGACACACACACTTACACACACTCACATTGAGACACACACACACACAGACACCCACATTGAAACACACACACAGAGACACACACACACCCACATTGAGACACACACACTCTGTAGAGAGGTGAGTGGGTGAGTTAGTGAAGTTATGTGAGGGCTGGCATTCTAAAAAAATAAACAAACTGAACTACAAAAAGACTATTGAGAGAGAGGGAGAGGGGGAAGAGAAAGAGAGGAGGAAGGAGAGATTGGGGAAAAACAAAGAAGAAATGAGAGAAGGGTACAGGGAGAAAGTGAGAGGAGAGGTGAAAGAGGGAGGGAGGGAGAGAGAGAGACAGAGAGGGAGGACTTCCTTTGAGTTCGTTTTCTATGTGTGTTCTGTGTTCTATAGTTTGTGTTCAACAGTCTATATTATTTTATAGAGCACTAATGTGTATGTGTGTGTGTTTAGTGTGTGTGTCTCTCTTTGTGTGTGTCTACCTCTGTCCCTTCCTTAACTCCCCTTATTTTTCCTCTCTCTCTCTCTCTCTCTCTCTCTCTCTCTCTCTCTCTCTCTCTCTCTCATGTTGAGTCTGTAGTTCACACAATGGCAGCACTGTGCACCCTGAGCACAGCTTGAGACACACAGGGGGCGAGGGACGGAGGGAGGGAGAAAGAGGGGAAATAAGTACTTTTTATGTAACTTTTATAATACTTTTATTTTAAAATATATAAATGATAGAATTTGTGAACAAGATACAACTGAGAAAAAAAACACACACACACACACAAACCGCGATCAAAGCTCAACAATGAACTCCTTGTTTTCTGTACTTAACATTAAAACATAAAACACCCAGATTAGCTTGACCCAGATACAAATCAAGCAGGTAAAAACACAAACTACTATTTATTTAGCTGCCAGACATTCAAAACAAACAAACAAACAAAAAAAACTCGATTTATTAGGAGCAGAGGAAACAAGAACAAAAAGTATATTCAAGTAATTTGTTATTACCGGAAAAAAAAAAAAACACTAAAGCAGACACACGGTTTGAATGGTGAGAGATGGTTATGTAACGGCCGGGTTGCGCACATCATGTTCAGTACGCATCGAGTGTCCCAAGAAAACATTAATCAATTCGACTACAGGACAACCCGCAGAAGATTTCATAAGCAGTAAATACTTGATTAGACATTAAAGACAGTTAACAATAACACTGTTTTTAACACAAATGTATAAGAAACTATTTGTGTGTTTGCTTTTAATAAACATCTTAATCCTCTGTACAGAAACATATTTTAAAACAATAATTTTTATTTTTGAAAAACAATAAAAAGTGAAATCGCGAAAGCAATGCGCGAGCAGGGAGTGCGTGGAGGCAACGCAGCTCTTCACGCCGACTACGTTGCGTGGTGTCGAGGGGGAAAGAGGCGGGGACGTCTGATGGCTTTGCTCGTGTGGCGCCGCTGTGTCTCCATGGCAACGCCACGTGCTGCAGTGACGCCAGAGAACGCTGGCGGTGGGCGGGACTCGCGTGGGCGGCCCATGGAGTGAAATATTAAACCACCGCGCGAGGAGAGCAAAGGGAAAGGGAGGAGGAGGAGGGGGAAAAAAGAGAGAGAAAAAAACGAGTGTCACAGAGTAGGAAACAACTGAGAAAAAGAAGCAAGCAGACAGTGCGCTGCGTGCTGTACTACTGGAAGCGAGCAGCAGAACGGACGCGCTTTGGATTTCTTCAATATGCACACTGGGATAGCAGAAAATAGTGGACAACATTTCTCCAGACTGTCCTGTTAAACTGAAAAGTAACTCCCCTTCACCACCACTCCAACTCCAAAACAGAAACACCATTTTACTTTTTTTTTTTTTTTTTTTCAAAACACCCATCGCAGTACCGCTTCTGTACCGAAGGAGGGAGAGGGGAGAGCAAGCGAGCCACACTGAGAGGAGTGACTGAAAGAAAGAGAGAGAGAAGGAGGGGGGAAAAGTTTCCAGCGGCACTCTCTCTCTCTGTGTACTCGCACACACACACACAGAAAGGAAAAGCAGAGGAAAAAAAAATAGCGAAGAAGAAAGAGAGGGACTCGATTTCCCCCCACAATCATAGCGTCATGAAAACCCCCGGCGAAGCAGGTATGCGGACAATCTGTGATTATTCTCATTATTCTTGTTTCATTTAAAAGAGAAACATCTTGCCGTGTCTGTCGAGGGCTTTCGTTCGTGTCTCGCTGGAGTGCAGCTGTAAAGTGATTCGCCGTGCTTGTGTTCGTGTAGTTTGTATTTATTTGTGGTGTTGTTCTGAGCTGTTTTGAGACGTGTGTGTTGAACTGGGGTCAGTTTTAGGAAGGGGGTAGCTAGGTGAAATGCTGGGGGGGTAACGCGTTTCGTTTCGTTGCGGTGTTGGGGAGGGGGGTGAGGAGACAGTAATAGTTTTAATGTCGGGCTGTTTTGTATTAGGGAGAGAGCGCGTTTAGGGTTCCAGTGCAGCTGCATTTTTGGTGGAAACAAATATGGAGTTTGTTCGTTTCGTTTTCTTTTGATTTTTGTTGGCGAAGCCGGAATAGAAACCCCGATGCGAATGTATATGTGTGTGTTGTTTTAAACCGATCAGCTGGCGTATTTCTAAATGAGTAAGCGACTACTAGACCGAGGTCATAAATTCGGGGAATGAAAAAATCTCGCGTGTGAGAGAGATGACCTGTTGAATGCGTTCATTGCCCTTTCTCTCTGTGTGTGTGTTTTAAAATTACATTTAACTTCTTTTAGTAGAAACCGAGAAAGGCCTGACTGTGTTTCTAACTTAAATGTACCGTTGTCTTATTTTATTTATATAATATCTAATATATTAATCTGCAGTAATTGTGTTTTTTTTTTTTTTAACGGAGGGCGGATTAGAAAAAGTTGTTAATACGTAACACAAACAAGGGGTCTGGTGTTTTTTCTTGTTGATATGTGTGTTTTTGGGGTTGCAAAGTGTTTTATCGTGACTGTGTGTGTGTGTGTTCCTTTTCGGTTTACTAAATACAGTAAGAAGGCATTTCCGGAAGTCAGACGTCTGCTTGTCGTTTTTTTTTTTGGTGTGTGATGCGTGTCCTATTCCACTCTAATACAGTGTCCATGCTGGATAAACTATCGGGGATAGACATACAGAAAGACGGGCCGTTACCAATATCGAAACTTTATTTGTATTTTATTTCTTCTTGTCTGAGGAGAGGGGGTGGAGGTGGTTGTTAAGGAAGGCATTGAGTCGGATGCGCTAATGTGTTTATTGTAAATAAACCTATTACTGTGTTGGGGGGGGGAGTCTGTGTACCAATAATAATGGATAGATAGTAATGACAATTTAATGGTTTGTGTTTAAAATGCGCCAGTCCTGTGTTGGTGTCGTTTTACTTTAAGAACACGATGTCCTGTAAAACATAGTACTGTATAGACTAATTAATACCCCCCCCACACACACACCACCACCCCCACACACACACACACACACACACACACACACACACACGATGTGTCACATATTGAACTGAGTGCTTGACAGGGCAATGTCTAATAGATAATATCTGTTTCCTTTAAATCTCTGCAGAGGTCATCAAGAAATACACTTTTAATGACATCTTGGCAACTACAATATGAAGTTCGCTGCTACACGTAGCTGTGCGAGCTGTTTTAAAAACAATAAACCATATAGCACTTTGGAAAACTTAAAAAAACCCTTAAGAGAACCACCTCGGGGGTGAGAGAGAGAGAGAGAGGGGAAGGGGGGTGACGTGACTAAGTTTGTGAGCTGGAGTACTCGCCCCAGCAGTGTTCATTTAGAAAGCATTTAAGAAGTTGAATATTAATGATCGCGATACAGAGTCTTATCCGCGGAACCTTGGTCGGATCCGTGTGCTGTCATTTCATTGAGATAACCTGTAGATTTGATTTGCAAGCGGTGTCTGGCTGCAGCGTTTAGACATCTGGTGATCTCTCTAATTGAGAGAGGAGGGGGGATTAAAACACACACTCTATATATATATATATATATATATAATATATATATATATATATATTACACACATGCATGCTTTGTATTTTCCTAGTGACTTAAATAGTAGTGTGTACATCTGCGTGTTTTCAGTTATTCTTTTCCACACTGTAGGCGCCATTTTTTTCCACACGGAATTTACTTTTATTTAAGCACACTTTTTTTTTTATGAAACCTACACGTCTGGCAAATTATCGTATTTTAAGATAAGTGACGTAGGTCGTCTTTTCCTTTTTCTTTCCCGCCCCTCTTTTTTAAATGAAAGTAAAAGCAGTTATAGAAACAGTCTCCTGTTCATTTTCTATAGTTTTTTTTTTTTTTTTTTTAAAGACTTGTACGTACACTCCGATAATGTGTGAAACGTTTTCAAAATGGGTCTGGTACAGTTGAATTGTAATGTTTAAAAGTGCTTTTTATTTGTGAATGTTTGTTTGGTCCCGTGTTATTGCATCCCGTATTGGGGTTGCTGATAGTGCTATCAGTGAAAGAACGGCGGTGTCTGGATTTTTATTTTTCAAACCACAAGGCCGAGGCTTTGCAGTTTAATGACCTTTCACCAGCGTCGCAATTTTCACGTTTTAACAGTTTGGCAGCATGAGGTTTAAACCTCTCTCTCTCTTTCTCTCTCTCGCTAGTCAGATATTTTGAGAGTATTAAAACACAGCAGTACACCCGAATCGTGATTTTTAATGTCGCGATGTATTTTAATAATACATTTTTCTGTCCCCCCTGTCGAGTTTGAAACACTCGCACAATTCAGAAAGGAACTTTTTTGTTTCGTAAAAAAAAAACAACGTGGTTTTAAGGTAGACCGGGGGAAGATATAGCGAGGGCGCCTTTTTTATATAAATAAGTATTCTAATGAAATGCAAATAGTTAGCCATGTGAATGTGTATGGCAACCACAGACACGCACAGCCTTGATAAATGTGTCTTTTTAAAGGGAGTAAGAAGGCCGTTTCTTGTCCTATCTGGAACATGTGTATACCTGAGGGGTTCAATAGGACAGTCTGGTGATGGGAACGCTAATTTGAATGAAGCATGTTGACATACTAATGTATTTTTGTCGGGTCATTTAATCAAAACCATTTTTAAAGTAAATAGGCTGCTAATGTATAAGTGCGGACAGCTCTTTCTATAGTCGGTGGGGGGGAAAAAACATAACCGGTTGTAAGATGGGAGTGGTTATCATATTAAATGCATATCATTTAAGAGCACTGTTTTGTTTTCCCAACTATTTGCCAGCCGAAGCGGTATTTATTGGGGGGTGTGGGTGCAAATAGACTTCTAAACAATCTCATTTACTAGTCTCGCCTGATCAGATAAGAAGCATTCAGTGTAAATCAACAATCATATCTTTTTTTTATTTTACTTTGCTAAAAGTTACGTGTGTGTTTTTCTTCCAAGTACAGACCATTGTTGTGTTGTAAAGATAATTTAATCTTGTCTGTCAAAATTTAAAATAAGCACATCATTATTAATGGATAACGCCTGTGATTTGCATTGATCAAACTATTAATACAACCACATAAGTAGTTATGTATTTATGTGGTTTTGTTTTTGTGCTCTCCACTAACTATATCATGACAGGTAAAAATAACACACACAGACAGCTGTTCAAAAAAGGTGCCCGTTGTATTAATTTCCTTTTATGTACATTAGTTGTCAGTGTGTATAAAAACACAGCGGTGTAGCCAGGCCATCTCATAAACATAAAATTGTCGTCTGCCTTCGCTTCAGTGAAACTGTACAGTAGACGTACCTACACAAACCACTATTCAAATACTTAGAGACAGCAAAACAAAAACAATTGCCATTACAAAGGACAGCTTATTAAAATAACCAGAGCCTCACACACATCGCCTTCATAAGCAGATAGTGAATGAAACTCTTAATACACGTCTACTACCAGTAGAAATACACACGTTATATTAACTAATAAGTTACACCAAAAAAAAAGACGATACAAGAAAGATATTGTCGAGCATTACAAATTCCAAAACACTCACTTTCCATGAAGTTGGTCTGGCTGTATTGTGTAGGCTAACGTCGCAGTTGAGAGAGGTTAAACCCGTATGGTGTATTTTTTTTTAGTTTCCGTTAGTGTTAATCGGTTATTTATTTATTTTTTTTAATAATTTCAAATCCGAGTGAAGCACGAGACTGACCGTTGACGTTGGAATATTGAGCCGTATCAAGATTCCAACACCCCGGCCTGCAAATGGCGCCAACTCGCTTGGCTCGAGCGTGCTTTTAAATTTGCGGGTAGAAACTCTTTTGTCTTGTAAATACAGACTCTGATTTAATTTAAATAAAAAAATAATAATAATACATATTTTAAAGTCGTGTTGTCGTCCCCCCCACCCCCTTCCCACCAAAACTACTTGAACACAAGGGCACTTTGTTTTGTTGGTGTGGGATATCCACGTGGCGCCACCTTAAATGTGAGCTTTCTCTCCCTCCCCCCACCGTCCCGTCTCTCCTCTCCTCCTCCTTCCCTCTCTCCTCTCCTCTCCCTCCTCCCTTCTCAATCGGCAGGAATTTGTTGGGGCTTTTGAAGTTTTTTTTTCACTGTTTAAACTTGCCTCGTTTCGTCTGTGACATGTTTTTTTTCTCTCTCTCTCTCTCTCTCTCTCTCTCTCAAACTTTTCATTAACAGTCCAAATTATCCTCTGCCCCGTAAAAAAAAAAAAAAAAAACAAAAAAAAAAAAACACACAAACACTTCAGTATTGTGTAGTAGAGTAGCAGGGTTGGCAACGTGTGAGCGCCGTAGTTTTTTTTCCCCCAGTATATTTAATTTACGACTACATTGGAATTTTTTTTATTACATTTTAGTAAACCAATTGTAAAACCGTTTAATTTAGTTTTCCACCACGTGGCGAAAAAAACCCCCAAACTATTCTGTTTGATTTACTAGGCATTTCCTAACTCCTGGTCAGAAAACCTGTCGACTCATACATATATATTTTTAAATATAAATGGCGCATCGATGTGTGTTTGTGTTTTGGGTGTGTGTCTGTTTGCCATGTTGCTAATGTGATTAATATCACAAATACATAAAACATTGTCCTTCTGAAAAACTGAAACTCAAAGAGTTTCCTGTTTAAAATACAAAACAATCTGTTTATTCATTTTGAAGCTTCCCATAGCTGTTGTTGTTGTTGTTGTTATTATTATTATAGCCTAAAAGTGAAGGTTAGAAACTGGCACTAGCTGTGATGCTGCTGCTGCTGCACCCAGTCCAGGGCTTCAGGGCTCAGTGATGTCTGTTACTGAGCTGAACCGGAGCCAGGAGTTTCTACAAAAACAGTTCTTGCTAAACCCACAGACTCCCTGGTGAGACGTGCGTCTCTTGTTTAAATTTCTGGCACCCGGGGTTAATTCAACAATGTACCTGAACACCAAAAGGTACATATAGCCGAATGGCCCCCATGACCTGTTAGATTTGTTAATGTCTTAACCCCCCTCCAGGAGCAGAGTTTGCCCCCCCTGGTTTAAAATGACCGGGTAGTGAGTCTGCAGAATCGGGGGCCGCTGGTGAGCCAGCTCTGAATGAAGTGACCCTGCTGCTCAGCACAGCGTGAATGTACAAGTCTCAACTGTGAGTGCAGCGTTACTAAGAGATCCTGTAACCTGCTCTCTCTCTCGCTTTTCATTCTCTCCTTTCTTTTTTCTTCTTTCTCTCCATTCCTTTTTTTTCTTTCAATTGTTTATATTTATTTTGTATCTAATGATTTTAAGAATACTACGTTTCGTATAATAGTTAAAGTATTTATTTAACCTCAAAAACTTGCGATCATTTCTAGAATGTACTTTTGGGTTTTTGAAGGTATTTCTGACGCCCGGGGACCTGGGTGCAGGGCTAGTGTGAGTTTCAAGCTGAGGGAGGGAGGGATTGATGGATGGAGGGATGAATGGAGGGAGGGAGGGAGGGAGGTGCTGCTCTTTCACTGCAGTATGCTGTAATTCAGGGGATTATCATGGTATGTAATTACAGGTGCTGAAAACCTAGGACTTTGTAACGATGTAATGATAGAGGTTTTGGTGGAGGGCCCTCGCTCACCTTTGTTAAGAGCATTTTGCAGCACTGGGGGGGTGGGGAGACACACACCCTGGATATAGATTTACAGCTCTGCAGTGTTGAGATCTCTTTCCTACCTCTTACAGCTCTGCAGTGTTGAGTTCTCTTTCTATGCAGTGTTGCAGTGGAGTTCTCTTTCCTATAGACCCTCAATGGGTTCTCTTTCCTATAGACCTCTGCAGCTCTGTGGGTGGGTTCTCTCTTACAGCTCTGTAGTGGAGATCTCTTTCCTATAGACCTCTATACAGCTCTGCAGTGTTGAGTTCTCTTTCCTATAGATCTCTTTCCTATAGACCTCTATACAGCTCTGCAGTGTGGAGTTCTCTTTCCTATAGACCTCTATACAGCTCTGCAGTGTGGAGTTCTCTTTCCTATAGACCTCTATACAGCTCTGCAGTGTTGAGTTTTCTTTCCTATAGACCTCTATACAGCTCTGCAGTGTTAAAACAAGTTAAACCTGCTCATTCTTTCCTGTCTTTTTTCTCTCCTTTTGTGTCACCTTCTTTCTCCCCTTTCCCCTCCTCTTTTTTTTTTTTAAAATGTGTTTTGTGTCTGAGAATACTGTGTGTGTGTGTGTGAGCGAGGCGTGTCTCTGTGCTAGCAGGGCAGCAGTCGTGTGAAGCTCTCTCTCTCTCTGCTGGCGTTCTCTGAGGTTGCCTGTTGCATAGTTTCCATATCAAACACTGCCGGGGAAAAAGAAAAACACATGACTGCACAGTCTGGCCTGCTGCTGAAACTTCACTGAGCAGCATTCACAACTTCCTGTCAGTACCCAGGAATTATTTTTGGGGGGGTGGGGCTCCGTGCCTCAAGCCTGCCCTGGACTGGAGGGAGCACCCTTTCTCTCAGGAGGGTGAGGGAGGGTGCAGAGATCCTATACGTGTGTGTGTGCACACACACACACACACACACACACACACACGCTTGCTTGACATTTCTGTTTCAGATAGCGGCAAAGTCGCTGGGAGGCCATGCAAATCCGGGCAACGGTCCCTCTGAACTGTGTCCCGAGTGAGTTTATGGAAATCTGCAGCCTGGCTGTTTTCCCTGTCCTGTCATCCAGTTCAGCGGATCACCTGAATTTATTTATTTTTTGATCTGGGGAGGGAGGGGGGGGACAACAATGGCGGACCAAACCATTAAGGAGGCAGTGTGGTCCAGTGGTTAAAGTCCAGGGCTTGTAACCAGAAGGTCGCCAGTTCAAATCCCACCTCTGCCACTGACTGACTCGCTGTGTGTGACCCTGAGCGAGTCACTTCACCTCCTTGTGCTCCGTCCTGCGGATGAGATGTTAAATCAACGTCCTATTGGAAGTGACTCTGCATGTGATGCGCAGTTCACAGCCTGCCTCTGTAAAGCGCTTTGTGATGGTGATCCACTATGAAAGGCGCTATAAAAATAGATTATTATTATTATTATTATTATTATTATTATAGCTGACTCACTTCAATACTAAGAATCACCGTGGACTTGCCTTTTCTTTTTCAGTGCGACACGCGGGCCTGTTTCTGTGAGCAAAGTTATTTTAAAAATTGGTGTTTTAAATCACAGTTCTAAATGGACCTTTTTTATAACGCGAATTTACAGGGAGGGGGGGAAAAACAAAACCTGGTGGGGGGGGCTCTTTGGGTAGGTGATTTTATTTTTGGAGTGTGCACGTCACTGCGTTGAAACTGTGTTGGAACGGATTAAAAAACACAAACAAAAACCCTTTTTACTATTGATCCGTCCAGCGAGTCGCGAATGACCAGTTATGTAATCCTAGAAAGCCTCTCTCTCTCTCTCTCTCTCTCTCTCTCTCTCTCTCTCTCTCTCTCTCTCTCTCTCTCTCTCTCTCTCTCTCTCTCTCTCTCTCTCTCTCTCTCTCTGTGTCTCTCTCTCTCTCTCTCTCTCTCTCTCTCTCTCTCTCTCTGTCTCTGTCTCTCTCTCTCTCTCTCTCTCTCTCTCTCTCTCTCTCTCTCTCTCTCTCTCTCTGTCTCTCTCTCTCTCTCTCTCTCTCTCTCTCTCTCTCTCTCTCTCTCTCTCTCTCTCTCTCTCTCTCTCTCTCTCTCTCTCTCTGTCTCTCTCTCGGTCTCTCTCTCTCTCTCGCTGTCTCTCTGTCTCTCGCTGTCTGTCTCTCTCTCTCTCTCTCTCTCTCTCTCTCTCTCTCTCTCTCTCTCTCTTGTGTGCGATGGCGTTGTTTGACGGCTCTTGAGCACAGTTTGGGCTCTGTGTTTGTGTGCCCCTCTCCTCTCCTCTCCTCCCTCGTTGAGGCTGTGCAGGTGTGACCCCGTGTTATCCGTCTCGCGGCGCTGCTGCTCTGTGTTGTTATTGTTGCTCCTCGGCTGGTCCCTCGTTCTGCGGAGATTACATCATCGGCAGCCCTTTTATGTAACTCCAAACCACGGATTATTCTCTCCAGCTGGGAATATGAATTCCCTTTCTGATGTGGAGTGCTGAAATAAACAGCGTGTTGGGGACTCTCTCTCTCTCTCGAAGATGCTTTATCGGCACGACTAGAGCAGAAGTATTGCCAAAGTAATTAGAAAATAAATAATAAAAAAAATAAAATAAAAACATTGTACCAAAAGATTTTACAGATATAAAACACACACACACACAGATAGTTATTTGTGCACCCATGTGTGATAGAAGGGAGTTTCTGTCAGTGAAGTGTAATGGGAGCAGATAGAATTAGAATTAGAATTGAAAAAACAGGAATTCTAATTCTAATTCCAGTTCCAGTTCCAGCTCTGTTTAATTCTCAACACCAGTGCAGTAATGAAAGTTATTGGGGCTAAAGGAATGGGAATCATGTTATAAACATTTAGTTTGGTTTTGGCACGCCTGCGCAGTTTGTCATTATACCTTGAACTTGGATCATTCTAGTCCAGTCTAGAGCATGCGAACCGGGGCTGCAGAGAAGCAGCAGACATTGTCAGGAGGTAATCGGCTTTGAGGGACGGATCAGAGGAGAGAGGTGTGTGTGTGTGTGTGTGTGTGTGTGTGTCAGGGGTGTTTGGTTCAGCTATGCTTGCGATGCGCTGGGATATTTATACTGCTTCCAGGTCACAGGGTCGCTGTGCTGAGTCTGCCTGCAGTGAGATTGGGTTTCTGTTTGAGAACTCTGTTAGTGTCAGAGCCGTGCCAGGGAACAAACGCTGGGGCTTTGCAAAAACTTTAATGTGATGCTAGGCGTTTCAGATGCATATTATTATTATTATTATTATTATTATTATTATTATTATTATTATTATTATTAATAATCCGGGTTGAGGATCAATTTTTTTCAATTATTTTTTGCAATCCAGTCCCACAGTATCAAAATTCCTTTGCAGTGCGATCTGACTGTGTGTCCGATAACATGTGCTTCAAAAAATAAATAAAACTAGTTATATGAAACCTCAACAAACCATAAACAGACCCTTCGTCTCTCCCCTTACAAACTCCCGGTCTCTCCCCTTACAGACCCTTCGTCTCTCCCCTTACAAACTCCCCGTCTCTCCCCTTACAGACCCTTCGTCTCTCCCCTTACAAACTCCCCGTCTCTCCCCTTGCAGACCCTCCGTCTCTCCCCTTACAAACTCCCCCTCTCTCCCCTTGCAGACCCTCCCTCTCTCCCCTTCTCTCGGACTTCGGAAATCCTGAATACCTCCCCCAGGCTAAATAAAGAAGGGACGGAGAGAGAGATTGATAGGGGAGGGTGCTCTCCGTTGCCACCGCGTGGTGTTGGGTGTCGCTTGGAGCACGTCGGCAGAATTCGATGCTGGAAATTTCCTTCCAGTGAAAACCGTCTTGCTCCTCCACACCCTGAATCGAGCGGTCTGTACAGAGGGCTGGAAATCGACCATTTAATCCATATTGAGCTGACTTGACAGACCCTGACAGTGACAGTAAGGCTGCCATTGCATTGCACAGCAGTTTGATCCATTTCTGGGATCCGCTGTGCGTTTTAAATAAGACACACCTGAGCTCGTTAGCGCTGAGCTGTGGCTCACCGAGCTGGTAGTAAAACCTGGAATGGGTGACGCCGCTATGCAACAGGAGTCTTTATTTATTTATTTTTGCTTCCCTGGTTCAGGGCAGGCAGTTGGAAGTATTTTCAGAGCGGATCTCTTGCGGTTTCTGTTTCTGTGAAGTCAGCGATGCTGCCTGATAAGTGATTCTGCAGCCAGGTAGGGTGACCTGCGCTGGGCAGGCTTATCAGCACTCTGCTGTAATCTCTCTGAGCTGAACGCGCTCTGGGAGGGAGGAAGTGGCTGCGCTCTCTCCCACCCCCGCAGGGCTGTGTCGCGCGGACGATGGTGGATGTAATGCGTCTGTCTGTCCGTCCGTCCGTCCGTCCGTCTGTCTGTCGGGGTCATTTTTTCCTGTTTTTTCAATTCCTTTCTAAAATCAATTCCTGATTTTAGAGAGATTTTCCAATGGTTGCAATTGTTCGCCCGCTTTCATTTTGAAGGTAATTTTAATTATTACAAATTTCTTAGCAGACGCCCTTATCCAGGACGGCTTACAAACGTTACAAGATACCACATTATTTTTACATACAATTACCTATTTATACAGTTGGGTTTTTACTGGAGCAATCTAGGTAAAGTACCTTGCTCAAGGGTACAACAGCAGTGTCCCCCCACCTGGGATTGAACCCACGACCCTCCGGTCAAGAGTCCAGAGACCCCCCCTTCCCCCCCCGGGACAGTGGGATGATCTCGGTGTTATTATGGGATACTCGCACAGCCGCGTGATTCAGTAGCTTCTATACAGAGGCTCTACCTGTTGCATCTCTCTCTGTCTCCTGGTTTTAAAGGATTTGTTTTCGTTTTATTTTTCTCCGGCTCCTCTGATCCTGTCTTCTTAGTTTTATTTATTTATTTTATTTTTTATTTTTAGTTCTGAAGTATGTCGGTTGCTAAGAGACAGAGTTGAGAGAGAGAGGCAGAGGAAGTGTGTGTTTGTCGGAGGGGGGGAGGAGGCTAGCAGATGCGTGATGACGCACTGTCCGAGTCAGCGCTGACGTGCGCGTGTGTGTGTGTGTGTGTGTGTGTGTGTTTTTCTACGCAGGAGTTGTATGAAAGGGTGTAGGGAACAAATGAACCAGCGCACCTCAATAGATGAGTGCGTTATTACAATGTGCCTGGTTTTCTGTACAGGAGAGTGTGTGAAAGTGGGAGACTGTAATGAAAAGAACCTGAATCTGTGTGTGTGTGTGTCTCTCTCTCTCTCTCTCTCTCTCTCGCGCTGTCTCTGTGTGTGTGTCTCTCTCTCTCTCTCTCTCTCTCTGTGTCTGTGTCTCTGTCTCTCTCTTGCTGTCTCTGTGTGTGTGTGTGTGTCTCTCTCTCGCTGTCTCTGTGTGTCTCTCTCCGCATGTCTATCTCTCTCTCTCTCGCTCGCTCGCTGTCTCTGCGTCTCTCTCTCTCTCTCTCTCTGTGTCTCTGTCTCTGCATGTCTCTCGCTGTCTCTGCATGTCTCTCTCGCTGTCTCTGTGTAATATTGAATTGCTCGCTGGCAGACAGGAAGTGCAGTCACTGGGAAGTGGTTTTTGTAGAACAATAGCGACTTCCTGCTCTGACTGGTTTAGCCAGAAACTCCAGGAAGTCCCCCCCCCCTCCCCCCACTTCTCTGAAATCTGTGCTCTTAACCCCTGGTGTGCTGGAGACCCCCCACCCGCACCCAGCCCCCTTAAACTAAGTGTTGGATCATTCTGCAGCGTGTTGTAGTGTGATTAGTCCTGCCAGGTTTTCAGATAAGCTTGTTATTTGCTGTAGTTCTGTACAGGGTTTTATATGAGTGTTATATAGTGCGGTCCCGCCAGCATTGCCCTGTGTACAGGACAGCACAGCGAGGCTCTGCCCAGCACACAGCAGGCAATGCCAGCGCACTAGATCAGCACTTTATATAGACACCATGGTGGGTAGCTGCTGTAGTTCTGTACAGGGTTTTATATTAGTGTTATATAGTGCGGTCCCGCCAGCATTGCCTTGTGTGCAGTACAGCACAGCGAGGCTCTGCCCAGCACACAGCAGGCAATGCCAGCGCACTAGATCAGCACTTTATATAGACACCATGGTGGGTAGCTGCTGTAGTTCTGTACAGGGTTTTATATTAGTGTTATATAGTGCGGTCCCGCCAGCATTGCCCTGTGTACAGTACAGCACAGCGAGGCTCTGCCCAGCACACAGCAGGCAATGCCAGTGCACTAGATCAGCACTTTATATAGACACCATGGTGGGTAGCTGCTGTAGTTCTGTACAGGGTTTTATATTAGTGTTATATAGTGCGGTCCGCCAGCATTGCCCTGTGTGCAGTACAGCACCGAGGCTCTGCCCAGCACACAGCAGGCAATGCCAGTGCACTAGATCAGCACTTTATATAGACACCATGGTGGGTAGCTGCTGTAGTTCTGTACAGGGTTTTATATTAGTGTTATATAGTGCGGTCCCGCCAGCATTGCCCTGTGTGCAGTACAGCACAGCGAGGCTCTGCCCAGCACACAGCAGGCAATGCCAGCGCACTAGATCAGCACTTTATATAGACACCATGGTGGGTAGCTGCTGTAGTTCTGTACAGGGTTTTATATTAGTGTTATATAGTGCGGTCCTGCCAGCATTGCCCTGTGTGCAGTACAACTGGCGAGGCTCTGCCCAGCACACAGCAGGCAATGCCAGTGCACTAGATCAGCACTTTATATAGACACCATGGTGGGTAGCTGCTGTAGTTCTGTACAGGGTTTTATATTAGTGTTATATAGTGCGGTCCCGCCAGCATTGCCCTGTGTGCAGTACAGCACAGCGAGGCTCTGCCCAGCACACAGCAGGCAATGCCAGCGCACTAGATCAGCACTTTATATAGACACCATGGTGGGTAGCTGCTGTAGTTCTGTACAGGGTTTTATATTAGTGTTATATAGTGCGGTCCCGCCAGCATTGTCCTGTGTGCAGTACAGCACAGCGAGGCTCTGCCCAGCACACAGCAGGCAATGCCAGTGCACTAGATCAGCACTTTATATAGACACCATGGTGGGTAGCTGCTGTAGTTCTGTACAGGGTTTTATATTAGTGTTATATAGTGTGGTCCCGCCAGCATTGCCCTGTGTGCAGTACAGCACAGCGAGGCTCTGCCCAGCACACAGCAGGCAATGCCAGCGCACTAGATCAGCACTTTATATAGACACCATGGTGGGTAGCTGCTGTAGTTCTGTACAGGGTTTTATATTAGTGTTGTATAGTGCGGACAGCACAGTGAACACTATTTTTAAAACTGTTCTGGGACGCTGCTGTTTTTTTTTTCAGTGCCTGTGTTTGTTTGGAAGTCGTTTTGTGGCTCCTCTCCGTGGTCTTTCGGGGGAAGGCTCGTGCGCTGTCGAGTGGCCTGCTAATGACTACATTAGGGAACAGCAGTGAACCGCGCTAACGAGGGTAAACACCAGCTTTAGGGGAGGGGAGGGGAGGGGAGGGGAGGGGAGGGAGGGGGGTGTGGGAGTGTCTCCTCACCTTTCTAATGAAGAGTTAATGCAGTACGCTCCTCCACTCTGCACCCGGGAACTGCATTCTCCTCCCGCTGACTTGCCCACCCAGCTGTAGCTATCCTTAAACACTTTGGTGTAAAAAATAATGTGAATGCACTTGACCAGCCTTCCACCTTCCTCTGGAGGCCTGGGTTCCAATCTGGGGAGCTAGGTGGCGCTAGCGGGTTCATGTTAATGCACTAGACCAGCCTTTAACCTTCCTCTGGAGGCCTGGGTTCCAATCTGGGGGGCTAGGTGGCGCTAGCGGGTTCATGTTAATGCACTAGACCAGCCTTTCACCTTCCTCTGGAGGCCTGGGTTCCAATCTGGGGGGCTAGGTGGCGCTAGCGGGTTCATGTTAATGCACTAGACCAGCCTTTCACCTTCCTCTGGAGGCCTGGGTTCCAATCTGGGGGGCTCGGGGGCGCATGCTTCAAAGGCACCGTCTCAAGACTTAACATTTGGCACTAAACGCAAAACGAAATATAATATATATAATATTTTTTTGTCTGAATGCAGCAGGTAGTTTTTCCCCGTGCCCGTGCTCGCTCCGACTCTCGCACTCCCCAGACTCGTAACGCAGTCCAGCCCGTGTTCTTGTTCTCGTTTCTGGGGCTGCGTGTCGGAGCGGGCAGCTTCGTTGAAATCTCTTCTCTCTCTCTCTCTCTCTCTCTCTCCTCTCTTTTCTCTTCTCTCTCGTCTCCTCTCTCTCTCTCCTCTCTGACAATGGCTCTCGTGTCTCTTCTTGGTTATTTCTGTCTCTCCAAGGCCGCAGGCTGTTTCTCAAGACGGCTCCGACGCAATTCCTCTATTCATTCATTTGTTTATTTATTTATATTTTTAAATGTTCAATTCCTTTTTAAAATCAATTCCTAAATTCTTAAAAGGATTGGGAATTGATATTTTAGAGACATTTAATAACTGTTGTGATTCCTGAATTAACTGTTCTGGGTTTTCTCTTTTTTTTAATATAACAGAGGTTTTGTAAAAATAGAAGTTCATTAAATACGACTGGAGTGAAGGGTTTGGAAACACAGCCCTGTCTGTCTGAGCTTCGTGGAGAATTGATACTCCTTCCCAGAGAGAGTGTGTGTGTGTCTCTGTCCTCTGTGTGTGTGTCTCTGTCTCTGTCTCTGCGGGGGGGGGGGGCTGCATTGGACTGGGGTGTTCAGGGAGAGTTGGGGGGGGGGGGGCTGGTTGGGCTGAGGGGTAAAGCTCTTTGAGAGCTGGAGATGTCTGAGAGCTGAGATTTTAAAAGTGATGAATATTTATTGAATCAGCGCTTCACTTCTGCCTGACCTCTGAGATCAAATGTCCTGGAATTGTGTGTGTGTGTGTGTGTGTGTGTGTGTGCGCTTGTGTTTGTTTGGTTCAGGTTAACATTTCAGCAACCCACCTTTTTTTTTTTTGTTTTGTAACAAAAATAAATCATCTAAATAAGACTGCATGAATTTTTTTTGCTCGGCTGCAGATCCGTAACAAAGCAAAAACTCTCGGCGCCCTGAGTGTTCCGGAATTTTGTTTTAGAACGCTGCAGCCCTGAGTGTTCAGGGCGTTCTGTTCTATAGAACGCGGGCGCCCTGAGTGTTCGGGGCGTTCTGTTCTATAGAACGGCGCTCCTGAGTGTTCCGGGAGCGTTCTGTTCTATAGAATGCGGCGCTCCTGAGTGTTCCGGGAGCGTTCTGTTCTATAGAACGCGGCGCTCCTGAGTGTTCCGGGAGCGTTCTGTTCTATAGAACGCGGCGCTCCTCAATGTTTTCCGGGAGCGTTCTGTTCTATAGAACGCGGCGCTCCTGAGTGTTCCGGGAGCGTTCTTTTCTATAGATGTTTTGTATTGACATCAGTTTTAAAAAAAAAAAAAATACCATTTTATTTTGTATTTATTCATTTAAATAAATGGGGTATATGGTTTGTTTTAATCATGACTCTTTCTATTGATCGTTTTTTAAATCCTCCAGTCTCCGATCGATTTTTGAGCCGCGCTGGTTTGCTAGTAATGTGTGGAATGGTTTTGCAGGACACTGCCAAGCAGTGCCACGTATGACCGTGTTGTACGCCAGACCAGGTCTGTAGAGGTACACTCAGCCATTGGTCATGATTTTTCATTTTCGCTCGGCGTGTTTTGATCCCGCAGTGAATAATCTCTGTTTCCTCCCTCTCATGTCTGCGTGAGGTTTTTTTTTAAGCTGCATAAGTGTCGTGTTAGTGGTGTTGTTTTTGTGTCCTGGGCTGGTAGTGTGGTGATGACCTCATTCTCCCCCCAACCCCCCCTCGCTCCCCGAGCACACATTAGCCACCACTCTCGCTCCTAAATTATGGATGAGCTTTGATTGGTCTGTTTAGGAGCTGTAATGGAGATTCTCAGTCAGCCCTGGGGAGGGTAAACAGAGAGGCGGGGGGGGGTCGTGATGAGGTCAAGTAGGGTCATTGATTCCTGACCTTTATAAAAACAAAGTAGTTCTAGTTTTGCTAGGTAAGCACATTTTGAGATTAAAATCTCTTTTACAAGTGCAACCTAACCAAGACAGGCAGCAGCAACACAACAGAACACGCTACAAAAACAGATACAAAAATAAAACACGAATTGTAATAAAGCAATCAGCAATCAGATAGAAAGAAGTCTACTCAACTATAAAACAAGCACAGCTCTCAAGCAGATCAGCGTGCAGCTGCCTCTGGAATCGGACTGAAATGATTCAGAACCGCAGCTGAAGTTTAGATCGTAAAACAAGACCAAGGAGCAGAATACCGCAGGCAGGCGATCTTTGAGCAGCCTCTGTACCAGTAATGCAGTTACAGAAAGAGACTCTGAAGTGTTCATTTTATATATGGAGGTAATTTACAAAGAACAGCCTTCTGTAACGGAATATACCAGAGCTTCAGCCTTCGAAGCCAAGGAGGCCCAGCCAGCCAGACTGTAACACCCTGAACTCGTAATGTATATCTCAAGGCTGCAGGATCTATAGGATGCAGTTTGTTTAATGTGAAGGGCGATGCAAACCTTATAGGCTGTGTCCCTAGAATCAATTTGTGGTAAGAATATACAAGCAGTTAGTCTGTTTTTTTTTTAGCTACAGGTCTATTAAAGAAGCTCGTCATGAATTTTCAATTTTTTTTGCAAGATTATCAATATTTTTTAAAATCGAGATTACTATCCATCCAGATACTCAAACTTCTAGTTGTCAACTATCTCAATAACTTTAACTAAAGATAATTTTTTAGTAGCATTTGTCCATGAAGAACATACCGTAGTATTTATGGTGTGTTTTTATATATATATATATATATATATATATATATATATATATATATATATATAATATAAATATAAAATAAATATAATACGTTTTTTTTTTTTTTTGGTAAGTCCGGTGGTAACCCCCCCCTTCTGTTAATAGAATTGGCACGTTGTTTTTATTTGTAGCTGGTTTTTGAGCTCGGAGGTGTGCCGTGCTGTGGACAGTCTTCTCTGCTGCCACAGGCCTTGCACCCGAGTGCAGTGCAGTCATGTGCCTTGGCGTGCATAAGCAGGTTTTTGTTCTCAAACGTTTTTGCTGTTTTTTGAGTTTATTCAAGTTTCTTTGTGTGTTCAGTGCTGCGATTTATATTTTTTTTTTTTTGGTCGTTCTGTGCGATGCACACTGAACTGAGCGAGACCGTCTCCACTCGCTTTGCCAGTGTGGTTCAGTTCAGCTGTGGAAAGTGTGTGTGTGTGTGTGTGTGTGTGAGGAGGTGGTGGTGGTTTAACACCAGGAAAGTGGGCAATGGAACATGTTTTGTTTCTATGACTGTCTTTTAAAGAAGCAGATTGAAACTCTGAGACGGACGTTTTTCCTTTTTCCTCTTTTTTGGCATTGGCGCTAGGCTGTGTGTGTGTGTGTGTGTGTGTGTGTGTGTGTGTGTGTGTGTGTGCCTGCCGTACTTTTAGATGTCTGCCAGTCATGAGATTTGTGACCCCGCTCTCCCCCCCCCCCCCCCCAACCCTCCTCCTCCTCCTCCTTGTATTGTGGCAGTTTGATTCGAATATTTGTCTCTCTCTCTGTGCGCTCCTCCTCTCTGATAGCTGGGCTTGCCTTCCCAGACTGGGCGTACAAGCCGGAGTCGAGCCCGGGCTCGCGACAGATCCAGCTGTGGCACTTCATCCTGGAGCTGCTGCGCAAGGAGGAGTGCCACGACATCATCGCGTGGCAGGGGGACTACGGCGAGTTCGTCATCAAGGACCCGGACGAGGTGGCGCGGCTCTGGGGAGCCAGGAAGTGCAAACCCCAGATGAACTACGACAAGCTCAGCCGGGCACTCAGGTGAGGCCTTGCGACGCACACCACACGGACAAGCTCAGCGGGCCTCAGGTGAGGCATGCTTTGCGCGCAGCAGACTCACGACAAGCTCAGCGAAGGCGCTCAGGTGAGACACCCACACGCAATAACCTGAACTTCCGACAAGCTCAGCCGGGCGCTCAGGTGAGACGCGCACGCAGCACCCACCCGAACTCACGACAAGCTCAGCCCGGGCTCAGGTGAGCCGCGACACACACACTGAACTCGACAAGCCGGGGCGATTCGGCTCAGGTGGGGCAGGCGACGCACACGAAGGAACGACAAAGCTCAGCCCAGGCTCAGGTGACACCTGCGCTGCCCAGTCATCACCTAATCCGTTGACAAGCTCAGCACAGGAATGCTCAGGTGAGGCTCGGCGGTATCAGGTGACTCCAGGTGACAAAGCACTCAGCCGGCGCTCAGCTCAGGTCAGAGGCGCCCGACACGTGCAACTGAACAAGACAAGCTCAGCGAAGGCTCAGCTCAGGTGGGCGCCAGGTGAGACACGCACGACAAACTACGACAAGCTCGGCCGGGCGCTCAGGTGAAACACACACTGCACACACGAACCACGACAAGCTCAGCCTGGACAGGCTCAGGTGAGACAGACACACACACCCCCAGACTGGGACAGGACTCCACAAGCTCAGCCCCTCCTGTTGAGCATTTCAGTGGGCTGTGTGACGAACTACAACAAGTTCATTCATGGGCTGTGGCTCAGGTGTATAGAAATGCCACGTTAGAAGCGCTGCGTTTATGCTCAGCCTTCCTGTTCATTTCAAGGTGAGACAGACAAACACCACTTTACACAGCTGCTGTTACACAACCTGTGTTCCAGGACCTCCCCTTATTCATTTCAATAGGCATTTCAGTGGGCTGTGCTGGCAGGGCACTATACAAACTAATATAAAACCCTACAGGTAAGCAGCTCTCTGTCTAGAAATGCTGTCAGTGCGCTGGCGTTATGCTGTGGTGATTGAGAGCCTTCCTGTTCATTGCAATGGGCTGGTGGGACCGCCTATATAAACATAAAACCATTAAGAACTGCTGCAGCTACCCATAACCTGTGTTCAGGGGCAGTGATAGCCCTGCTATTCATTTCAATAGGCTGTGTGCTGCTATACAGGGCAATGCTACACAGGGCACTATATAACACTAATATAAAACCCTGTACAGAACTACAGCAGCTACCCACCATGGTGTCTATATAAAGTGCTGATCTAGTGCGCTGGCATTGCCTGCTGTGTGCTGGGCAGAGCCTCGCTGTGCTGTTCTGCACACAGGGCAATGCTGGCAGGACCGCACTATATAACACTAATATAAAACCCTGTACAGAACTACAGCAGCTACCCACCATGGTGTCTATATAAAGTGCTGATCTAGTGTGTTTCTGGTGGCTCTGGTGTTTTGCCTGCTGTGTGCTGGGCAGAGCCCTCGCTGTGCTGTCCTCCCCCCCCAGGGCAATCCCTGGGACAGTGGTTCCTCTGTTCTAATATAAAACCTTTTTACAGCACCCTAGTCTGACAAGAACTACCCCAGCTGCCCTCATCTTGGCTGTGTTTGTAAACAACAAAGGGGCCCTGTCAGGGGCGTTGGCGTGGCAGGGCCTGTGTCGGTTGTGTTTGACAAGACCCCCCTCACTGCTCTACTGTTCAAACGGCACACCACTGGTGAAAAAAAACAAAAATGCTTTTAAACTGTGGCGTGCCTCTCGCCCCCCCCCCCTCTGTGCAGTACCACAGCCCTGCCTACAGTGGCAACGGCACACCACTGTTCTCCAGTAAAACACCATGTTTAGCTCTGTTCCCAGGGTTTGACAATGTGTTCTCCCAGCTCCCCGCATCTGCATTGCCCTGTGTGCAGGACAGCACAGTAAGGCTCTGCCCAGCACACAGCAGGCAATGCCTGCGCACTAGATCAGCACTTTATATAGACACCATGGTTATAGCTGCTGTAGTTCTGTACAGGGTTTTATATTAGTGTTATATAGTGGTCCGCCAGCATTGCCCTGTGTCAGAACAGCACAGCGAGGCTCTGCCCAGCACTGCAGCAGGCAAAAAAAGCACTTTATATAGAACCATGTTGGGGCTGCTGTAGTTCTGTACAGGGTTTTATATTAGTGTTATATAGTGCGCGGTCCCGCCAGCATTGCCCTGTGTGCAGTACAGCACAGCGAGGCTCTGCCCAGCACACAGCAGGCAATGCCAGCGCACTAGATCAGCACTTTATATAGACACCATGGTGGGTAGCTGCTGTAGTTCTGTACAGGGTTTTATATTAGTGTTATATAGTGCGGTCCCGCCAGCATTGCCCTGTGTGCAGGACAGCACAGCGAGGCTCTGCCCAGCACACAGCAGGCAATGCCAGCGCACTAGATCAGCACTTTATATAGACACCATGGTGGGTAGCTGCTGTAGCTCTGTACAGGGTTTTATATTAGTGTTATATAGTGCGGTCCCGCCAGCATTGCCCTGTGTACAGAACAGCACAGTGAGGCTCTGCCCAGCACACAGCAGGCAATGCCAGCGCACTAGATCAGCACTTTATATAGACACCATGGTGGGTAGCTGCTGTAGTTCTGTACAGGGTTTTATATTAGTGTTGTATAGTGCGGTCCCGTGATTGTTTTGCTCGTGCTTCTCGGTGGAGCTGTGTTCCTCTCGCGGCGACTCCGGCAAACCCAGACAGCGTCCCTGACAGGCTGCTCGTGGTTTCTCTTGCCGCACTTGGCAAAGTTTCAGGTGACGTCTGGAAGGTGTAATTACACCCGGAGTCTGTCTGGGTGGAGCGTGATCGACTTCCACTTCTTTTTTTGTTTGTCTTGTTTTTTTCGACGTCCTTCCGAAAACTTTAATCATCAAGTCACCGAACGAGTTCGGTGTCATGTTTTACATTTTATTTATTTATTTATTTAAACTCCTGCACAGTGCTGCTTCTCTCTCTCGATTCATTACAGGCTAAGACAAGTTTTGACTTGGCAAAAAAAAAAAAAAGTTTCCTCGTTGCAGAAGAATGTGGAGAGTGTTAAGTCTCCCTGCTGCAGTGTGTGTGCATGCGTGTGCGTGTGTGTGTGCGTGCGGGAGTGTGTTTCTGCAAGTCTGTGTGTCTTGGTAGCTTTATTCAGACAGCAGGCAGTGCTGCCTCTCAGCGTGTAACTGCAGGGAGGGCAATAAGACTCCTATTGCATAGCACTTTCACCCACTCCAGGTTTTACTACCAGCTTGATTATCAAACTGCTAATGCAAGGGGAGTCTTACTTCCATCCCTCTATATCCAGGTGTGGAGATAAGACTCCCGTTACATAGCAGTTTAATCCAGTCCTGGCTTTGGTATGACTTCAATGAGACACACCTGAGCTTGTTACCTTTACACACTGTGGGCTAATCAGGCTCATAAGAAAACCTGGAATGGGTGAAACTGCTGCGCAACCAGAGTCTTGCATCCATCCCTGCTATTGTATTGCTATACAGACCCTGCTGATGGGAGGCTAGTGTCTCTCCTATTACAAATTATTACAAGCCTGCACTCCCCTGGATACAGGAGCAGTGCCCTGATTGGCCAGTGATGACAGCATTGATTTAAGTGTACCCCCTCCCCCCTTAGCCAGGACCCCCCAGCGAGGAAGCCCAGGTGTGAGACTCAGCCTGTCTCAGTCGGTGCTGTGCCTCACTTTTGAGGATCATTTGAACTGGATCAAAGATCCTGTGTGTAATGAACCTGCCGCCTGCTGCTGTCTTAATCCTTTAGAGGGGCGGCGGGGCATGGGGGGGGAGGCTTAAAACAAAACAAAAAGTCACTTTGGGTAAAGTTTTTTTTTTTTTTTTGTGTGAAATTCAAAGACGCCTTTCTCTTCGGTGAAAAGCTCATAGTTAAGAAATGTGCTTTTTTTTTTTTTTTTTAAAGAACTCTAAACCACACTGAGGTGCTGCCAGGACTTGAAAGGGTTCAAATAAAATGAGAGCCTTGAGGATTTTTTTTTTTTTTGCTAGTTTTTGTAACACCTGTGCTTTGAAGATTCTTTCTTTCTTTTTCTTTCTTTCTTTCTTTCATTCTTTCTTGTCAGTACTTACCCCCTTTACCCTCTGCCTGCTAGCCTACACAAACGTGTGTGTTGTTTTCAGTGGTGTATCCCTGGTTGATTAACAGAGTTTCACACAGTGACCTCCCTCCAGCTCCGTCTCCTCTGTGTGTTTTTTTTTTGCCAGTGTGCCTTTTTTATTTTTAAATGCAAACCACACTTAAAATCTCAGTAATTGGTGGGTGGAACTAAAACGACTCCCATGTGATGTTTTACTGTCGACCGTATGTGTGTTTTTTTCTTTCTTTTAAATTGCACGTTGCGACGCTCAGAAATAGATGCTGTTTTCTTCCCCGTGTGTCCGTCTCGCTGTGTGTGTGTTTGTCTTTGTATGCCTTTCTCACTGTGTGTCTCTTTCTCGCTGTGCGTCTCTGTCTCTCTGTCTTTCTCGCTGTGTGTCTGTCTCTGTGTGAAGACACCGTGTCTGAACTGCACTTCACTAACTCACTGTAATAACAGCATTGCTGAAGTGTCGCCTTCCCCCTCTCAACATAAACTTTTTTTTTGGTTTGGTTTTTAAGAACATCACTCTAAACCCTTGCGCGTCCCGAGCCAGCATTAGCTGACATCATGAAACATTTACAGTGAAGAGCATCGCGTTCATACGTGTCTTTTTTTTAAAAAAAATACAGTTTCTTATCGCTAGCAGATCGACCTGTGGCTACAGAACAGGGTCCAGCTTAATTCAATCTACTCCCAATTCCCGTTGCCTTTTTTTAAAAGCAATTTCAACACAGCAATGATCAAAATCCCAACGACGCGACATTCTGTTAAAACAGAGCTTCTCACAGCGGTCACGCTGCAGATCGAAGTCGCTGTTTGTCAGTCGATTAAAATCGGCTTTCAAATGAAAGCAGTTGAACAATTACTGTCTCTAAGTGTCTGTCTCTCTCTCTCTCTCTCTCTCTCTCTCTCTCTCTCTCTCTCTCTCTCTCTCTCTCTCTCTCTCTCAGGTATTAGGTATTACAACAAGTTTATTCTTCACAAGACGCGATTCACCTACAAGTTCAACTTCAATAAGCTGGTCCTGGTTAACTACCCCTTCATTGACATGGGGCCTGGAGGTAAGTGGTGACACGCACGGACACGCAAACACACGCACACCCCGTGCTGTCATGTGACCTGGGTTCCACTGGGGGTGTCCCGCAGACGCAACAGGATTTGGAGAGGAACCTTCTCACTATCAGTCTGACTGGTGCGGGGGGGGTGGGTCTGGCTGAGAGATGAGTGACTCAGGGTTACAAATCCTCCCCCTCCTCCTCCACTTCACAGTTCAGCCGTTCAACTAACACTGAGTCATGAGACGAAGCATCATATTAATAACTAGCATTGTAGCCGACCCTGATATTGATGCGATCCAGCCCTCTGAAATGTCTTTATAATATATAGCACTAGACCCTGATATTGATGCGATACAGCTCTCTGAAATGTCTTTATAATATATAGCACTAGACCCTGATATTGATGAGATTATTGAAATGTCTTTATAATATATAGCATAGACCCCTGATATTGATGAGATCCAGCCTCTGAAATGTCTTTTATAATATATAGCGCTAGACCCTGATATTGATGCGATCCAGCTCTCTGAAATGTCTTTATAATATATAGCACTAGACCCTGATATTGATGCGATACAGCCCTCTGAAATGTCTTTATAATATATAGCACTAGACCCTGATATTGATGTGATACAGCCCTCTGAAATGTCTTTATAGTATATAGCACTAGACCCTGATATTGATGCGATCCAGCCCTCTGGAATGTCTTTATAATATATAGCACTAGACCCTGATATTGATGAGATCCAGCCCTCTGAAATATCTTTATAATATATAGCAGACCCTGATATTGATGCGATCCAGCCCTCTGAAATATCTTTATAATATATAGCAGACCCTGATATTGATGCGATCCAGCCCCCTGAAATATCTTTATAATATATAGCAGACCCTGATATTGATGCGATCCAGCCCTCTGGAATGTCTTTATAATATACAGCAGACCCTGATATTGATGCGATCCAGCCCTCTGAAATGTCTTTATAATATATAGCACTAGACCCTGATATTGATGAGATTCAGCCCTCTGAAATGTCTTTATAATATACAGCACTAGACCCTGACATTGATGTGATCCAGCCCTCTGAAATGTCTTTGTAGTATATAGCACTAGACCCTGATATTGATGCGATACAGCCCTCTGAAATATCTTTATAATATACCGCAGACCCTGATATTGATGAGATTCAGCCCTCTGAAATGCCTTTATAATATATAGCGCTAGACCCTGATATTGATGAGATCCAGCCCTCTGAAATGTCTTTATAGTATATAGCACTAGACCCTGATATTGATGTGATCCAGCCCTCTGAAATGTCTTTATAGTATATAGCACTAGACCCTGATATTGATGCGATCCAGCCCTCTGGAATGTCTTTATAATATATAGCACTAGACCCTGATATTGATGAGATACAGCCCTCTGAAATGTCTTTATAATATATAGCACTAGACCCTGATATGAAAGGACTAAATCAGGGTGTCTGTGTTAGCCCTGACCACCTCTCTCTCTCTCTCTCTCTCTCTCTCTCTCTCTCTCTCTTTGTCTCTCTAGGCGGGGTCCCCCAAAGCGCCCCTCCAGTCCCCACAGGGGGTCCCCACTTCCGGTTCCCGTCCACCCCCTCGGACGTGCTCTCCCCGAACGAGGACCTGCGCAGCCCCAACCTGTTCTCCGCCGTGGCGCGGCGCATGGCACGGGGATCCGTGAGCGACTGCAGCGACGGCACCTCCGTCAACTCAGAGATCGAGGAGGGGATCGGAGGGGGAGGCGGAGGCGGAGGGGGAGCCAACTCCGAAGACAGGGGCGGGGTCCCCAGAGACCTGCCGGTGCCCGGCGGGTTCCGCGGGCTCCCCCCTTCCCTCCACCCGCGCCTGTCCCACGACTCCCTCTTCAGGGTCTACCCCCACGGCCGGCCGCACAGGGTGGACCCCCTCAGCCCCTTCCCCGTGTCCCCCCTCCCGGGCCCCGGAGGGTCAATGATGGGCCCCCAGCTGTCCCCGGCCCTGCCCATGACCCCCGGCCACCTGAACTACACCCCTTCCCCCACGCTCAGCCCCATGTACAGCAGCCACTTCTCCTTCAACAGCGAGGATATGAAGCGGTACCTACAAGCTCACACGCAGAGCGTCTACAACTACCACCTCTCCCCCAGGGCGTTCATGCACTACCCCAACATCATAGTGCCCCAGCCCCAGAGGCTGGACAAGGGGCATCCTCTGCACGCCAGCCTGCACAGCAACCACTCCTCATCCTCCTCCTCTTCCTCCTCCCAGCACCCTCTGCCACCTCCGCCCTCCGCTCACCACCTGCAGCACCACCCAGCCCCCCAGCAGCAGCAGCAGCAGCAGCAGCCCTCGGGAGAGGATCACTTGTCCTCCTTCAAGTTCAAGCTCCAGCCTCCTCCGCTGGGTAAGAAGCACAGGGAGCGGGTTTTGAACGGTACCAGCACCGCGCCCAGCGGGGTTCCCTCCTCCTCTTTCGGCTCTTCGGCTTCCGGTACCCCGAATTCGTCCTCCGCAGGGGGTAAAGCCCCTTCCTCCTCCTCCTCCTCCTCCTCCTCCTCCTCCTCCTCCTCAAATGCCTCCAGTTGTCATTCTTCTGCCGTTCCGGGGGTTCCCCAGATCAAAGTGGAGCCCATCTCCGAGTCTGAGTCGGAGGAGGTGGAGGTGGAGGGTATCAGCGAGGACGAGAGCTTCTCCAGAGAGGTGGAGGAAGAGGATTTCGGGGACGAAGAGGACTATCTGGACGAGGATGTCTTCAAGACCCCCGCGGCCCCCCCCCCCCACACCCCTGGCGGCTTGCTGGACGGCTACCAGTTCACGGCCCATCACAGCCCCCACCCCCACCAACACTACCATCAAACCCACAGCCGACACCTGCAGCAGTACCAGCAGCCAGCAGGAGCCAGCAGCCGGAGAGGGGCTGCCTCTGCCCTGGCCTCCCCCTTGGCTTCATCGCGGACCGGGAACCACACTCCCTCCTCCTCCTCCTCCTCCTCCGCTGGTTTCCCAGTCTCCCCCAAACCGGAGCCCCTGGATTTGGAATCTCAGCCGGGATTTGGGAACGGGAGCGAGGGAGGGAGGGAGGGCGGGAACGCCAGCGTTCCTTCCAGCCCGGGATTCGGAGTGGGGACGGGAGGAGGGGTCGGGGGGGAGCAGCAGCAGCAGCAAGTGCATCCCCCTCAAACTGCGCTTCAAGAGACGCTGGAGCGAGGACCAGAGGATGGAGGCGAGCTCCGAGGAGTCCGATGACAAGAAAGTGAAGGGCGAGGAGCAGAAGCAGGAGACGCCTCGGGGAGAGGAGGAAAGGGGAAAGGGGGAGCGAGGGGGGAGCAGCAGCAGCAGCGCTGGGAAAGCGACGATGACGATGACGCCGCTGGCGATGATGGATCACGAAGAGGAAGGCAGCAGGGATGCAGAAAGCAGGAGCAGAGAGGAGAAGGGGAAGATTGAAATCTACAATAATAGCAGCAGCAGCAGCAGCAGCAGCCCTGACCCAGCGGAGAACAGTGTGGCCACGCGCAGAGTGAGTACCGAGCTGCACAGAGCCACAGCACAGCTCTCTCTGGAGAACAAGGAGTGCTGATCCAGGCAGGCAGACAGCCTGCGACCCCCCCCCCCTCTGTGTCATCTGTGCAGGCGTGTGCGTGTGAGCTGGTGTTGACTCCTGTGTTCTCTTCATCAATGTTGTACAGCTCCAGTTCAGTCACACAGTCATCGTCATCCTCCTCCCCCAGGTTTTGGTTTGAGACTCAAGTATATATATTTCATGTTTTTGCCATTTGGTTTCCAGTGCACGGGCTGCAGTTTTAAAACCTGCCCTGGATTTTGTGGATTGAGGGGATCTGTCAAAACTTTATGGACACACACACACTGACTGACTGTGTGTGTCTCTCTCACACACACACACACACACACACACACACACACACACACACACACACACACACACACACACACACACACACACACACTGTATTCTCTCTCAAGCCATCATCACCCGTATTTTTTCAAGCCATCTGCCAAGGATTTTCCCCTCTGCCTCACTTTTTTCCTAAGTAACTTAAAGATAACTTATCCAGCGTCTGCTGAACCAGGTAGTTGGAGGTGACGTTTTAAAACAAAACAACAAAGTTTTTAATTACAGTCAGATTAAAAAGTCTGGTAACTTTATCGAAACCCGTTTTCAACCAGCAGTCCATCGACCGCGTTCTCGAGAGAGAGAGAGAGGTTTGCCAAAGAGCTGTACTGAGGTAACTTTTAAAAACTGCATTCATTTTAATTAGTCGCCCCTTCCCCTCCACTCCACAAATCAACATTTAAACAGACTTGATTTGAGCAGTTTTCTGGGTTTTTTAGATTTTTATATATAGGGCAGGAGGGGGGTTCCTGTAGGATGTCTACAACTCCAGTCTGAAGTTGGCGCTGGTCACAAAAAATGGACAAAGCATTTGCTGTGCTTTAAATCAAGGTGCCTATATCTCTGTCTGTCTGTCTCTGTCTCTCTCTCTCTCTCTCTCTCTCTCTCTCTCTCTCTCTCTCTCTCTCTGTCACTTGAATGCTAAAGCGAGGCTCATTTTTTTAATTTCCTTTTATTTTTTTTAGGAATTTTAAAACGGTTTGCGTGAAAGTTTGAGAAGTTGCCCTGCCATAACTTTTTAAAATAAATCAACACACACAAGCTTTATAAAAACAGATCCACGTTAGACAGGAGACTTTAACATAGTACAATTATACACAGTGACTGAAGAGGAGGAATAAAAAATCACAGTATATTACAGCAATAGGCCGGGACTCTGTGTTTTTTTAGTTCTCCACCACGTTGGGACACCATGTGTGGGTCGTGTTCCTGTAGAAATCCGATCAAGTCCAGTAACAGCAGGAGCGTTGTTTCCGAACCAGCGCAGAGGGCATGAATCCACCACAGGCAGCTGAGAAATAGGGGCTACGCTTGGGGGGCTTACTTTCGTTCATTCAGTCTCGTTCTTTCGTTCTTTGCTGAGCTGCAAATACTAATACCTTCTTGCCTTGTTTTTTATAAAAAAAAAAAAAAAGATTTTAGACAAACGGAATAAAAAAAATAAATTGAAGTACATTTAAACAAAATATATCTATATATATTGAAATGAGATGCAACCTGGATAAATAGTAAATAAATGAGAATTCAGGGAGGTGGGAGGTGCGGGGGGGGGGGCTGATATTTTAAGAAAAAGAGAATTGATTTTACACACACACACGTGAATTGTATCTAATATAACTGATTGCTGCCTTATCAACTCAGAGGGTTTCTATACAGCGTGTTATGTTTTAGTGTTTTATCATCTTTCTGATAATTGTCCTATTATTATTGTTGTTGTTATTATTATTATTATTATTATTGTTCTTGGGAATCGCCCCCTCTCTCATGGTGTTTATTTTTCCTCTGTTGCTCCCTAGATCTCTCTGATTCATAGCCGTCCCCCTCTCCTGTTACTTTGTAAACCTGTTCTGTTGATTGTATTATTAATTGTAGTAATTGTATTTTTTTTAATGGATTTTCTCTTCTCTTATTTTTATATATATATATAAATATTTCCTCTTTTGCTTTCTTTCTGGGTATATTCATATATTTTTTTTTTTTAAAACATCACAATAATAGTAATAATGGGGGGGGGGGAGAGAGAAATGAAACAAACAAAAAAACAAAATTTTTCATAAAATGTAATACTTTTGAAAAAAAAAACAAAAAACCTGATCTTGTAATTGTACCAGCCTTGCGCTCTTGTTAATAGGTGTAATATAACGTTTATAAATGATGAGAGGTGATGATAATGATTTATTATTATTATTATTATTATTATTATTATTATTATGATGTAACATTGATTTTTTGTTTTTTTTCTGTTTTTATTATTTTGCCTTGTGATTTTTAAACTGTATTTTTGGGTTCATTAAAAGTGGTTGGAAGCCGTTCTCGTCTCTGCGGTTGTTTGTGTGGCTAATCTCATTCCACAGGTGTGCTTTTACAAGCGCAAAGTCCCCCTGACCTGTGTTTGCTGACTCAGGGTTCTCGCCTCAGTGTGTGTGTGTGGTTCAATGAGTTTGTGTGTGTGTGTGTGAGAGCAGGTCGCTGTGTCGGGTGGTGTGTGAGAGAGAGCAGGTCTGTGTGTGTGTGAGAGAGAGCAGGTCTGTGTGTGTGTGAGAGAGCAGGTCTGTGTGTGTGTGTGAGCAGGTCTCTGTGTGTGTGTGAGAGAGAGCAGGTCTGTGTGTGTGTGTGTGAGAGAGCAGGTCTGTGTGTGAGAGAGAGAGCAGGTTGTGTGAGAGAGAGCAGGTGTGTGTGTGAGAGAGAGAGCAGGTGTGAGCAGGTGTGTGTGAGAGAGAGGTCAGGTCTGTGGAGAGAGCAGGTCTGTGTGTGTGTGTGTGAGAGAGCAGGTCTGTGTGTGTGTGAGAGAGCATTTTAAGAGAGGCAGTCTGCTTGTGAGCAGGTTTCTGTGTGTGTTTCAGTGACAGAGAGAGCAGGTCTGCTTGTGTGTGTGGGAGTCTCTTGTGTGTGCACGAGTCATGGCAGTGTGCCTTCACATGTGCATGGCAGTGTGCCTTCACATGTGCGTGTGTCAGTGCATGAACACCATGGGGGGAGGAGGAGGAGGAGGAGGAGGAGAAAAAACAAAAAGCTTCCTGGAAACTGCTGAAACAACCAGTTAATTTTGGAAGCAGAATTTCCCCGAGATGCTCTGATCAGAAAGTCTTGTGCTGCTGCTGGTATCGCTGTGCAGCCTCGTGCTTCTGTGGTCAAGGCAGGAAACCCACCTGCTTCAAACACACCTCCCCCTGAGGCGCTGCGGGCACACTGGTACCCTGAGAAGTATCCTACTTCTGTGTCTGTTTCATAAAAACTGTTGAGCAATGTTTTCCATGGGCTTATCCAGCTAATAACTCCCTGGCATCGACCCCCCCTCCCCACCACCACCACAACAAGCAACACAGAACTTTGGCAGGAAAAAGAATATTGCTCACCAGAGATGATAAAAAAAAATACTGCATGGGGTCGTGTGACACATGAGAATATAACGCCACTCCTCGGCTTTACCAGCGCTCTCTGTGCTTTACAATGCCTCCCTATGCTTTACCAGACCTCTCTGTGCTTTGCAATGCTTCCCTATGCTTCACCAGACCTCTCTGTGCTTTACAATGCTTCCCTATGCTTTACCAGACCTCTCTGTGCTTTACAATGCTTCCCTATGCTTTACCAGACCTCTCTGTGCTTCCCTATTTCACCACAATGCTTCCCTATGCTTTACCACCACCTCTCTGTGCTTTTACAATGCTTCCTATGCTTTTACCAGACCTCTCTGTGCTTTTACAATGCTTCCCTATGCTTTACCAGACCTCTCTTTTACTATGGGAAACTTTTAGAAGGATAGTTACTGTGCCTGCCTTGTATGTTCTGAAGTAAAATCGTAGAATGCAGAAAAGTTAAGAAAAGCCAACTTTCTTGGGAGCCGTGCAAATTAAAAAAAGATCTATATTAACCTGAGATAATAAAATCTACATTATTTGTGCCAATGTTTCATCTGTGTTTTCACACCATCTTGGACTCCCTTGAATGACTTGAATAAGTAGAATTATTTATTTATTTTTTTTATATCGAGAGTGTGTATTCTGAGCTGAATGAGAGTCGGTGCTTTACTATCCTCTGTGCATCTCTGCTTGTGCTGGTAAACCTGGCTGTGTGTGTTACCACACTAACCTCAGCCCCCTCTCTATCTCTCTCTCTGCCCCCCCCACCTCTCTTCTCGCTCGCATGCTTTCGTGGAAACCCCCCCCCATGAACTCTGCATTCTCGAAAATCACACGACACAGCGGAGACCACACTGCCTGCTTCCACTTCCTCACCTTTCTCATACGGAAGCATTGTAAAGCACAGAGAGGTCTGGTAAAGCATAGGGAAGCATTGTAAAGCACAGAGAGGTCTGGTAAAGCATAGGGAAGATTGTAAAGCACAGAGAGGTCTAAAGCATAAAGCATTATAAAGTACAAGAGGTCTGGTAAAGCATAGGGAAGCATTGTAAAGCACAGAGAGGTCTGGTAAAAATATGGAGGTCTGGTAAAGCATAGGAAGCATTGTAAAGCACAGAGAGGTCTGGTGACATATAGGAAGCATTGTAAAGCACAGAGAGGTCTGGTAAAGCATAGGGAAGCATTGTAATGCACAGAGAGGTCTGTAAAAGCATAAAGCATAGAAGGAAGCATTAGGGTAAATGCACAGAGAGGTCTGGTAAAGCATAGGGAGGCATTGCAAAAGCACAGAGAGGCTGGTAAAGCATAGGGAAGCATTGTAAAGCACAGAGGTCTGGTAAAGCAGGCAGGTGGAGCAGAGACACAGCCACTGCTGCAGCTCTGCAGAGAAACCACAGCGAGAGAGAGAGACACACACCGACACGCTGAGAGAAACCACAACACTGCACTGTACCAGGAAGACATGAAGCTGAGAGAGCAATACTGACACACACCGACACGCTGAGAGAAACCACAACACTGCGCTGTACCAGCAAGACAGGGAGCTGAGAGAGCAATACTGACACACTAACACACACACACACCGACACGCTGAGAGAAACCACAACACTGTGCTGTACCAGCAAGACATGGAGCTGAGCAATACTGACACACACTAATACACACTGAGACACACTGACACACACACCGACACGCTGAGAGAAACCACAACACTGCACTGTACCAGCAAGACATGGAGCTGAGAGCAATACTGACACACACTAATACACACTGACACACACACACCGACATGCTGAGAGAAACCACAACACTGCACTGTACCAGCAATACAGGGAGCTAAGAGCAATACTGACACACACTGACACACACTGAGACACAGACACTCCACACACACTCTGCGCTTCTTAGCACCCCAGACTGGAACCCAGGCTTCCTTGGTGCCGGCACCAGACAGGGAGAAACAGAAGTGTATAAATAGCGAGAGAAGGAGAGGGTTTCATAGCAACCGCAGCCTCCTCTCATGTCTAATAGGGACAGAGCCTCCGTGTGACACGACATCTCACTGACACTTCAGGGAAACGCCAAGCAGGGTGCAGAGAACACGGAACAAACAGAACAGAACACGGAGCACGGAACCCGGAATCGGAACCCAGAACATACAAACAGAGCACAGAGCTAGAGAGCAGCACACAGGATAAACAACACAGTTCTGCTCTGCAGTGTTGAGGGGAGTTAACCTTCCTATAGACCTCTATACAGCTCTGCAGTGTTGAGCTCTCTTTCCTATAGACCTCTATACAGCTCTGCAGTGTTGAGTTCTCTTTCCTATAGACCTCTATACAGCTCTGCAGTGTTATCTTTCCTATAGACCTCTATACAGCTCTGCAGTGTTGAGGGGAGTTATCCTTCCTATAGACCTCTATACAGCTCTGCAGTGTTGAGTTCTCTTTCCTATAGACCTCTATACAGCTCTGCAGTGTGGAGATCTCTTTCCTATAGACCTCTATACAGCTCTGCAGTGTTGAGTTCTCTTTCCTATAGACCTCTATACAGCTCTGAAGTGTTGAGTTCTTTCCTACAGATCTCTAGTACTGGCGTTACAGTGTGGTCTATTAATCAGAAATTGTGGTTACAATGTTATTTCACGACAGTAGAGTGATCTTGAACTGCATTTACAATCTACAGTACCGTCTGTCTAACCCCATGACTCTGATCTCACTCAGTTCGCTGGAGCATTGTCGTTGTTTTTGTGTAGTTTAGCTCCGGCGTGGGAGGGCGAGAGGGAATTAATTATACAAGCGTGTAACGCGGAAGATAATATGCGAGTCAACGGTGACATCTAGTGGTCGAAACGCGGTACTGCAGGCAGTCCCCACACCCGGCAGCGAATGAATTGTTTGTGAAACTCGATCCCGGTGTCCGCCATGACGGCTCAAAGCTGCTCTACCGTTAGCCCGTTACCGGCTCTCCTTTGAGCCACAATGGCGTCGGTTTCACGGGCTCCGGACTTCAACACGTCCGTGAGTTACGTGTATAAAGGGCGTTCCTAATTAAGGGTACCTCATTTTTGAGATTTGCTCAGTTTTATGTGCTGTTCAAATCCAATCCGTTCTTCAGATCACAAGTGAATGACGTAAAAAATAAAAAAATATATGCTAATCTTTGGAAACTCGTGCCGCGACCTCGCAGAAATTAATACCGGCAAGTAATGAGGAGGGGTGACGTGATTGCTGTCTTTAAAATCTGCGGGGCTGGTAAAGTTAACCCCTAACACACAGAAAACAGGACCAGGGGACAGACTCAGGACAGAGGGGAGGAGACGCTTCTTCACACAGAGAGAGTGGTGAGGGGGGTGGAATGGACTCGCTGGTCGTGATGTGGAGGCTGAACCACGAGGCGCCTTTTTGAGATTAATCCGTTAAATACCAAACACATTGTCCTTTGAAACGCTTTTTAAAGTCGCCACACAAGCTGTATTTGTGTATTTATTTTTGCGATGTGATACATTCCATTTAGGCTTAAGTTTTGCGGTTAACAAACATGAGAGAAAGTTACAGCACTGTAGTTAAAAGACACAATTAAAGTAACGAGTAGATGCCAGCCAGTTAAAAAAATAAATAAATAAATACATAAATAAATAAATAAATAAATAAAATGGCAAAGTAGCCTGACCTCCATTGAGGACAACGGCACCTGATGGGTTAATCCGCTGCTGGGACCCGGATGAGCACAGCTGGCTTGAAAGGGCGGCTCTGGTTTCTAAATGTGTTTATGTTCTTACTGGAACCGGTATAGCCGAGTCCGAAAAAAAATAAAATCAGATGAAAGTAACTTGGAAAGCATGTTTATAATAGTTTTGAAGAATAAAAAATAAATAAATAAAAAATAAAAAAATGTGAAAATGCTTATCTTGGAATTTTATTATTATTATTATTATTATTATTATTGTATTGTCTTGTACAAACGCCAGTAAGAAAATCACATCATCGCATTTTGGCATCATCTCAAACGCGATCAATTAAACAGAGCAAGTGGAGCAGATGTAAATAAGAAACAGCTTCCTGAAAACACAACCCCCCCCCCCCCCCCCAACCAACCAACCAACCAACCAACCAACCAACCAACCAACCAACCAACCAACCAACCCCAACCAACCAACCAACCCCAACCAACCCACCCGCCCCAACCAACCAACCGCCCAACCAACCAACCAACCCAACCAACCAACCAACCCAACCCAACCACCCCCAACCAACCAACCAACCAACCCACCCCACCCCCCCCCTCCCCGAAACACACACCTTCAAATACCAAATCAGCACAAATGAACCCATTTAATAACTGTCCGCATTCCACACCTGCCAAAGTAATTTATTTTTGAATTATTTTTTTTTTAACAAAGCATACACAATCACACAATATTTACACAATTACCTTCCATCCGTGGACAATCAATCTCGTGGCTGAACCGAGCGCAAAGTTTGTGACAGAATAAAATGCATCAGTTCAGCAGCCGCAGCGTGAGATGAAGTGAAAAAATAAATAAAACAATAATAAAAACAACAACATTACAACCTTTACCCATTTCTTATAGCTGCACGCATCTTATTGGAAGTAGAAAATGTATAAAAGTCAATTACACAAATTACAAATAGTATTTTTTTTTATTTTTATTTTTTACAAATGTAGTGATTTCTATCTTTTTCATCTGCCTGCCTCCCTTCATCTACTGGTACATGTAAAACAATTTCAGGAACGCTGTTTGTTTGTTTGTTTGTTGTGGTCTGTAAGTGGAGTCGACGGTTCAGAAGCACAGCGCTGCCGTCGACATCTCGTCATGAAGAGTAAAATCACCGTCAGCGCGAATACCGTCACTGGAGCCACGACTAGGAGGATCCGAAATTGTCTTTGGTGCATTCCCAATACAAGAGGAGGAACTATACATAAAACAGAGAAAAAATAAATAAATACGAGTTAGGACTAATCCAGATCTGCAGGAAGTGAAGCCGGGCCTGTGTAAGCAAGCAGAAAGGAACCTCTCACAGCAGGACTACACTTCCCAGAATGCACTGGGGTGCAGGTAAAAAGCCTGATATGACCCAAACTGTGCTAGTGTACATGGAGTCATGTGTTAACCCTACGCACTGAAATCTACAATAAGGTCTCCCTGTATGATAGCTCTGAATACCTCTACCCCCCCTGTATGATAGCTGTGAATACCTCTACCCCCCTGTATGATAGCTGTGAATACCTCTACCCCCCCTGTATGATAGCTGTGAATACCTCTACCCCCCCTGTATGATAGCTGTGAATACCTCTACCCCCCCTGTATGATAGCTGTGAATACCTCTACCCCCCCTGTATGATAGCTATGAATACCTCTACCCCCCTGTATGATAGCTGTGAATAGCTCTACACCCCCCCGTATGATAGCTGTGAATACCTCTACCCCCCCTGTATGATAGCTGTGAATACCTCCCCCCCCCTGTGCTACCCCCTTGATAGCTGTGAATGCTCCCCTGTGCTGTGCTTGTGCCTGCTGTGACAGTCAGGGTGCTGGTCAGCCTCTGCTCCAGCACTCTGTGAATCAGCACTGTGAAAGCACAAAGGTGTAGTTGGCCTCCAGAGAGCTGGGCAGGACCATCTTGCTGGAGATGCTGTGGCGGCCGCTGGGCTCCAGGGACTGAGCGGTGTGGCTGTGCTGGGTGATCCCTCCGGTCTCGTTGAGCCCTCCACCCGGGCCATGGGTACCCACCCCAGGCACTGAATCTCAGCACCACCAGTCGGGCTGCGCCGCCAAGTCCATGGTCAAGCGGCTCACTGAATTCAGCTGGAGAATCAACGAGCGAGCATCAATACCACACAGAGCAGACACTCAGAGATGCAAGCTGAAAACTAACAATCTGGGGCAGATAAATGTGTAATTATTTGATCGTGCGGAAGTTTTGGGATTTCCAGAAGGGTTGGTGTCTGCGCCCAGATGACTCCGCTACCCTGGATTCCACAGCAAGCCATGGGGGCAGGAAGCAAAAAAAAAAACAACCTTGATTGTGGAATTTAAATTAAAAGGGGAGGTTGTGAAGCAAGAACAGAACAGTATGGGTGTCTGGTTCCAGTTCAGGGGGGATATACCGATAGAGGCTGGTTTATAAACACTGACCTGCCACTATGAGCCGCATGTCTCCCTGGTGCTCTCCACTTGGTTGGTGACAGCGCAGGTGTACCAGCCCTCATCCTCCCCCCGCACCTGTTTCAGTCTGAGGGAGGCGTTCCCCACACTGAACTGCTCTGGGAACAGCTGAGTCCGATTCCTGTAGGTTTCATTCTGCAGAGCCAGCTGGTCCTGACCGTAATAGAAACTGTGGACCACCCGATAGTCAGGGCGTTGCCAGGTAACCACCACTCTGGTGAGATCAGCCCCCGCTTTATAGGAGAACGAGCAGTCTAGAATGACATCACTGCCAGGAGGTGATGTCACTGGAGTCCGGGGCACTGTAACTGCATCACAGACTGGAACAAGATTTAAATGATAGTTGAGAAGCTGTTCTTCAGTTGCCAGTCACAGACACACGTCACACAGACTAGACCAGCCAGCGTCTTTATGTCAGTAACCCTCCGCCCCATCCAGCTCCCTCTGTATTACTGGCATTAGAGTTCAGGCCGGAGTTGGTTACACAGCGCGGGTGCATGACAAACACACGCTGTCTTATCTAGGTGTCTATAGCAGGCAACAGGCTTTTAGCAACACCTCAGCCACTGAACTGACCCTGAGGGTCAAAGCGCCTTAAACACTGATGACACTGATTAAACCCCCTTTGGATAAAGGCGTCCCTCCTCTCCCATCGATAGCAAACTTACGTGTGAAGAGGCGTGTGAAAAAACACCAGAAGAAGTTTTATCAAGAATATCAGGATATCATGAGCTCATGAAGACGCTGGGAAATATCCATCCCTACAGAACACAACGAAAACTCCATATGTAGAGTAGATGTAACACAGGGACATTTATCAACGGTCTAATCACCGCGTTTTATATGAACACAGTATTATTATTATTATTATTATTAATTATTAAGTTTTGATAGCCTTAAAACAACTTTTCAAATCGTTTCATGGAGACTAAACTTTATTATTTTTTATAAACATGCCTGATAGTTTAATTACTTCACATGCTCAGAAAAGATGCTTGCTGGAGGTTGTGAATTCAGCGCATCTCCACTGAAAAATCTTCTGAAACTACAGCATGCACGCATTCAACATTACAGCATGCACGCATTCCAACATTCAGCAACATTACAGCAGCATGCATTCCAACATTACAGCATGCACGCATTCAACATTCCAACATACAGCGCATTCCCAACATTACAACATGCAGCGCATTCCAACATTACAGCATACAGCATGCACGCATTCCAACATTACAGCATGCACGCATTCCAACATTACGTGCAAGGACTCACCGGGTGGGTCTAGAACATAAGAAAGTTTACAAATGAGAGGAGGCCATTCAGCCCATCTTGCTTGTTTGGTTGTTAGTAGCTTATTGATCCCAGAATCTCATCAAGCAGCTTCTTGAAGGATCCCAGGGTGTCAGCTTCAACAACATTACTGGGGAGTTGGTTCCACAATTCTCTGTGTAAAAAAGTGCCTCCTATTTTCTGTTCTGAATGCCCCTTTATCTAATCTCCATTTGTGACCCCTAGTCCTTGTTTCTTTTTTCAGGTCAAAGAAGTCCCCTGGGTTGACATTGTCTATACCTTTTAGGATTTTGAATGCTTGAATCAGATCACCGCGTAGTCTTCTTTGTTCAAGACTGAATAGATTCAATTCTTTTAGCCTGTCTACATACGACATGCCTTTTAAACCCGGGATAATTGCTCTTCTTTGCACTCTTTCTAGAGCAGCAATATCCTTTTTGTAACGAGGTGACCAGAACTGAACACAATATTCTAGGTGAGGTTTTACTAATGCATTGTAAAGTTTTAACATTACTTCCCTTGATTTAAATTCAACACTTCTCACAATATATCCGAGCATCTTGTTGGCCTTTTTTATAGCTTCCCCACATTGTCTAGATGAAGACATTTCTGAGTCAACATAAACTCCTAGGTCTTTTTCATAGTTCACTTCTTCAATTTCAGTATCTCGCATATGATATTTATAATGCACATTTTTATTGCCTGCATGCAATACTTTACACTTTTCTCTATTAAATTTCATTTGCCATGTGTCTGTCCAGTTCTGAATGCTGTCAAGATCATTTTGAATGACCTTTGCTGTTGCAACAGTGTTTGCCACTCCTCCTATTTTTGTGTCGTCTGCAAATTTAACAAGTTTGCTTACTATACCAGAATCTAAATCATTAATGTAGATTAGGAATAGCAGAGGACCTAATACTGATCCCTGTGGTACACCACTGGTTACCTCGCTCCATTTTGAGGTTTCTCCTCTAATCAGTACTTTCTGTTTTCTACCTGTTAACCACTCCCTAATCCATGTGCATGCATTTCCATGAATCCCTACTGCGTTCAGTTGGAGAATTAATCTTTTATGCGGGACTTTGTCAAAGGCTTTATGGAAATCTAAATAAACCATGTCGTATGCTTTGCAGTTATCCATTTTCAATGTTGCATCCTGGAACTATGAACCGCAGCATCCTGGAACCCCAACTGTGAAACTAACGTTTTTCACAGTTGGGGTTCTTATCAGTGTAGAGTCCTCCTTATCAAACAACAACACAAAAAAACATGGTTATTACATTAAGACCGCGGGGAGTACTGTCCCTAGAGATGCTGAATGATATAACTTATTCAGCCACTTATTATAGTAACCCTAATTATTATTATTATTATTTTTAAAGGCTCTTTTACACGTTGATTTGCAGACAAAATAAAATGCATTTCCTCCCTCGTCGTGTGCCTGCATTAATACCGAAGTCCCGCTGATATCTGTAGCCTCCGTTATCTTCATAATCTTTTACTGTCATTGCAGACTACAAAGACAACCACTCGATATTTATTTTATTTTTAAACGCGGGGATTCACTTCTACTCCCCGCGCATAACGTGCAGAATAAAACGAATCGCTCTGGATTTTTAAGTAGTGCTCTTATAATGCAAACGCAGAATTAATAATTATTCATTTTATTTATAGGCCTGTGGTCTGCAAGATTAGGATGTAAAACTAAATCTAGTGTCTACACGCATATTCTGGCATGGTTGCATCACTTATGGTCTTATCCATGGATGGCTACGGCACTGATAATTAACATTATAATCATCGCTTACCTTCGGCTGCACAGGATTTGACCAGCATTCAAATTAAAAACAGCTTCTCAATTCAAACTTTTCGCGCTGCACAACTTCCTGGTCCGCGCAGCCTGTGCAATCTTCATTCTCATTGGCGGAGTTATTGTCCAGCCCCCTAACGGAATAAAACGTCCCGTACCGACGCAATTCAAATTCAAAAAATGCTTTATTGGCATGACAACGTGAAATTGAGTTTTGCCAAATGTGAGGGTCTGGAACCAACTCCCCAGTAATGTTGTTGAAGCTGACACCCTGGGATCCTTCAAGAAGCTGCTTGATGAGATTCTGGGATCAATAAGCTACTAACAACCAAAACGTTTGTCTTGTCCGTCTTATTTTGTCCTGCTGCTGTCCAGGGTATTTGTTGTGGCCCCACAGGAATCCCCGCTTTCTTTTATTTTCAAATAAACCTGTATTAAGAATTAACACTGTTTCCCCAGAGCCCTGCTTCACAGACATGACGATGTTACAATATATATGTATGTGTTTATTTATTTTCCGAGGTTGCTGTAATTGTTGAAGGTGGTGGAGCACGAAGGGAAACTCAATTGCTTCTATCTCTTCTGCAATGGCAAAATCAATGAAGTTGGTCGCTCTGTTTGCTCAGTCGACGGTGCTGGGAAACCTCCTAAATCTGTCCTCGTTTCGTCTACGCAGACGGTGACGTCAGAGGCAGACTCCCGCAAGCGACGCAGGATTTTTTAGGAGTTACTAGAACTCAGGCTGCGTTCACGGAGATCATTCTGCGCAGATATTGTGCAGAATCTGACCAATTTAGCCAATGATCTTCTATGAACTGGTCAGATTCTGCACAGAACCTGCGCAGAATGATCTCCGTGAACGCACCCTCTGTCTCTCTGTTCATGTGTTTCATTTAGGGCTAGGACTATATAAAGAAGGATAGGAAAATGATGTCACAAGTGGGCGGAGTTAGTAAACAGTGGCGCATTTCTGGAGCCCGTCGATCACTTTAACGGCGCACTCGCAATGCTTTTAACGTATTCACGCTCGCCCAGGCAAAATGTCTCTTGACATAATCAAGCATTAATTCGCATAAATAACAATCAGTCACTTTATAGTAACGATATTTTGTACTGTTATTAAAAAAATACCGGTATATCCTGGCGCTGCAACACAGCATCGCCGCAACGTATTCAGTACTGAGTGGGCTCCAGAAATGGCGCCTGTAATTGAGTACCGAACTGCATCACGGGATTGACTGTCCTATCCTTCTTTATATAGTCCTAGATTTAGGGTTGCCACCCGTTCTGGTTTTGCCTGGATTGTTCTTTTTGAGGCAGCTGTCCTGGGAAATCTGTAAGACTTCAGGACATTAAATGCCAACGTATATAATTAATTAATTATTTTTTGTACGAAATGACTCTGGTGTCCGGTTTTTTGTAAGTCAGAGGTGGGAACCCTAGTTTCGTTAGATACATCGAAACATCTATTCTGCTAAGTTAAATACCCAGACCCCGTTAGAAACAGTTTGCACGTTGTTATACACAGAGCGTGCACAATGTATAAAATGAATGGTATGTTATTTATAATAATCCTATTACAGCATTTAAACCGCACAATGACGGAGCGATGCCACTCTGTGTCAGGAGATGGCGCTGCTGTGTTAGTAATGCCGCTTCAGACTGTACGCTTTGAGTGATTCCAAACCAGGACAGTGTATTCCGAGTGAGCGCCGCCCAGCCCCGTGTGCGTGTATTTTACACAGAAAAAAACAATATTGCAGCTGTTCAGCAAAACAGAACATCTGTCTTTCCCCGTAGCTGAAAAGCCTGGCCTAACTTTCAACACCAATACCGAAAATAAGATTTATTTTATTTTATAGATACGATGTAGAGTTTGTGTAACTTATTTTGAAACAAAATTATTATTATTATTATTATTATTATTATTATTATTATTATTATTATTATTATTTAAATCAAAATAGACGATGTTTATATTGGCTTATGTGATAAAATGAAAATAAACAAATAATAATTGGATCTACAGCTCGGAATTCACATTTTAAATGGATAGTGTCGTGCCGGGAGGTAGTCAGTGTTGTTTAAAAACGATCTTAAATAGTAATAAAATAATCGATTTGTAGTATTTGTAGGCACATGGCAGTTTTTCGACTTTTATTCCAGCATCCGTTACGTACAGACCTGGAAACGAAGCCTGGATGCGGGAGACACATCTTAGCAAAAACGTCACGGCATAAAAGAAACAAGACTTTTAAAATTCAACGTCACAAAGAATGACGCATGTGACCCACGCGTGTCTTCTTTATGACGTTGGGTGTCAGTCTTTGTGACGTTGAATTTTGAAAGTCACTTATCTTTTGAAAAGTTACCTGATTTGATTTATTGTGTTTCAGAGTACTGACAGAGATGGTCACTTTTTTTTCTGTGTGATATTCTTTAGAAAATATAGTATTTCATATTTATTTAAGTTCCTAAATAATAATAATAATAATAATACAAAAAAAAAAAAAAAAAAAAATAAGTGAGACGAAAGGATTTTAAAAAAATAGGTGAGTTTGTCTTTTATCTTTTATAAGCTAATTTAAATGGAAATGTGAGAGCCGGTTAATTTTCTAGAGGTTAATATTTGTTTTCTGGGTAGTAAAGTCAGGGAAACCTTAGTCAGATATTCTTGACTTCAGAAAATAAGCTTATTTTATATCAGAGATACGTGGTAGAGTTTGTGTAACTTTTTTTTGTTGTCAGAAACGATTATTTGTGTTTTATTTCAAACAACACAGATGTCGTTTTTATTGGTTTGTTTGAGAAAATGAAAGACAACAAAAACAATTTGACCCACAGTCGCCAATAACACGGAGGGCTGCAGGCCGGAGTCTCTTTGAACCCCTATATATGTTTTAGGGGCCCCTATATATATAGCATTTAGAATATAATATACAATACATAAGCACATATCACTGCGATCGAGTCACGTGCCAGTTTTATAAGTTGTCCCGCGACACGCACTTAGAACGCACGAGAGCGGCGCTCAAAAAAAAAAAAAAAAAAAAAAAAAAGGCGGGAAGCACGATAACTAACAAAGTCTTCGCGATGAGGAAGGTCTTTAAACTAAACAGTCTATAGCAGGCAACTAGAAGCGAGCAACAGCTTCTGAACTCGGGTCAAAGCGCCTTAAACACTGATGACACTGATTAAACCCCCTCGCTCCCTCCTCTCCCATCGATAGCAAACTTACCGTGAAGAGACGTGTGAAAAACACACCAGAAGAATATCAGGATATCATGAGCTCCATGAAGACGCTGGGAAATATCCATCCCTACAGAACACAACGAAAACTCCATATGTAGAGTAGATGTAACACAGGGACATTTATCAACGGTCTAATCACCGCGTTTTATATGAACACAGTATTATTATTATTATTATTATTATTAACTTAAGTTTTGATAGCCTTAAAACAACTTTTCAAATCGTTTCATGGAGACTAAACTTTATTATTTTTTATAAACATGCCTGATAGTTTAATTACTTCACATGCTCAGAAGATGCTTGCTGGAGGTTGTGAATTCAGCGCATCTCCACTGAAAAATCTTCTGAAACTACAGCATGCACGCATTCCAACATTACAGCATGCACGCATTCCAACATTACAGCATGCACGCATTCCAACATTACAGCATGCACGCATTCCAACATTACAGCATGCACGCATTCCAACATTACAGCATGCACGCATTCCAACATTACAGCATGCACGCATTCCAACATTACAGCATGCACGCATTCCAACATTACAGCATGCACGCATTCCAACATTACTCGTGCAAGGACTCACTTCGGTCTAGAACATAAGAAAGTTTACAAATGAGAGGAGGCCATTCAGCCCATCTTGCTTGTTTGGTTGTTAGTAGCTTATTGATCCCAGAATCTCATCAAGCAGCTTCTTGAAGGATCCCAGGGTGTCAGCTTCAACAACATTACTGGGGAGTTGGTTCCACAATTCTCTGTGTAAAAAAGTGCCTCCTATTTTCTGTTCTGAATGCCCCTTTATCTAATCTCCATTTGTGACCCCTAGTCCTTGTTTCTTTTTTCAGGTCAAAGAAGTCCCCTGGGTTGACATTGTCTATACCTTTTAGGATTTTGAATGCTTGAATCAGATCACCGCGTAGTCTTCTTTGTTCAAGACTGAATAGATTCAATTCTTTTTAGCCTGTCTACACATACGACATGCCTTTTTAAAACCGGGATAATTGCTCTTCTTTGCACTCTTTCTAGAGCAGCAATATCCTTTTTGTAACGAGGTGACCAGAACTGAACACAATATTCTAGGTGAGGTTTTACTAATGCATTGTAAAGTTTAACATTACTTCCCTTGATTTAAATTCAACACTTCTCACAATATATCAAAGCATCTTGTTGGCCTTTTTATAGCTTCCCCACATTGTCTAGATGAAGACATTTCTGAGTCAACATAAACTCTAGGTCTTTTTCATAGTTCACTTCTTCAATTTCAGTATCTCTTATATGATATTTATAATGCACATTTTATTGCCTGCATGCAATACTTTACACTTTTCTATTAAATTTCATTTGCCATGTGTCTGTCCAGTTCTGAATGCTGTCAAGATCATTTTGAATGACCTTTGCTGTTGCAACAGTGTTTGCCACTCCTCCTATTTTTGTGTCGTCTGCAAATTTAACAAGTTTGCTTACTATACCAGAATCTAAATCATTAATGTAGATTAGGAATAGCAGAGGACCTAATACTGATCCCTGTGGTACACCACTGGTTACCTCGCTCCATTTTGAGGTTTCTCCTCTAATCAGTACTTTCTGTTTTCTACCTGTTAACCACTCCCTAATCCATGTGCATGCATTTCCATGAATCCCTACTGCGTTCAGTTGGAGAATTAATCTTTTATGCGGGACTTTGTCAAAGGCTTTATGGAAATCTAAATAAACCATGTCGTATGCTTTGCAGTTATCCATTTTCAATGTTGCATCCTGGAACTATGAACCGCAGCATCCTGGAACCCCAACTGTGAAACTAACGTTTTTCACAGTTGGGGTTCTTATCAGTGTAGAGTCCTCCTTATCAAACAACAACACAAAAAAACATGGTTATTACATTAAGACCGCGGGGAGTACTGTCCCTAGAGATGCTGAATAATATAACTTATTCAGCCACTTATTATAGTAACCCTAATTATTATTATTATTATTTTTAAAGGCTCTTTTACACGTTGATTTGCAGACAAAATAAAATGCATTTCCTCCCTCGTCGTGTGCCTGCATTAATACCGAAGTCCCGCTGATATCTGTAGCCTCCGTTATCTTCATAATCTTTTACTGTCATTGCAGACTACAAAGACAACCACTCGATATTTATTTTATTTTTTAAACGCGGGATTCACTTCTACCCCGCGCATAACGTGCAGAATAAAACGAATCGCTCTGGATTTTTTAAGTAGTGCTCTTATAATGCAAACGCAGAATTAATAATTATTCATTTTATTTATAGGCCTGTGGTCTGCAAGATTAGGATGTAAAACTAAATCTAGTGTCTACACGCATATTCTGGCATGGTTGCATCACTTATGGTCTTATCCATGGATGGCTACGGCACTGATAATTAACATTATAATCATCGCTTACCTTCGGCTGCACAGGATTTGACCAGCATTCAAACTAAAAACAGCTTCTCAATTCAAACTTTTCGCGCTGCACAACTTCCTGGTCCGCGCAGCCTGTGCAATCTTCATTCTCATTGGCGGAGTTATTGTCCAGCCCCCTAACGGAATAAAACGTCCCGTACCGACGCAATTCAAATTCAAAAAATGCTTTATTGGCATGACAACGTGAAATTGAGTTTTGCCAAATGTGAGGGTCTGGAACCAACTCCCCAGTAATGTTGTTGAAGCTGACACCCTGGGATCCTTCAAGAAGCTGCTTGATGAGATTCTGGGATCAATAAGCTACTAACAACCAAAACGTTTGTCTTGTCCGTCTTATTTTGTCCTGCTGCTGTCCAGGGTATTTGTTGTGGCCCCACAGGAATCCCCGCTTTCTTTTATTTTCAAATAAACCTGTATTAAGAATTAACACTGTTTCCCCAGAGCCCTGCTTCACAGACATGACGATGTTACAATATATATGTATGTGTTTATTTATTTTCCGAGGTTGCTGTAATTGTTGAAGGTGGTGGAGCACGAAGGGAAACTCAATTGCTTCTATCTCTTCTGCAATGGCAAAATCAATGAAGTTGGTCGCTCTGTTTGCTCAGTCGACGGTGCTGGGAAACCTCCTAAATCTGTCCTCGTTTCGTCTACGCAGACGGTGACGTCAGAGGCAGACTCCCGCAAGCGACGCAGGATTTTTTAGGAGTTACTAGAACTCAGGCTGCGTTCACGGAGATCATTCTGCGCAGATATTGTGCAGAATCTGACCAATTTAGCCAATGATCTTCTATGAACTGGTCAGATTCTGCACAGAACCTGCGCAGAATGATCTCCGTGAACGCACCCTCTGTCTCTCTGTTCATGTGTTTCATTTAGGGCTAGGACTATATAAAGAAGGATAGGAAAATGATGTCACAAGTGGGCGGAGTTAGTAAACAGTGGCGCATTTCTGGAGCCCGTCGATCACTTTAACGGCGCACTCGCAATGCTTTTAACGTATTCACGCTCGCCCAGGCAAAATGTCTCTTGACATAATCAAGCATTAATTCGCATAAATAACAATCAGTCACTTTATAGTAACGATATTTTGTACTGTTATTAAAAAAATACCGGTATATCCTGGCGCTGCAACACAGCATCGCCGCAACGTATTCAGTACTGAGTGGGCTCCAGAAATGGCGCCTGTAATTGAGTACCGAACTGCATCACGGGATTGACTGTCCTATCCTTCTTTATATAGTCCTAGATTTAGGGTTGCCACCCGTTCTGGTTTTGCCTGGATTGTTCTCTTTTTGAGGCAGCTGTCCTGGGAAATCTGTAAGACTTCCCGGGACATTAAATGCCAACGTATATAATTAATTAATTATTTTTTTGTACGAAATGACTCTGGTGTCCCGGTTTTTTGTAAGTCAGAGGTGGGAACCCTAGTTTCGTTAGATACATCGAAACATCTATTCTGCTAAGTTAAATACCCAGACCCCGTTAGAAACAGTTTGCACGTTGTTATACACAGAGCGTGCACAATGTATAAAATGAATGGTATGTTATTTATAATAATCCTATTACAGCATTTAAACCGCACAATGACGGAGCGATGCCACTCTGTGTCAGGAGATGGCGCTGCTGTGTTAGTAATGCCGCTTCAGACTGTACGCTTTGAGTGATTCCAAACCAGGACAGTGTATTCCGAGTGAGCGCCGCCCAGCCCCGTGTGCGTGTATTTTACACAGAAAAAAACAATATTGCAGCTGTTCAGCAAAACAGAACATCTGTCTTTCCCCGTAGCTGAAAAGCCTGGCCTAACTTTCAACACCAATACCGAAAAATAAGATTTATTTTATTTTATAGATACGAGGTAGAGTTTGTGTAACTTATTTTGAAACAAAAAATTATTATTATTATTATTATTATTATTATTATTATTATTATTATTATTTAAATCAAAAAATAGACGATGTTTATATTGGCTTATGTGATAAAATGAAAATAAACAAATAATAATTGGATCTACAGCTCGGAATTCACATTTTAAATGGATAGTGTGCGCCGGGAGGTAGTCAGTGTTGTTTAAAACGATCTTAAATAGTAATAAAATAATCGATTTGTAGTATTTGTAGGCACATGGCAGTTTTTTGACTTTTATTCCAGCATCCGTTACGTACAGACCTGGAAACGTAGCCTGGATGCGGGAGACACATCTTAGCAAAAACGTCACGGCATAAAAGAAACAAGACTTTTAAAATTTAACGTCACAAAGAATGACGCATGTGACCCACGCGTGTCTTCTTTGTGACGTTGGGTGTCAGTCTTTGTGACGTTGAATTTTGAAAGTCACTTATCTTTTTGAAAAGTTACCTGATTTGATTTATTGTGTTTCAGAGTACTGACAGAGATGGTCACTTTTTTTTCTGTGTGATATTCTTTAGAAAATATAGTATTTTATATTTATTTAAGTTCCTAAATAATAATAATAATAATAATACAAAAAAAAAAAAAAAAAAAACATAAGTGAGACGAAAGGATTTTAAAAAAATAGGTGAGTTTGTCTTTTATCTTTTATAAGCTAATTTAAATGGAAATGTGAGAGCCGGTTAATTTTCTAGAGGTTAATATTTGTTTTCTGGGTAGTAAAGTCAGGGAAACCTTAGTCAGATATTCTTGACTTCAGAAAATAAGCTTATTTTATATCAGAGATCGTGGTAGAGTTTGTGTAACTTTTTTTTTTTGTTGTCAGAAACGATTATTTGTGTTTTATTTCAAACAACACAGATGTCGTTTTTTATTGGTTTGTTTGAGAAAATGAAAGACAACAAAAACAATTTGACCCACAGTCGCTAATAACACGGAGGGCTGCAGGCGAGTCTCTTTTGAACCCCTATATATGTTTTAGGGCCCCTATATATATAGCATTTAGAATATAATATACAATACATAAGCATCGTCACTGGCGATCGAAGTCAACGTGCCAGTTTTATAAGTTGTAAGTTGTCCACTTAGAACGACGAGAGCGGCGCTCAAAAAAAAAAAAAAAAAAAAAAAAAAGGCGGGAAGCACGATAACTAACAAAGTCTTCGCGATGAGGAAGGTCTTTAAACTAAACAGTCTATAGCAGGCAACTAGAAGCGAGCAACAGCTTCTGAACGGGTCAAAGCGCCTTAAACACTGATGACACTGATTAAACCCCCGCTCCCCCTCTCCCATCGATAGCAAACTTACCGTGTGAAGAGGCGCGGTGAAAAAACACCAGAAGAATATCAGGATATCATGAGCTCCATGAAGACGCTGGGAAATATCCATCCCTACAGAACACAACGAAAACTCCATATGTAGAGTAGATGTAACACAGGGACATTTATCAACGGTCTAATCACCGCGTTTTATATGAACACAGTATTATTATTATTATTATTATTATTAACTTAAGTTTTGATAGCCTTAAAACAACTTTTCAAATCGTTTCATGGAGACTAAACTTTATTATTTTTTATAAACATGCCTGATAGTTTAATTACTTCACATGCTCAGAAGATGCTTGCTGGAGGTTGTGAATTCAGCGCATCTCCACTGAAAAAATCTTCTGAAACTACAGCATGCAACGCATTCAACATTACAGCATGCACGCATTCCAACATTACAGCATGAACGCATTCCAACATTACAGCATGCACGATTCCAACATTACAGCATGCACATTCCAACATTACAGCATGCACGCATTCCAACATTACAGCATGCACGCATTCCAACATTACAGCATGCACGCATTCCAACATTACAGCATGCACGCATTCCAACATTACTCGTAAGGACTCACCGGGTCTAGAACATAAGAAAAGTTTACAATGAGAGGAGGCCATTCAGCCCATCTTGTTTGTTTGGTTGTTAGTAGCTTATTGATCCCAGAATCTCATCAAGCAGCTTCTTTTGAAGGATCCCAGGGTGTCAGCTTCAACAACATTACTGGGGAGTTGGTTCCACAATTCTCTGTGTAAAAAAAGTGCCTCCTATTTTCTGTTCTGAATGCCCTTTATCTAATCTCCATTTGTGACCCCTAGTTGTTTCTTTTTTTCAGGTCAAAAAAGTCCCCTGGGTTGACATTGTCTATACCTTTTAGGATTTTGAATGCTTGAATCAGAACACCGCCTAGTCTTCTTTGTTCAAGACTGAATAGATTCATTCTTTTAGCCTGTCTACATACGACATGCCTTTTTAAACCGGGATAATTGTTTCTTCTTTGCACTCTTTCTAGAGCAGCAATATCCTTTTGTAACGAGGTGACCAGAACTGAACACAATATTCTAGGTGAGGTTTTACTAATGCATTGTAAAGTTTTAACATTACTTCCCTTGATTTAAATTCAACACTTCTCACAATATATCCGAGCATCTTGTTGGCCTTTTTATAGCTTTCCCACATTGTGTAGATGATGAACATTTCTGAGTCAACATAAACCCTAGGTCTTTTCATAGTTCACTTCTTCAATTTCAGTATCTCGATATGATATTTATAATGCACATTTTATTGCCTGCATGCAATACTTTACACTTTTCTCTATTAAATTTCATTTGCCATGTGTCTGTCCAGTTCTGAATGCTGTCAAGATCATTTTGAATGACCTTTGCTGTTGCAACAGTGTTTGCCACTCCTCTCCTTTTTTGTGTCGTCTGCAAATTTAACAAGTTTGCTTACTATACCAGAATCTAAATCATTAATGTAGATTAGGAATAGCAGAGGACCTAATACTGATCCCTGTGGTACACCACTGGTTACCTTGCTCCATTTTGAGGTTTCTCCTCTAATCAGTACTTTCTGTTTTTCTACCTGTTAACCACTCCCCAATCCATGTGCATGCATTTCCATGAATCCTACTATGTTCAGTTGGAGAATTAATCTTTTATGCGGGACTTTGTCAAAGGTTTTTTATGGAAATCTAAATAAACCATGTCGTATGCTTTGCAGTTATCCATTTTCAATGTTGCATCCTGGAACTATGAACCGGTGATCCTGGAACCAACTGTGAAACTAACGTTTTCACAGTTGGGGTTTATCAGTGTAGAGTCCTCCTTATCAAACAACAACACAAAAAAACATGGTTATTACATTAAGACCGCGGGGAGTACTGTCCCTAGAGATGCTGAATAATATAACTTATTCAGCCACTTATTATAGTAACCCTAATTATTATTATTATTATTTTAAAGGCTCTTTTACGTTGATTTTGCAGACAAAATAAAATGCATTTCCTCCCCTCGTCGTGTGCCTGCATTAATACCGAAGTCCTGCTGATATCTGTAGCCTCCGTTATCTTCATAATCTTTTACTGTCATTGCAGACTACAAAGACAACCACTGATATTTATTTTATTTTTAAACGCGGGGATTCACTTCTACCCCGCGCATAACGTGCAGAATAAAACGAATCGCTCTGGATTTTTAAGTAGTGCTCTTATAATGCAAACGCAGAATTAATAATTATTCATTTTATTTATAGGCCTGTGGTCTGCAAGATTAGGGATGTAAAACTAAATCTAGTGTCTACACGCATATTCTGGCATGGTTGCATCACTTATGGTCTTATCCATGGATGGTTACGGCACTGATAATTAACATTATAATCATCGCTTACCTTCGGCTGCACAGGATTTGACCAGCATTCAAATTAAAAACAACTTCTCAATTCAAACTTTTCGCGCTGCACAACTTCCTGGTCCGCGCAGCCTGTGCAATCTTCATTCTCATTGGCGGAGTTATTGTCCAGCCCCCCCTAACGGAATAAAACGTCCCGTACCGACGCAATTCAAATTCAAAAATGCTTTATTGGCATGACAACGTGAAATTGAGTTTTGCCAAAATGTGAGGGTCTGGAACCAACTCCCCAGTAATGTTGTTGAAGCTGACACCCCTGGGATCCTTCAAGAAGCTGCTTGATGAGATTCTGGGATCAATAAGCTACTAACAAACCAAAAACGTTTGTCTTGTCCGTCTTATTTTGTCCTGCTGCTGTCCAGGGTATTTGTTGTGGCCCCACAGGAATCCCAGCTTTTTTTATTTTCAAATAAACCTGTATTAAGAATTAACACTGTTTCCCCAGAGCCCTGCTTCACAGACATGACGATGTTACAATATATATGTATGTGTTTATTTATTTTCCGAGGTTGCTGTAATTGTTGAAGGTGGTGGAGCACGAAGGAAACTCAATTGTTTCTATCTCTTCTGCAATGGCAAAATCAATGAAGTTGGTCGCTCTGTTTGCTCAGTCGACGGTGCTGGAAACCTCCTAAATCTGTCCTCGTTTCGTCTACGCAGACGGTGACGTCAGAGGCAGACTCCGCAAGCGACGCAGGATTTTTAGGAGTTATTAGAACTCAGGCTGCGAAAACGGAGATCATTCTGCGTAGATATTGCAGAATCTGACCAATTTAGCCAATGATCTTCTATGAACTGTCAGATTCTGCACAGAACCCGCGCAGAATGATCTCCGTGAACGCACCTCTGTCTCTGTTCATGTGTTTCATTTAGGCTAGGACTATATAAAGAAGGATAGGAAATGATGTCACAAGTGGGCGGAGTTAGTAAACAGTGGCGCATTTCTGGAGCCCGTCGATCACTTTAACGGCGCACTCCGCAATGCTTTTAACGTATTCACGCTTCGCCCAGGCAAAATGTCTCCTTGACATAATCAAGCATTAATTCGCATAAATAACAATCAGTCACTTTATAGTAACGATATTTTGTACTGTTATTAAAAAATACCGGTATATCCTGGCGCTGCAACACAGCATCGCCGCAACGTATTCAGTACTGAGTGGGCTCCAGAAATGGCGCCTGTAATTGAGTACCGAACTGCATCACGGGATTGACTGTCCTATCCTTCTTTATATAGTCCTAGATTTGGGGTTGCCACCCGTTCTGGTTTTGCCTGATTGTTCTCTTTTTGAGGCAGCTGTCCTGGGAAATCTGTAAGACTTCCCGGACATTAAACGCCCAACGTATATAATTAATTAATTATTTTTTTTGTACGAAATGACTCTGGTGTCCCGGTTTTTTGTAAGTCAGAGGTGGGAACCCTAGTTTCGTTAGATACATCGAAACATCTATTCTGCTAAGTTAAATACCCCCACCCCCCCGTTAGAAACAGTTTGCACGTTGTTATACACAGAGCGTGCACAATGTAAAAAATGAATGGTATGTTATTTATAATAATCCTATTACAGCATTTAAACCGCACAATGACGGAGCGATGCCACTCTGTGTCAGGAGATGGCGCTGCTGTGTTAGTAATGCCGCTTCAGACTGTACGCTTTGAGTGATTCCAAACCAGGACAGTGTATTCCGAGTGAGCGCCGGCCAAGCCCCGAGTGCGTGTATTTTACACAGAAAAAAACAATATTGCAGCTGTTCAGCAAAACAGAACATCTGTCTTTCCCCGTAGCTGAAAAGCCTGGCCTAACTTTCAACACCAATACCGAAAATAAGATTTATTTTATTTTATAGATACGATGTAGAGTTTGTGTAACTTATTTTGAAACAAAATTATTATTATTATTATTATTATTATTATTATTATTATTATTATTTAAATCAAGATAGACGATGTATATATTGGCTTATGTGATAAAATGAAAATAAACAAATAATAATTGGACCTACAGCTCGGAATTCACATTTTAAATGGATAGTGTCGTGCCGGAAGGTAGTCAGTGTTGTTTAAAAACGATCTTAAATAGTAATAAAATAATCGATTTGTAGTATTTGTAGGCACATGGTTTTTTCGACTTTTATTCCAGCATCCGTTACGTGCAGACCTGAAACGAAGCCTGGATGCGGGAGACACATCTTAACCAAAACGTCACGGCATAAAAAGAAACAAGACTTTTAAATTTAACGTCACAAAAGAATGACGCATGTGACCCACGCGTGTCTTCTTTGTGACGTTGGGTGTCGTCTTTGTGACGTTGAATTTTGAAAGTCACTTATCTTTTTGAAAAGTTACCTGATTTGATTTATTGTGTTTCAGAGTACTGACAGAGATGGTCACTTTTTTTTTTCTGTGTGATATTCTTTAGAAAATATAGTATTTCATATTTATTTAAGTTCTAAAAATAATAATAATAATAATAAAAAAAAAAAAAAAAAAAAAACATAAGTGAGACGAAAGGATTTTAAAAAAAATAGGTGAGTTTGTCTTTTATCTTTTATAAGCTAATTTAAATGGAAATGTGAGAGCCGGTTAATTTCTAGAGGTTAATATTTGTTTTCTGGGTAGTAAAGTCAGGAAACCTTAGTCAGATATTCTTGACTTCAGAAAATAAGTTTTATTTTATATCAGAGATACGTGGTAGAGTTTGTGTAACTTTTTTTTGTTGTCAGAAACGATTATTTGTGTTTTATTTCAAACAACACAGATGTCGTTTTTTATTGGTTTGTTTGAGAAAATGAAAGACAACAAAACAATTTGACCCACAGTCGCTAATAACAGGGAGGGCTGCAGGCAGGAGACTCTTTGAACCCTATATATGTTTTAGGGGGCCCCTATATATATAGCATTTAGAATATAATATACAATACATAAGCACGTCACTGCGATCGAGTCACGTGCCAGTTTTATAAGTTGTCCCGCGACACGCACTTAGAACGCACGAGAGCGGCGCTCAAAAAAAAAAAAAAAAAAAAAAAAAAAAAAAAAAGGCGGAAGCACGATAACTAACAAAGTCTTCGCGATGAGGAAGGTCTTTAAACTAAAACAGATTTAAATAATATTTAGACTGACAGGTTGTGGAGTTTCATCCGTACATTTTATTTCTTTAACTGGATTATGTTTGAGGGGGGGGTCTTGAGGTGACTTTTTAAGGAGACCGTTTTCATTGGATTGAGATAAAACATGCTGATGTCGTCTAACTTGTTTTTCAAGATGGCCCATGGGAAAAGGCCTTGTGTCACAATGGATGCGCAGAGTAACAAGGCAACCTGTCTGTGCACAGTAAGTCACTGTACAATTATGTACATTTATTATCTCTTAACAAAAACATGGTAAAATTGCTTATAAAGATCGATATTTTATATCTATATCAACGTGTCTTAAGTGCTGCCCGAGTGTGTGTGTGTGTGTGTCTATATATATATATATATATATATATATATATATATATATATATATATATACATATATATACAGTATATATATATATTTGTCAGTGTAAGACAGCTAAGGCGTGGGTATCACACTGTTATTAAAAAAAAATGTAATGAAATGACTTCAGAATTCTATGACATCATCGCTTGCTGTTATTGCATCACTGTGGTATTAGTGGAATGACGTGACATCATCATTTTGAAAAGTGTTTTTGGCAATGCTGTGGGGTTTGAATCCCACACTTGTTAGCTAGAGAATTATTTTATTATTTATTTTTATTTTATTGTATTTATTTAACCAGGAATGTCCCGTTGAGATTTAAATCTCTTTTTTTTTCTCCAAGAGAGGTCTGGTCAAGAAGGTGACATATAAGGGCTTCTGATTTTCGGTGTTTTCCGCCAACTTTTCCACTCTCCTTTACAAATTCAATTGATCCCTGTTCAGCCATTTGTGTGTGTGTTAATCACAGAGAAACGTGTTAATAGTAGAATTAATTTAATTGACAGGGTTTTATTTTCTGTGAAACAACAAAATGGTCTTTTAAATCGTAAGTTTTACTTTCTCATCTCAAAGCAGACTCCTGTAATGTAAACACAGTCACGCTGCAGAACGGCTGTAATAAAGTGTGTCACCAGCATAAAACAAAAGCCATAGCCTGGACATCGCCGGTTCGAGTCCAGGCTATTCCACTGCCGACCTTGTAAGCTGCCCAAGAGCTGCGATGTCCTCCGACGCTGTAGCTCTGAGGTGGCGGGCCTGCAGTGTGAAAAGAAGCGGTCAGCTGACGGCACACGCTTCGGAGGACAGCGTGTGTTCGTCTTCACCGCTCCTGAGTAAGCGCAGGGGGTGGCAGCGGTGAGCTGAGCCTAAATAATAATTGGATATGTCAAATTGGGAAAAAACGGTAAAATCAATTGGCGACTACTAAATTAAAATAAATAAATAAATAAATCAATTATAATGATGTCACACCCTTCGAACTCTGAGCAAACAGCAATACCGCTCAACAGCACTGGCGATTCTGTGAAGAGTGACATCACTGCTTGATCGCAGTCTTTCCTATTCAGAGATTTCATTTCTTTAGAGGCACAGCGCTCAATTTTTTTTTTTTTTTACAGGTGACACCAGCAGAGAAGGAGGAGGATGTGCCGAGTCTGGATTTCGACCTCATTGTCGTCGATCTTCTGAACAGCCCTCCTCCACAATGGAGAAATGAAAGCTTTAAAACACCCGAACTGAAAGAGAAAGAGGAGAAGAAGGTGAGGTTCTGAGATTACCAGGCCAGGGCAAGAACCGAGGCTGAAGGTAGCGGCCAGGACTGAGGCTGGTAGAGCCCAGGGCTGAGGCTCAGGTAGAGACCAGGGCAGAGGCTGAAGCTGAGGTATGAATCTCAGACATTTTTAGCTAGCGAATGCTCAAAATGTATTTATACTGATGTCACACCCTTCAAACTCAGCAGATATAGCAATACTGGTCAACGTCACTGGAGGTTTTGTCAAACCACTGCAGTCTTTCCTATTCAGAGATTTCATTTCTTTAGGAGGCACAGCGCCCAATTGTTTGTTGTTTTTTTATACAGGTGACCCCAGCAGAGGAGGAGGATTTGGAGAGTCTGGATTTAAAGGGTCTGCAGCGTTATGGACGAGCTTTGACAGCCCTCCGCCGGAGAAATGGAAGCTTTAAAACACCCGAACTGAAAGAGAAAGAGGAGAAGAAGGTGAGGTTCTGAGATTACCAGGCCAGGGCAAGAACCGAGGCTGAAGGTAGAGGCCAGGGCTGAGGCTGAGGCATGAATCTCACGCTTGTTAGCTAGGGAATTACTTATTTATTTATTTGTGTTGTTTTGTTTATTTAACTAGAAAAGTCCTGTTGAGATTTTAATCTCTTTTTTCCCCCCCAAGTGAGACCTGGCTAGGAAGGTGGCATATAATACAAAATAAATACCATACAAATCAAATTCAAATGAGCACAACCAATACAAACAAGTTAATCATATTTACAATAAAACCATTTAGAGGAAAACAAAAGCAGGACTCGGCTACACAGATACAGTCAATTTAAAAAAAAAAAAAAAAAAAACTAACTCTTTTTAAAGTTATCAACACAGTAATTTTCAGTTCTTCCTGAAGTTTACTCAAAGACCACAGAGCTAAAAAACATTAATACCCCCGCTCCCCCCCCCAATTCCGTTCCGAACCCTAGGAACTGAAAAACTAAGACCAGTCTGAGCTCTCAGAATCTAAGCACAACTAGAGGTAATTAGCAATGTATTAAGAATGCTCAAAATGCATTTTTGATGATGTCACACCCTTCGAACTTTGAGCAAACAGCAATACCGCTCAACAGCACTGGAGATTCTGTGAAGAGCGACATCACTGCTTGATCGCAGTCTTTCCTATTCAGAGATTTCATTTCTTTAGGAGGCACAGCGCCCAATTTTTTTAATTTTGTTTACAGGTGACCCCAGCAGAGAAGGAGGAGGATGCGGTGAGTCTGGATTTCGACTTCAATATCGATGATCTTCTGGACAGCCCTCCGTCACGCCGGAGAAATGGAAACTTAAAAACACCCGAACTGAAAGAGAAAGAGGAGAAGAAGGTGAGGTTCTGAGATTACCAGGCCACGGCAAGAACCGAGGCTGAAGGTAGAGGCCAGGGCTGAGGCTGGTAGAGCCCAGAGCTGAGGCTCAGGTAGAGACCAGGGCTGAGGCTGAAGCTGAGGCATGAATCTCAGACATTTTTAGCTAGCAAATGCTCAAAATGTATTTATACTGATGTCACACCCTTCAAACTCAGCAGATATAGCAATACTGGTCAATGTCACTGGAGATTTTGTCAAACCACTGCAGTCTTTCCTATTCAGAGATTTCATTTCTTTAGGAGGCACAGCGCCCAATTGTTTGTTGTTTTTTTATACAGGTGGATTTAAAGGGTCTGAGCTGCGTTATGGACAAGCTTTGGACAGATCCATGCCACCGGAGAAATGGAAGCTTAAAACACCGAACTGAAAGAGAAAGAGGAGAAGAAGGTGAGGTTCTGAGATTACCAGGCCAGGGCAAGAGCGGGGGCAATTACCAGAGACCCGTCAAATTTCTCTGCTTTTTTTTTTTTTTTTTTTTTTTTTTTTTTTACTGTTTTTACAAAATGCACGCAGTATTTAGAGTAGGCTCCATCAAATTCTCCAAAGACAAAAAATTTTTTTTTTCTTTTCTTTATTTCTATTATATCCTCTTTTTTTTAACAGTGTAGAACATTTCACAGCTGTTTTTCCTCATCTAACATCCTGGTTTCTACCCCGATGGCTTTTTTATTTTTCCTTTTTGGGAGGGCAACATTCTTTCCCTGCACTATTCTCACTGAAAAAATAAATACATAAAATAATTAACAGATACATAAACACACTGTCGTGAAATTCAGTCTGTATTTTATTTTAAAATAATAATAAAAAAAAAAAAACACATTGTACAGATAATCTCATCTATACGTATTTAATTTCTATATTATAAACGTATTTGTCAATCTTCATGTTTTAATAGTTTCATAACATTGAGGGTTGTGCATATCCAATAAATAACTATCGCTTCTGTTCAAACCTGTTAAAAAAAGTTATTTTTTTCAATACATGTTTAAATCTAAAAAATACGTAAATATGATAAATGACAAACTAGGTTATCAACACTAGCATCAGCAGATATAGCAGATATAGCAATACTGGTCAACGCCACTAGCGATTTTGTCAAACCACTGCAGTCTTTCCTATTCAGAGATTTCATTTCTTTAGGAGGCACAGCGCCCAATTTGTGTGTGTATTTATTTTTCATTTGTTTTTTTTATATAGGTGACCCCAGCAGAGGAGGAGGAGGAGGATGTGGTGAGTCTCGATTTCGACCTCAATATCGACGAAGCTTCTTGACAGCCCTCCAATGCCTACCGGAGAAATGGAAGCTTAAAACACCGAACTGAAAGAGAAAGAGGAGAAGAGGAAGATAATGATGTTCCGAGACAATGAGGATCTGTTCACGCTCAGCTGGAGGAGGAGGGGAGGAGGAGGAGGAGGCTGACCAGTTAGATCCTGACCAGCTGACTAGCTCCTGATCGAGTTTGACAGAGCAAGGGAGGCTCAGACCCTGGCCAGGGCCCAGGCGAGCCGAGGTCGAGGCTGAAGGTAAGGCCAGGGCTGCTAAGGCCAGTACTGAAGCAGAGAGGAAAGCCAAGGCCAGGGTTGAAGCTATGGATGAGGCCAAGGCCAGGGCTAAGGCCAGTACTGAGGCTGAAGTCAAGGCCAGGTTGAAGCTGAGAATGAAGCCAAGGCCAGGGCTGAAGCTAAAACTAAAACTGAAGATGAGGCTAAAGCTAGGATCAGAGCTAAGCTTCTGCCTGGGTCCAATGATGTGCCAGAGGCCTGGGCTGAGGCTGAACCAGAGACCAGGACTGAGGCTAAGACTGGGGCTAGGGCTCGGAGAACAGCGAAGCTTCCGCCTGGGTCCAATGCTGTGCCAGAGGCCTGGGCTGAGCATCAGGCTAAGACTGGGATACAGGCTAGGAGAAGAGTTAAGCTTCTGCCATGGTCCAATGCTGTGCTAGAGGCCTGGGCTGAGACTGAACCAGAGACCGGGACTGAGGCTGACGCTAAGACTGGGGCTAGGGCTCGGGCTAGGAGAAGAGCTAATGTTCCGCCTGGGTCCAATGATGTGCCAGAGGCCTGGGCTGAGGCTGAACCAGAGACTAGGACTGAGGCTAAGACTGGGGCTAGGGGCTCGGGAGAACAGCGAAGCCTCCGCCTGGGTCCAATGCTGTGCCAGAGGCCTGGGCTGAGCATCAGGCTAAGACTGGGATACAGGCTAGGAGAAGAACTAAGCTTCCGCCTGGGCCCAATGCTGTGCCAGAGGCCTGGGCTGAGGCTGAACCAGAGACCGGGACTGAGGCTGAGGCTAAGACTGGGTCTAGGGCTCAGGCTAGGAGAAGAGCTAAGCTTCCTCCTGGGCCCAATGCTGTGCAAGAGGCCTGGGCTGAGGCTGAACCAGAGACCGGGACTGAGGCTGAGGCTAAGACTGGGTCTAGGCTCGGGCCTGGGAGAAGAGCTAAGCTTCCGCCTGGGCCCAATGCTGTGCCAGAGGCCTGGGCTGAGGCTGAACCAGAGACCGGGACTGAGGCTGAGGCTAAGACTGGGGCTAGGGCTAGGAGAAGAGCTAAGCTTCCGCCTGGGTCCAATGATGTGCCAGAGGCCTGGGCTGAGACTGAGCCAAAGGCCAAAACTGAGGCTGAAGCTAAAGCTGAAGCGAAGGCCATGGTTAAGGCAAGGATCAAAGCCAGGCACCTGGCTAGGGTGCCAGGCTGCAGCTGCAGCAGAGGCCAAGGCTGGCGACTGCCGGGCCTGAGACTGAGGCTGAAGCGGAGGCCAGGGCTCTGGCTGAATTGTGTGCTAAAGCTGGAGCCGAGGCCAAGGCTAAAGCGGTGTCCAGGATCAAGGCTCGGCTCAGAGAATTCTACGCCCAAAAGTCACCAGCGGGCAACTCCAGTGTCGAACATCCCGATGAGCCTCACGCCAACGCAGGGAAGGCGGACATCTCCAAGAACAAGGGTCCCACGACCTGTGCCAGGCTCTTCGGGAAAATGTGCTGGAAATGGAGAGCTGAGAAGGTCCAGCGGGAGCGCCCGTTTCTAACAGTAACCGAGATCAACTTCTCCCTCGACTGCCATCAGCACCAGCAGCAGCAGCAGCAGCAGCAGCAGCAGCAGCAGCAGCGGGCTAGCAAGGCAAGACTGTTTATGAATAATTGCATTGTAAATTGGGTAACACACTGGCCAGTTAAAAAGTGGAGATGCTCTCTTACCTGGGGCGGGCAAGTCGTTTTATTTTTTTTGTTCTATGTAGTTGCATTCTCTGTTTTGACTGATTCATTAGCCCCCTACTGTCCCGAGAAAAAAATAACTTTTGCAAGGATCTCTATGTTGATACAATATGAAGCGATGAGATTAAATAAAAGAACCGTTTCACACTGGGTATGTCTCACCCCCCCGTGTGTACCCAGCGTGAAAGGACCTGCATTTTAAATGATGACATTAAGTTTCACTCTGTAACGCTTTACTTTTGCAGTTTTATGCATGAAATACATTTTACGTAGAATAAAAAAAAACTTTTATCTTCGCAGGGCCCACTGCAGAGACCCTTTGCATGAGCATGACGAAATGTTTTACAAACGGATTCAGAAAATATTTAAGAAGTCAGGAGGGAATCCAGAAACTAAAAAGCCAGAAGTACATCAAAAAAACAAAGGAGAAGAAACCCCATGCCCGCAAACCCATTCGAACACCAAAATCCCGGGCGGCTTCCAGAGACAGAAAATGGGCTTGGCTTTTTTAGAAACCACGCCCACCCCAAGATGCGTTTATAGGATTTCTGCATCCTCCTCTTCCTCCTCCTCCTCCTCTTCCCTCACCCTCTTCTATTCCAATAGACTCCAATCTGTATGATCTGCTCTGTCTTTTCAACTAAGCTTCTGATTTCACAGTCGCAGAAGAGGACTTCCGCTGAGTTTCGGCCTCCTGTTTCAGGGGATGTAGGCTGACCTACTTTGGCTGATTGGATTGGTACCACCCAGCTGCTCAACCGCAATAAAAGATGAAGTCGGGGTCCCTGAGTGGCTCACCTGGTAAAGGCACGACCGCCTGGTGTGCAGGGTGAGTCATACAGTCAGGGGAGCGCTGGTTCACTCCTGGCTGTCAAGTCGCTGGTCCGCTGGGATTCCCACAGGGGAGCATTGGCTCTGGTGCTCCCATGGTTTAGGGAGGCAAACCAGCAGGGACGGGTTTCTCCTCATCGCACTGCAGCAGACCATACCAGCCAGGCGCCCAGTGAGCTCGGGGGACGCCTGGAGGGCTGGCCTTTGTCCAGCTCACTGACATCCGCTCTTGAGATCCTGGGCTCTGGTCCCCTGGGTTAGGGAGGCAAACCAGCAGGGACTGTTTCTCCTCATCGCACTGCAGCAGACCCTACCGCCAGGCACCCGGTGTGCTCGGGCGGACGCCTGGAGGGCTGGCCTTTGTCCAGCTTCGCTGACATCCGCCTTGAGATCCTGGGTAAAAAGGAAGCTGGCTTGGTCATGGATCGGGAAGACGCTCCCACTGGACCGTCACTTCCGCTGAGTGTTGGGAATCGCTGCGCCTGAGGGGAGCAAATAATTGGGCATTCTAAATTGGGGAGAAAAATCGGGGTAAAATAAAACCCAATAAAAGATGAAGTTGGGGGTCCCTGAGTGGCTCACCTGGTAAAGGCACGACCGCCTGGTGCAGTGCAGGGTCATACAGGGGGGGGAGCTGGTTCACTCCCCTGGCTGTGTGTAAGTCGCTGGTCTTTGCTGGGATTCCACAGGGAGCATCAGATTGGCTCTGGTGCTCCCATGGTTTAGGGAGGCAAAACCAGCAGGGACGGTTTCTCCTCATCGCACTGCAGCAGACCATACCAGCCAGGCGCCCAGTGTGCTCGGGCGGACGCCTGGAGGGCTGGCCTTTTGTCCAGCTCGCTGACATCCGCCTTGAGATCCTGGGCTCTGGTGCTCCCGTGGGTAGGGGAGGCAAAACCAGCAGGGACTGTTTCTCCTCATCGCAGTGCAGTGGACCCCACCGGCCAGGCACCCAGTGTGCTCGGGCGGACGCCTGAGGGCTGGCCTTTTTTGTCCAGCTCGCTGACATCCCTCTTGAGATCCTGGGTGTAAAAAGGAAGCTGGCTTTTGGTGGGATCGGCAGACGCCCCACTGGACCGTCACTTCCGGCTGAGCTGTGTGGGGGAATCGCTGCTGAGGGGAAAAAATAATTGGACATTCTAAATTGGGAAAAAAAAATTATTGGGCATTCTAAATTGGGGTAAAAAGTTATTGGACATTCTAATTTGGGTAAATAATTGGGCTGTGTGGGAAATTGCTGCGGTGAGGAGAAAAAAATTATTGGGCATTCTAAATTGTGGAAAAAAATTATTGGGCATTCTAAATTGGGGAAAAAAAGTTATTGGACATTCTAAATTGGGGTAAAAAGTTATTGGACATTCTAATTTGGGTAAATAATTGGGCTATGTGGGAAATTGCTGCGGTGAGGAGAAAAAAATTATTGGGCATTCTAAATTGTGGAAAAAAATTATTGGGCATTCTAAATTGGGGAAAAAAAGTTATTGGACATTCTAAATTGGGGTAAAAAGTTATTGGACATTCTAATTTGGGTAAATAATTGGGCTGTGTGGGAAATTGCTGCGTTGAGGGGAAAAAAATTATTGGGCATTCTAAATTGTGGAAAAAAATTATTGGGCATTCTAAATTGGGGAAAAAAAGTTATTGGACATTCTAAATTGGGGTAAAAAGTTATTGGACATTCTAATTTGGGTAAATAATTGGGCTATGTGGGAAATTGCTGGGGTGAGGGGAAAAAAAATTATTGGGCATTCTAAATTGTGGAAAAAATTATTGGGCATTCTAAATTGGGGAAAAAAAAGTTATTGGACATTCTAAATTGGGGTAAAAGTTATTGGACATTCTAATTTGGGTAAATAATTGGGCTATGTGGGAAATTGCTGCGGTGAGGAGAAAAAAATTATTGGGCATTCTAAATTGTGGAAAAAAATTATTGGGCATTCTAAATTGGGGAAAAAAAGTTATTGGACATTCTAAATTGGGGAAAAAAAAGTTATTGGGCATTCTAAATTGGGAGAAAAAAAAGTTATTGGACATTCTAAATTTGGGTAAATAATTGGGCTGTGTTGGGCATCACTGCGGTGAGGAAAAAAAGTTATTGGACATTCTAATTGGGAAAAAAGTTATTGGACATTCTAAATTGGGGAAAAAGTTATAGGACATTCTAAATGGGGTAAAATAATTGGGCATTCTAAAAATAAAAAAAGAAAAAAAGAAAAAAAAAGTAATAAACAGGAGCAGCTCCGGACTGTGGAGAATTTCTTCCTCCTCTGCTTCAGGAATCATCCTCGTTGAAAACAGATCACTGAGCTTGAGAGAGAAAAGAGTCTATTAAAAATCCCTGTCACTGAAAACACAGTGCGTGTCGCTTGCTTTCATTTATTCAAATTTATCTTAATAAGAATGCGAGTCACGATAGACAAGTTAACAGTGGGTAAGTATATTTATTCAAATTATAATAGGTAGCTGAACTACACCACATGGTGAAAGGTACGGGCACCAGGTCCCAGGATGGTGGTATACGCTGGTAATTAGGAATCTAGTACTTGGTAACACTTAGGCTACTCGGATCTCTCTTTGCAGGTTCCGTTTGATCCCAGGACCACACAACACAGGGTAGTTATAAAATAGATTATATAAGTTTCTTTAAAAGATGGAATTTCATAGATCACAGCATACAATATCGTTTTTTTTATCTGGTTAACACAGAAATAGTCGAACTAGTATTTTTAAAACACATCAATAACCCTTTAACAGCAATTAAATGAACGCATCAGAATTCAGTGGCACTAGAACCATTTTCAAAGTGGCGGTGCTGAAAGCCAATGACAAAGCTCCAGCCGGTAACAGCGCTGGGCTTCTTAAACCGTTCCCTTGTGATAATAAAAAACGCGAAGTGGTGTTTCCGTGCCGCTCCAATAGATGGCAGTGTTGCTCTGGAAAGCGTCCGGTGTTGAATTTATACAGCGAGGAACTCATACGCGAGGTCTGGAAGTAAATCTATGACTTTTAATAAACATTTGAGACTATTTGAATCATTCTGAAGACAGGGGTTGGGTGTCTCCGAGTTTCAGACTTCCGAAGACAATCTGGCTTCATGAAACAAGCGCACTCTTTCAATCAGTTTGAATGACCAACAGCCGTCCCCGCTGAGGTTTTTCCTTCGAAGGAACTGGAATTCATATTTTAGAGACATCATTGCTGCGATCGTTCAACTGCTGTCGTTTGAAGCCGATTTAAAATCGACTAACAAACAGTGGCTTCCATTGAGGTCATTTGTCACCAAGCTCTATTTTAACAGAATGTTAATCAATGATGTTTTAGAAGGGAATAGGGATTTGTTTTAAAAAGAAATTGGAAATGGATTTGGATTTGGTAGAAAAACGGAAATAAGAAACAACCCTGGCGCATTAGGATTGACGGGGCCCTGGTGTAAGACTGAAGTAGACCCCAAACAAAACAAAAACAAAAATGAAAATGAATAAAGACAGTGTAGCTGACCAAGTAACGTTTAATACAAACACGCCCACCGTGTGCTTGTGTTGTCTTTACTGAACAATGGCACATCTTATTTCATTTTTAATAAACTGACATTCAAAAAATAAATAAAAATTAACAATAATAATAATAATAATAATAATAATAATAACAAGAAGAAGAAGAAGAAATAGCTTTTGTAAATAATAAGACACATCAGGCAGCTGAGCAATCACGTGACCAATTGCCAATCTGGTCGCTCCGATTTGCACATTCGTGTTTTGATTGGACAGTCCGGCCAACACGATCTTGCCGCTGTGTATTTTTTCTGTGACGTCACCAGCTTCTCTCCCAAACGCAGACAAATGGGACACTTTTATATACACTGAATTTCCACACAGAAATGAACTTTCAGGGCTCGTCTGCATTGGTGGCTTTAGAGCTTGCCTCATCTCACCGACAGGGGGCAGCATAGTAACGGCAAAGCATCACACATCACTGGCATGTTAAAGAAATCCTGGAGGAGTTGCAGGTCAAGATCCTTCAGGCAGAGTTCCCCTGCTCCCTCCATCCAGTCACTGCAGTGTAAAGGTATACCTTCAGGGGTAGCTGGGCTGGTTTCTGAGCAGAGGGAGGGATCGCTCAGCCTGTCACAGCTGCTCCAGCTCCATAAAGAAACATGCCGAGCACCAGCAGCAACACAAGCAGCAGTGAGAATGTAACAGGCAGCCGGCTTCTCTGTTCAATACGAACGCCTGCAGAAAGAGGAGACGAGCGCTGACATACTGTACCAACATGGAGCAGAGTGGAGGTGTACAGAGGGAAACTACTGTCCTCGAGGGGGGGTAGTGTCTGATAGGGGACTGCATTGGGAGAGGACACCAGATCAACATGAGGGGGGGTAGTGTCTGACGGGACTGCATTGGGAGAGGACACCAGATCAAAATGAGGGGGGGTAGTGTCTGACGGGACTGCATTGGGAGAGGACTCTAGATCAAAACAAGGGGGTATTTGTTTCTCAAAGCCTGAAGTAGACTGTCCAGTCGATATATGATTAATTAAAACTTCTGCATTCAGTGTCTATATAATATTAACTGAACTGTATAGAGAACTCTGCTGCTATCTTAATGAAATGAAACAAAGCTCCCCTTTCATTTCTTTATCTGAGCGTGTTCAACATTTAACAGCGTTCTCTTTGTGAATGTTTTATGTAACAAGGCCAGGCACTTTTACAGTTCATGGCCTGACTACTGCACACATGACTAATCTCAACAGGGTCTGGTAGCAACGGACAAGGAGTCTTCTGTAATCGGCTGCCCGCTGAACTTCAGTAAAGAGCTGCAGCGGAGAGGGAACAGAATTGGACGTTCTGAATTGAGGTTGACTCGGGTTGACTGAATTATAAAAACGGTGCACCCTCACCCCCGCGCGCTCAGCCCCGATTTCTCTCCACATGCCCTTACCTGTGCTTGGGTGCAGGGTGACAGCTCGGCTCACTCTCTGCTCCATCACGGGGTGATCCAGCTCGAAGGTGAAGGTCTCTGCTTCATTCACCACCACCTCCAGCTCGCTCTGGATCTGGTAAAGCCCCCTGCTGTCAACAGACTGGTTGGTGCGGCTCTGGTTTGTGATGTCACTTCCTGCCGCATTCAGCCACAGCAGTGTTGGCCGGGGATAACCGCCCACCACCTTGACAGTCAGGGTCACAGGATCACCGGGGCGAGGCAGGCCAATCGCTAACTGCGGCTCGCTGTAAGGAGCTGGACAGACACAGAAACACAGCCAATGAACACTGAGGATTCTGGAGCAGAGAGCCTTCAATAAAGCACATGGTTAATATGCATGGAACACAATGTTAAGAGCACATCAACGTACTATCAAGGATTCCCTTGTAAAAGTAATAGCACAGCAAAGTGTAATAAAGCACAAGTGAAAGCACAGTAAAGCAGGAGGGAAGTGTTGTGAAGCGCAGAAAGGTATGGCAAAGCACATTTAAAAAACCATGGCAAACCAGAGTAAACTATGGCAAACGCACTGCATGATCATGGGAAAGCTGCTAAATGACCATGAGAATTTACAGTGATAAACTTGAATAAGGGTATTTCCACACACGCACAGGTTAGTATTACAACCAGCACCACTGCAAGTCAGCAATGCAAAAACAAAACAGATGATACAAATGATCCAGACCTGTCATCTTTACAATGCTAGTTAATGAAGTGTCAGCATCAGTGCCGGGGTGAGTGCTCCCCCGTCTCCTATTACACGTGGTACTGTCTGTAGGAACATGTTGTACAGAAAGCTGGCTGACAGAAGGACTGAATAGGGGGGGGACAAACATGCTTAGGCAAGAGAAGCTGCAGTCGCCAAGCTTGTCTGACTCTGCTTCTTTGTCAGGGATGGTTTCCTCTCGTCTGCAAAGAGACGCTTTTGTTTTTGCATGGCCAGCCAGGGTTGGGATCAATTCCTTTTTTAATCAATTGCAATTCCTTTATTTAAAAAAAAACAAAAAAAAAACACCTCCCAGTAGTTATTCTAGAGACGTAATAATAATTGCCGCGACGGTTCAGCTGCTTTCAATTGACGCCAATGTTAAATCGACTAACAAAACAGCGACTGATTGAAGTCATTTGTTGCCACTGTGTGAGGAGCTCGCATGAACAGGATGCTGCTAAGTGCAATTTTGATCAATGAGGTGTGGGAGCTAATGAAAAGGGAAAGGGAATTGAAAAAACGGAACTGACCCCAACCCTGGTGGCAGTTATGAATAAAAGTGTTTTGTCTGGTTCCTGTTACCTGCAGACCGACTTCCGATTTCTCTACAGGAATACAGATCATCGTTCCTCTTCTCCGTCGATAACAATGTGTACATCTTCAAATGACATGCTAGTGTATTTTTTATTTCATAAATTTAGAGTACTCAATTATTTTAACCCCTGATTTGCTCCCCTATGTAGAATGTCCTGTCTCCCCTCACCGCAGCGATTCCCCCCACAGCTCAGGAGAACTGAAGGCTCAGCGGACGTCCTCCGATCCCACGATCGAGCCAGCTTCCTCTTCCACACCCAGGAACTCCAGAGTGGAGGTCAGCGAGCGACCGGCCTCCGTGGGACAAAGGCCAGCCCTGCAGGTGTCCCCCTGAGCTTACTGGACGCCTGGTCGGTAGGGTCCGCTGCAGCGCAATGAGGAGAAACCTGAGCTCGCCTGGCATGTGCTGTGTGTGTGTTTAACATGTCCCCTTCCCCTTGAATTACCTGCCATGGTATAATAGTCAATGTCAGGCTGGTTTATAAACACGGACCTGCCACTATGAGCCGCACGTCTCCCCTGGTGTTCTCCACTTGGTTGGTGACAGCGCAGGTGTACCAGCCCTCATCCTCCTCCCGCACCTGTTTCAGTCTGAGGGAGGCGTTCCCCACACTGAGCTGCTCTGGGAACAGCTGGGTCCGATTCCTGTAGGTTTCATTCTGCAGAGCCAGCTGGTCTCGACCGTAATAGAAACTGTGGACGACATGATCGGCAGGAGGGCGTTGCCAGGTAACCACCACTCTGGTGAGATCAGCATCCGCTTTATAGGAGAAAGAGCAGCTGAGAGTGACATCACTGCCGGGAGGTGACGTCACTGGAGTCCGGGGCACCACCACTGCTAATGAAACTGTGGGAAGGAAGGCAGACAATGAAGTCACTAGATTCTGAATTCAAACTATCTCTCTCTGTGAGATGTCTACTCATACATACAAGTGTGTGTGTGTGTGTGTGTTATATATGTGTGTGTGTGTGTCAGTGTGTGTGTGTAAAAGGTATAGACAATGTCGATCCCTGATCAGGTTCTTTGACCTGAAAAAAGAAACAAGGACCAGGGGTCACAAATGGAGATTAGATAAAGGGGCATTCAAAAGATCCAAATAGGAGGCACGTTTTTTTTTACACAGAGAAGTTAAAAGGGTCTGGAACCAACTCCCAATAATGTTGTTGAAGCTGACACCTGGGATCCTTCAAGACAGACATGCTTGATGAGATTCTGGGATCAATTGGTAACAACCAAACAGAGCAAGATGGGCTGAATGGCCTCCTCGCTACAAAAACTTTCTTATGTTCTTATGAGTACAAAGTGTGTAAATGTATCAGTGTGTGTAAGTGTGTCGTGTGTGTGTGTGTGTGTGCATGTGAAAGTGTGTGTGTGTATTAGTGTGTGTGTGTGTGTGTGTCAGTGTGTGTGTGTGTGTGTGCATGTGTCAGTGTGTGTCAGTGTGTGCGTGTCAGTGTGTGTGTGCGCGTGTGTCAGTGTGTGTGTGTGTGTCGGTGTGAGTGTGTGTGTGTGTCGGTGTGAGTGTGTGTCAGTATGAGTGCGTTCGTTCATTTCATTCAGGTTGGACAGGAGGGGGTATTTCAAGCCACTCTTCGGGGGAGGAAATCGGGGAAAATAATTGGGCAAGCTAAATAAACAAAACAAAAACCTAAAGGAAAATGAAAGTAATTGATCTTGTCACCATGAAACAAACTTTTAAAAAGTTCCAAATAGAAGGTACTTCTCTGATGAAATGAACTGGAAAGAACCACAAACCTGCAGGTTAACCGCTAGCTACCTATCATCGGATTAAAAATAAAAATCCATCTGTGGTTTTTGCATCCTCCACTTACTACAATTAAATTCATAAACTATTATCATAAAGCCGACATGTCTATAGCATTTGTAGGCCTGTGAAAACATATTTTCACCAGCAGTGAATAATCAAAGAAAAAATATAAATAAATAAATAAATAAATAAACACACTGAAATGTCCTCTTCTGGTTCTGGAGGGAGCGATTGTAAAGAAACAGGATCACAGATCCCGAGATTGTCGCACAGGTAAAGCAGACGTGACAGCGCTAAAGGATTGTACCATTCCCTGTTGGATCAGACCATTCCAAGGCCGCGCTGTTTACTGTAGGTCAGAATAAAGCTGTATAAAATAATAAATCTCTTACTGGTTAGAAGCAGAGGCAGAGCAAACAGGCAGGAGCTGAGCGTCCTCATCATAACAGCACAGAAGAGCTGAGCGTCCTCTTCATAACACCACAGAAGAGCTGAGCGTCCTCATCATAACAGCACAGAAGAGCTGAGCATCCTCTTCATAACACCACAGAAGAGCTGGGCATCCTCATCATAACACCACAGAAGAGCTGAGCATCCTCTTCATAACAGCACAGAAGAGCTGAGCATCCTCTTCATAACACCACAGAAGAGCTGAGCATCCTCATCATAACAGCACAGAAGAGCAGAGCATCAAAATAGTAACACCTATTAAGGCTACCTATATATTTAAATAATCTTCATAAACAGCACAGAAGAGCTGAGCATCCTCATCATAACACCACAGAAGAGCTGAGCATCCTCATCATAACAGCACAGAAGAGCTGAGCGTCCTCTTCATAACAGCACAGAAGAGCTGGGGAAATACAATAATAATAATAATAATAATAAATTAAACTAATACAGAGAGCAACATAATTCCACATATGAGCCATCACTGACAGTATTAAAACAATGTTGTTTATAAAACGTATTATTATTATTATTATTATTATTATGTATTTATTAGTTTATAAAATGGCTTGTTTAAATTAAGTGCTGTGATTGCATACATGTCAACCCTTAAGTGTTCATACCAGTGAGACCCCTGATTTTCAGTTTTAATAAAATCTTCAGTTAGTGTGTGAATGTGATTATTATTATTTGTCAACATTATTAAAACAGAGAAGTGTCATTTTACAGAAATACCAAATCAGTGTGTGACGCTCCCCGTCACTTTTTGCCAAAATTAAGGTGCAATAAGAGATAGGCATCCCATCAATGTCCAATGGTTCTGTTATTTCTTACTATATGGCGTCTTTCTTTGTATTGTCTTTGTAACCACGGACACTGGCAGCATAAAGAACATTATGTCTTTCTACTTTAATAATTGCATTGCCATTGATGTCCATTTCTCTTATTTCTGTGGTGATTTCTGCATGAACGAGATGACGTGTGTGTACAGAAACAGATGGCTCGCGCAGGCAAGACGTCAGTTTGAGACAAGGCAATTCCATCTTTGGAGTAACGGGGGGAGTTTGCATAGCAGCTAGAGGAATATAGAATGGTAATATACCTCTTCATGGTGACCCCCCCCCTTCTCCCTCCCCCTCCATATGGTAAGAAATAACAGGACAATTGAAATTGATGGTATCTCTCCCTCCTCTGTAATCTACCTAACTCTGCTGGTTCCTTCGTCAATATAGAATTTTTGTTGTTCTGGTTGAAACACGAAAGGAAAGCATATAATGAACAGGCCCATAGTCACGTACAGAGTTTCCAATTGTGTCTTCATTTGACTTTCATTACTGTTTTATTTTGTTTGTTTTTTTTCAATACCACAATGGATAGTGTTCAGCACACTGATGACGCGTTTACACATTGACATTTGCCAGTGTGATTAGATTATGCAAAACAGAAAATAACCGAAAAAAAACGAAACCGCAAAAGCAGATTCAAAAGCTAAACATGAATGTAAAATATGGAACAGGTGTTCATGGTGATTGTTTGAATGTGAAGTAAACATTTCGCATTTATTTTTTGAGGTAGATAGAACATTAAGCCACGGTAGCTTAGGAAACAAATGCGAGGAAAAAAAAAAACCCTATCAATGATCTCGGGATATTGAGTAATAAATTAGCTCGTGGTTTATATAACGGTTTGAAATCCCGAGATCCTGACAAAATGTGATTTCATTTCTATTTCTGTTTTTCTTTCCTAGATGAGTCACTGTAAACATATGCACTGTACCGAGTAATAAGCGACGCGCTTTCTTTTAGAGTTTAAACAGTTAGGTTTATAAAACTCATTTTAAATAGGTGTATGCATTAGATATACAATATATTGACGCGCAAATGTAACTCCGTGTTTTCCTTGTTTTACATCCCCGAGCAGATAAAAACACAAAGGCAGATTATCAGTGTTTACCGAAACACTATGCGTGTTTTTCTGGTGCTCTAAACGTATAAACACCGTCCTCAAATAAACATATATGACGCCACCTTTGTTTAGTTTTTTTTTTTTTTTTTAAACAGCTGCCAGCTGGCGATGTGCGGTGGTTCAGTTTTTCAGCAGATTCTGTCTGTTCTGTCGCATCGCTGCAGGATGCCGCTGCCCGGGAACATACGGTCTGCACTCTGACTCGTTTCAACATTTATCCGGAGCTTCAAACCATGAATCATTCCTGTTCTTACCTGGTGAAGGGACCCGCGGTCGCAGCTGCACGCTCGAGTCTGTCTGGATCTCATCAGAGGAGAGGACCAGGGGCGAGGGGGCGTGGCTTAAACTGAGCGGCTGCTGTGATTGGATACATTGTTTTATATCTTAGAATCGTTTTAAACTCCTCGGCAGACACAGGGCTTGAATGTGTTGTCGGTGTTCCCTCCTCCTGCAGTGTTTATTTTATGTAGCGGGTGTTGCTAGCACGAGTTATTTACTGATCGTGGTTCACAGGCGCTGCTGACTTGATCTCGCTAAGGTAATCAAGCGATCAGGTAACACACACCTTTTAAATCCCACGCTGCCCGCCTTCGAGCGCTCACGGCTGGTAGCTGTTTTCCTGGGTGTCGGGCCCGCACTGCTGAACCAGTTATTATTATTATTATTATTATTATTATTATTATTATTATTATTATTATTATTATTATTTATTTCTTAGCAGACGCCCTTATCCAGGGCGACTTACAATTGTTACAAGATATCACATTATAGTTGTGCTCTCCTCTCCTCTCCTCCAGTGTGATTTTAATTTCTTTTATTGAACACTGTTTTGTTTTGTTAACTGTTGTAATTCTTGGTATTTGTAGGCCGAGCCGCATGAAAAGAAAGATTAAACGGGACGCGCCTGAGGGAGGCTAATTTTAAAAAGTTGTTTTGTCGGGTGGAACTGTTGGCTTTATTTTTAGCAGCTCACCCGAGGGAATTGTGCAACGGCTTTTTATAGGATTGAGAGCGCCTCCACTTTTTGTTATTTATTTTTTTCGTATATAGTCTTTTAACTGTTTTCTTATTGAGCTTTTATATGTTTAAATTATATTGTGAGAAGTGTTGAATTTAAATCAAGGGAAGTAATGTTAAAACTCTACAATGCATTAGTAAGACCTCACCTAGAATATTGTGTTCAGTTCTGGTCAGCTCGTTACAAAAAGGATATTGCTGCTCTAGAAAGAGTGCAAAGAAGAGCGACCAGAATTATCCCGGGTTTAAAAGGCATGCCGTATGCAGACAGGCTAAAAGAATTGAATCTATTCAGTCTTGAACAAAGAAGACTACGTGGCAATCTGATTCAAACATTCAAAATCCTAAAAAGGTATAGACAATGTCGAACCAGGGACTTTTTGACCTGAAAGAAACAAGGACCAGGGGTCACAAATGGAGATTAGATAAAGGTGCATTCAGAACAGAAAATAGGAGGCTCTTTTTTACACAGAGAATTGTGAGGGTCTGGAACCAACTCCCCAGTAATGTTGTTGAAGCTGACACCCTGAGATCCTTCAAGAAGCTGCTTGATGAGATTCTGGGATCAATGAGCTACTAACAACCAAACGAGCAAGATGAGCCGAATGGCCTCCTCTCGTTTGTAAACTTTCTTATGTTCTTATGAATAACTGATGCAAATCCCAGTATTGAATTCAACTTGTATTTTAATCACAGGCTTATTAAGGAACACAAACAACTCAACTCAGCCTCCCCTCTTACTCCATCCCTCATGGTGCCTGCGCAATGACGCCACGCAGCACCATCTTCTCGATAGGATTAGCTTTTTCTTCTCTCTCTCATCACCACAATCCGCAGCGGAAACCCAGATATAAAACAACCGTTACAATCAGTGGCGTATATTTGGTTTCAAAAGGGGGGCGGGGCAGTTCCTGTAGCGTATGCATGCATAAAGAGTATTCTATGTGAAATAATGAAAGTGAGGGGGGTGTCTCCCTGTGTAAATTACCCCTGTGGTTAGAATGCCAGTATGCCAGGGGATCCAGCTGGAGAGCTTATCTATGAAGCAGCAGCTCTATTAGTCAAAAGGGAGTTTCATAATTATCTGGCACCAAAACAAAATGTTTCAAAAAGTAAAATGTGACCGCTCCCCTAGTAAGAACGCTGCCAATAAAAGCACATGGTGGTGGTCTGAAGAGACGACATCTTGAATAAGATACAGAGAGATCACACTATTCAACCCTTATTATTATTATTATAATTATTTATTTCTTAGCAGACGCTCTTATCCAGGGCGACTTACAGTCGTAAACAAATACATTTCAAGAATCACAGTACAAGTATTAATACAATTAAGAGCAAGATAAAATACAATGACTTTGGTTCTAGTAAGTACAAGTATATTACAAAATACGAATCAATATCGGAGCAGATGACAGTGTCAGTGATAGTTACATCAGGATACGATTAAATGCAAAATACTACAGATTGAATAACACTTGTGGCAGATTATAGTACTCTGTAAAGTACAGGATTAAATGGAGTAAAATAGGGAGCAGATAAGTGCAAGTAAAGTGCATTAAGGAAGAGTGATAAAGTGTCCAGAGGGAAAAGAGGAGTTCTACAGGTGCTGTCTGTAAAACAGCCAGGCTGTCTGACCATTTATCAGTTTGTGTAGCAGAAATGCTAGCTGTTTTATTTGTGTTAATTAAAATAGTGGAATTAAATCCCAAGAAAGCAGGTTAATATGAGTAACAGTGTGGAGTAGTGGTTAGGGCTCTGGACTCTTGACCGGAAGGTTGTGGGTTCAATCCCAAGTGGGGGACACTGCTGCTGTATCCTTGAGCAAGGTACTTTACCTAGATTGCTCCAGTAAAAACCCAACTGTATAAATGGGTAATTGTATATAAAAATAATGTGATATCTTGTAACAATTGTAAGTCGCCCTGGATAAGGACGTCAGCTAAGAAATAAATAATAATAATAATAAGTAACTGGGTATCCTGGAATATTGGGTAATGAAATCTAGCAGCAAAAAATGGGTTAAAAAATGAGACGATTGATGTGCTCAGTGTAGTAAACGCACTGTATACTCACTGAGATCAGAGCCTGACTGCTTCTAGGAGAGGGATTCTCTTCAGGTCTGGTCAACGCTTCCTGGCTGGCTCGCCAATTGTAAGAGGTTTGATTTCTTCTTAAAAATAATTAATCTTCGCTCCTGAGTGGCGCATCAGGTAAAGTCGCTCCGAGTGGAGTGCAGGATGCTCCCTATAGCCTGGAGGTCGTCGGTTCGAGTCCAGGCTATTCTATTGCCAACAGTAGATGGGAGCTCCCAGGGGGCGGCACACAATTGACCAAGACAATCAATCCAAAATAGATCAAATGATACAGATAATCAATATAAAATAGATCAAATTATACAGCCAATCAATCTAAAATAGATTAAATTTATTTATTTATTTATTTATTTATTTCTTAGCAGACACCCTTATCCAGGGCGACTTACAGTCGTAAACAAAAATACAATTAAGAGCAAGATAAATACAATGATGAATACAATGACTTTGGTTCAAGCAAGTACAAGTGTGACAAAATACAATTCAATAATACAGCAGATAACAGTGACAGTGATAGTTATATCAGGATATAATTAACTACAAAATACTACAGATTAAACACTTGGCAGATTGCAGTACTCTGAAGTACAGGATTAAATGCAGTAAAATAGGGGGCAGATAAGAGCAAGTAAGGCACATTTAAGGAAGGGTGATAAGTGTCCCAGGGGAAAAACAGAGGAGTTCTACAGGTGCTTTCTGAAGAGGAGACTCTTGAGGAGGTGCCGGAATGTGGTCAGGGACTGGGCAGTCCTGATTATACAGACTATCAATCTGTATTAGTGGACAAAAGGAATCAATTGGACCAAATTTTCTCTCCATAGATACTTTGTATCAACAATTAAAAAAAAAAGTATCCTAAGGCGATGCAATTGTTACAAAATATCACAATACAAAGTATTGCATTATAACATATCATGTTACAAGTCATCACATTATAAAATGTCACAGTACAGAATATCATAATACAGATGAGCAGTTATGAAAAAACAATAATCAAATTCGAGAAAAATAAAGAATACAGTCAATTATAAGAGCGAGTTTGACTAACAGCCAAAACCAATGTGGTCCAGTGGTTAAAGAAAAGGGCTTGTAACCAGGAGGTCCCCGGTTCAAATCCCACCTCAGCCACTGACTCGTGTGACCCTGAGCAAGTCACTTAAACTCCTTGTGCTCCATATTTCGGTGAGACATAGGTTGTAACTCTGCAGCTGATGCATAGTTCACACACCCTAGTCTCTGTAAGTCGCCTTGGGTAAAGGTGTCTGCTAAATAAACAAATAATAATAATAAAAAAAGCCAAATTAAACCAAATTATGCAAAGAACAGTGAAGCCGAATTAGAGGACAAAATGCAATTTTTAACCAAATCATAAAGTCAAATGTGATATTTGTACATGTGTGATGGAACCAATTCAATAGGACGGGTGATGTTCTTCTGTATCTGTTGGTGTGCTGGTACCACGGCGGTGCTTGAAAAGCAGGTAGATTGCAATGGTTATTAATGTTACCAATACCACTGTCAACAAAGACGACACCACCCACATAATGCTACTTCTGGATGAAAAATCTGTGGATTAGAAAAAAAAACAAAATGAGAATCAACAGCTGAATTTGGTGACTTTTACTTAAACTTTTACTTTCCTAGTCTGCCGTGCATCAACCCCATCATCATTATGAATAGTTATTCAACTTGATGCTTCTGTACAGTGATTGAGAAAAGCAGAAAGTCGAGAGACAGATCATTTTGAGATTCACAGTACCATGTTACTGGCACAAGTGCCCGATTATGATGAGATTTTTTGGGGGGAATGAAACTGTGGTGCTCGGCACTTACTGCACAAAACCAGGTGAGAGGACTGAATCCGAGACCCCAAACTTCTCGGTCCGAGATCAGCGGCAGGGATCCCGAGATGGTTTTGTTTTCTCTCCTTCTTTAAACAATTTGACTATAAAAGAGATGCTGGGGGACAGGTGTGGTTAAGTGCCCTGTAATTACTATAATCCAGTCCCCCTTCTGTTGTGTGGGATAGCTTCATTTTAAAAAGCCCACAAGCGAAAAAACAGACATCAAAAACTTTTACAGCAAGTCACGTCTCCATTACAAATGGAGTTAGTGGCTCAGGTTTGAAGTGATGAGCCAGTCATGTCATATTCTTACCCTTCTTTGTTAAGGTGATTGTCTTCATGAGGGTTTGTTTCAGTCGGCTGTGGGTAAGAACACAGGTATAATTAGCATCCCTGGACACTAGAATGTGACTTGTGATTTCCACCAGCCCATCCCTGTCCAGGGATTGGCTAGTCTTGCTGCTCTCTGTGATGTCACATCCTGTCTCATTCAGCCACTGCACTGAAGCGCTGGGGTATCCTGTGGAGATGCAGCTCAGGAGAGCCTTGTCTGGACTGTCCGGATGGTCAGTAATGACCAGCTGAGGCTCGCTGAATTCAGCTGGGAACAGAAACGACAACAGCATTTTAAAATCATGTTTTCCAAATCAACGGAAATGAGCCAGTGGCTAAATCGATTACTGTAAGCTGTGGAGTGTGTCTGACGTCATGTTTACATGGAACCAGTGTTGTAATTCTATGTGGTCCCTGACAAATACATATACTGAGCATCTAAAGAAACATATCACTTATATTTGGATGAAATTCACTAGATGTGATCGAAAAATGACACACTCTGTTTTAGAGCAGGTGCTGTGACTTTGTATTGTGCTGATTAACAATTGACATCACGAAGATGCTGCAAAATGATCTGTCGATCTAGGGCAGGTGTTGTGACTCTTGGTCTCCCGGTTCGTGGCTCTGTCATTGACAGAGTGTGTTTGGTTATACCGTCTCGCCAGGTTTGAAATTGCTGGCTGTGAGCACCCAAGACGGCGAGCCACAGCACGCTGCCCTAGTCCAGCCTCCAACATGCCGATCGCATAAGGCGCTGCTCTCTTGACAGGCGTGGCATGTTTTTTTTTGTGATTTTCTTTATTGCTTTTATTCAAGCTTGCAATTCAACAGCTGTAAGACGACACTGACCTGCCACTATGAGCTGCACGTCTCCCATGGTGCTCTCCACTTGGTTGGTGACAGCGCAGGTGTACCAGCCCTCATCCTCCCCCCGCACCTGTTTCAGTCTGAGGGAGGCGTTCCCCACACTGAGCTGCTCTGGGAACAGCTGGGTCCGACTCCTGTAGGTTTCATTCTGCCGAGCCAGCTGGTCCTGACCGTAATAGAAACTGTGGACCACCCGATAGTCACGGCGTTGCCAGGTAACCACCACTCTGGTGAGATCAGCCCCCGCTTTATAGGAGAAAGAGCAGTCGAGAGTGACATCACTGCCAGGAGGTGATGTCACTGGAGACCGGGGCACTGTAACTGCATCACAAACTAGAACAAAAAACAAAGCAGCCATTGATGCGTATGTGTACCTGAACAGGTCCTGTAAATGCCAGTGTGAAAAACTTATCGAAGAAATCGCAACAGAAGATCATAGTATAGCTAAATGACTATTAATAATAATAATAATAATAATAATAATAATAATAATAATAATAATAATAATTTAGTAAGCTTGGTGGTTAAAGAAAGGGGTTTGATAACAGGAGGTTTCTAGTTCAAGTCTTGGCTCAGCCAGTGACTCTGTGTGTGACCCTGAGCAAGTCACTTCACCTTGTTGTTCAAACGAGGTCCTATTGGAAGTGACTGTGCAGCAGCAGCAGTTGATGAGGCATAGTTCACCTCCTAGTCTCTGTGAGTCGCTTTGGATAAACGCATCTGCTACAGCATGTCTCACAGCCTATTGTACTCCAAAGTTCCGGTCAGAAAAAAAAATAAAATGTAACCTTTGTTTTTTTTTTCCCAGTAACTTACCATGCAGCCAAACTTGTATGACTAGCAGCTGTTTAATAGCTTGGAGACAAAGCAAGCCCTTGTGAATCCAGCGCGGCTGCAGGGTGATCATTGTGTTTAATGAAACATGCGGGCTGTCCTTCCTCTGCTGGGGTTCAGAGAAGCAGCGGTTTCATAGCTTGGAAACAAAGCAAATCCTTCTGAGTCCAGCGCACCTGCAAGGTGATCATAGGGGTTCAGAGATGCGTTTAAAAAGGACTTTTTACACTCAAACAAAAAGGCCCGATCTCATCCATCTGTCCCTCGTCTGTGCTACACACACACACATATATAATAACGACAACCTGTCGCACAAAACCGATATCACGTTAAAAAATACAACGATTTTGTTCATTAGGTAAAATTCCATATATATAAAAAGGACACTCGCACAAATTTAATACCGTTGAAAAATAAAGTTAGAGGAAGCACTTGCTTCCTCTTCCGCTTCCTCTCTCACTCTCTGTGGTCCAATTTAACATGTTCGCCGTGGCAGGAGACTCTGCGCTGTTACTACGCTTACTCACTAGTTGCACTACTTCAAAAACGATGTCTGATGAATATGTTTGCAATCGAACAACAGTGACCATGCCATCAGAAGCACTGCGCCTAGTGTTATGCACTATTCCAGTCGATTCAATGGGACGCTATCAAGCAAAAATTATCCCATAGGAATGGGCAAGGAGGTACCCACTAGCCTCCTAACCCCTAAATCTACCCCCTAACCTAATGTCTACCCCTAAACCTAACTGTGTTACTATTAAAGTCATTTTTACTATTATTTATATAACTATATATAATTATTTTTTTTATTTAACATCGTGTAATCAAAGAAACTCCATAATCGCAGTAGAGTATTTCATGCTAATTTCGAAATGTCGCATTTTTCCGTTTGTCGGAACTTCAAAGCGGTGTGTAACTCAATAACAGTGTTCATGATTGAAATCCTGAAATGACGTAAAAACTGCGTCATTAACATATATGTTTCTAAATACCGTATAATTTTTCCGCCAGCTTGATGTAAACTGCACCCACTCTACCTGTCGGAAAACAGCAGAAAACTGTTTCAGTTTATGATGGAAACAGCGTTCAGAATGAGTCAGATTAAAACAAACAGAGCCAGCGAGTTTCGTATGAGAATTGAAAATAACAGAAATTAAATAAAGCTCATATTTAATGTTTGACGCGAGTTTTTATAATTCGACTGTTCCATTTAACATTCGATGTTCAACATTCAATGCTTGCATTTAATATTCGATGTTGAATTTATTATTTGATGTTCAAATGTAACATTTAAACATGAATTTAATATTGAATGCTAGTATTTTATTATTTGATGGCAAAATTCAATATGCGATACTTGCTTAAATTTCATTTTTTAATGAATTGTCATTCATTATTTAATTTACTTTCACCTCGCATAGTTTCGGACTGTCGGGAGACGCTGTTGATATTCAGGGCCATTGTGTCTGCTTTGCAAAGCATTGCTTTTAATGTTGTTTCACATTAGATGAAGCGGGACAGGAATTTATGTATTTATTTGTTTACATTCAAAATAAAAAGGCCCGAAAAGAAATGGCGCGATAAAAAGATCTCTCTCGCGCACCTGTCCCAATATATTTGAATAAAGTCCATTAGTCACACAAAAAACGATCTCATGTTTAAAAACAACAATTTCGTTCGTTAGGGCAAATTCCATACAATGAAAAAAACGACACACGCACATTTAATACCGTTGAAAATTAAAGTTAACTTTGGCTGCACGTGTAAGCTAACAAACAATGAAGGATGCTTTCACTAAAACTTACTTTCACTCTCTCACTTTCTCACTCTCTCTCTCTCACTCTGTATTTATATATTTTTCCAGCTGAAGGACTTGGAGTCCAAAACGTCCCGATATAATTGATTTTTGCATAAATTATTCACATGTTTGTGAACCTGCATTAACTTTACACCTGTAGCCTTTTTTAATCACTCTTTTTTGTATGATTCATATTTTTGCACTCAAACAATAGAGACCCCGCGTGGTCTGAAGGACGCGTCTATTGTTCCGCAGTTGCATGTTCTCACAATCCGTGGTAACGCTGGTGCATCTGCAGTGCGGTTTAACCCTTTTCTTAGTGAAAAGCGAACACATGCACGGATCTTACTTGTTGAGAGTTCAGTATACAGGATTGCAGGACACACAGCCCACTCCTCTTCTGCTCTGATGAAGCGTATTAATGGTTAGGCTCTCAGGGTACCGCGTGCCCAGGTGCATTCAGTGGGCGTGTCTCAGCTGCTCCTAATTCCCGGGCGGTGGAATGGAGGGGCGTGGCATACATAACTATCCTTAACATGTATATAATCACACTGTTCAAAAAACAACACAACGAGATACATTTCACATGCTTTTTTTAAATACATACAGTACTGTATCAATAAGTGTGTAATTCCCTTTGGTCAGTGTGTAGTCGAGGGTATACGGAGTTTCCCCACTTCTCATAAAAGGGATACAGAGTTTACTCATTTCTACTCTCCTGTGACGTGCACATCCTGGGTCTGAGAGCCGAGAGCAGTGTGTTCATGGATAAACCATTACAAAAAATAACATCTTATATTAAGAGTTTTTATTAAACTAGCCGATCAGTTATTTTTGCAGTTTGCAGTTTTTGTTTGGTACTTTGGAAACATGAAAGAAAAAAAAAACAAACAGATTCATATAATTTTAGCAGAGTGTAAACCTGGAGCACACCACAAAATATTAAAGCAATTATCAGATAAAATAAAATCAACCTATCAGGCAGCTGACAGTCTAGTCATTATGTACTGCATTTAATCCTGTAATCTGTCACAAGTGTTATTTAATCTGTAGTATTTTGTATTTAATCATATCCTGATGTAATTATCAGTAACACTGTTATCTGCTCCGTTATCGAATCGTATTTTGTCACACTTGTACTTGCTAGAACCAAAGTCATTGTATTTATCTTGCTCTTAATTGTATTATTACTTGTACTGTGATACTTGAAATGTATTTTTGTTTATGACTGTAAGTCGCCCTGGATAAGGGCGTCTGCTAAGAAATAAATAAATAAATAAACAATAATAATAATAATAATAATAATTTACAATCGCTCTGCGATATCCATGCCTTCATAGCCTCCTCCGCGTCACTGCTCTCACACAGGTCGCTGTTCGTGGCTTGAATCATCTCCGCTGATGGCTGAAAAGCAGAACACACCACCTTGTCCCGTCTTAAATCATGTCAGCTGATGGGGGAAAGCAGCTGGTTAATAACAGGAAATAAGGCATTAAGGGGGTGGGGACAATTTCATCTGCACATTAAAAGACCCATCCCGCTTTATCACGTGGGTGATTTGACCACGGATACAAGAACGTGTGGCGAAACTCAAATTGTGCACACATTGAGAAAGCCCTTGAAACGTTTCAATCTACCAAGCTCACTATAACCTTCCAGCTAGAAGTCTTTCTCGATGTCTTACTGTTTTTGTTGTTGTTGTTGTTTTGCAATATTTTCACAGTTTTAGTTTAAATGTGTTGTAATATAAAAAGCCGTTTCAGAGCCGTTACTGTTGATCTTGTCACAACTATTTTTGTGTGACTAAGGTTGAACAGCACCCCCTAGTGGACAGATACAGTAACTGCTTACCATTGCGAGTTTATACAGGAAAGCACTGCGCAAGAAGCTGTGGAGACTTATCGTCCCACAGAATAGAAATTAAAAATATTAATATGAACCACTGGTGAAACTTGACCTCTATAGAGACTGATACAAAGCCTGTCTCTTCTAGTCTTTATATGGAGACATGTGGAACACGCAATATCCCCTTCAGCCACACATTTTTAGGAATGTTTTCGTTGTTTGTGTGAACTCTATGGAGTTCGAGAAATTGCCGCGCCATCACTTCGAAAAAAACACACGGATTAGAAAACTGATAGACAGGAAACTTAAGAAGGTACAATTCTACACGCAGTGACTGATGGGATATAACACACGGATTAGAAAACTGATAGACAGGACACTTAAGAAGGTACAATTCTACACGCAGTGACTGATGGGATATAACACACGGATTAGAAAACTGATAGACAGGACACTAAAGAAGGTACAATTCTACACGCAGTGACTGATGGGATATAACACACGGATTAGAAACTGATAGACAGGACACTTAAGAAGGTACAATTCTACACGCAGTGACTGATGGGATATAACACAATGGACATTAAATAAAAAGGGACCGGATCTTACAATTGGGAACACGGTTAGATTTTTTTTTTCTTGAATTACAGCAGCTCCCTTATGCTTCGTTTTCATCTGCTTTCGTGCCTCATTGTTGGTGTCGGTAGCCGCATCGCACCTTTGCCTCGTCGTGTTTTTTGACGCATTTCACCGTTTAGGTTGTAAAAAAACCTAATAATTTTATTACTCATAGATATCTCATCCTAAAATATCTATTGTTGTACACTTCTGGCATTTAATTCATGGGACAGGAACCCGTTTTATTTATTTTTTTGTACATGTTATGTATATAGAGTTATTTTTTGTAACAACATAAAACATAGATAAGATTAATGGAACTATTTTATTAGACTTTTTACCCTTCTGAAAGTTTCCTATACTAAAAGCATAGCACAGTGTAATAAAGCACAGTGAAAACACGGTAAAGCACAGAGAGGTGTGGTAAAGCATAGGGAAGCATTGTAAAGCACAGAGAGGTCTGGTAAAGCATAGGGAAGCATTGTAAAGCACAGAGAGGTCTGGTACAGACAGCATAGGGAAGCATTGTAAAAGCACAGAGAGGTCTGGTAAAGCATAGGAAAGCATTATAAAGCACAGAGAGGTCTGGTAAAGCACAGGAAGCATTGTAAAGCACAGAGGTGTGGTAAAAGCATAGGGAAGCATTGTAAAGCACAGAGAGGTCTGGTACAGACAGCATAGGGAAGCATTGTAAAGCACAGAGAGGTCTGGTAAAGCATAGAGAAGCATTGTAAACCACAGAGAGGTGTGGTAAAGCATAGAGAAGCATTGTAAAAGCACAGAGAGGTCTGGTAAAGCATAGGGAAGCATTGTAAAAGCACAGAGAGGTCTGGTAAAGCATAGGAAGCATTGTAAAGCACAGAGAGGTCTGGTAAAGGCATAGGGAAGCATTGTAAAGCACAGAGAGGTCTGGTACAGACAGCATAGGGAAGCATTGTAAAGCACAGAGAGGTCTGGTAAAGCATAGGAAAGCATTGTAAAGCACAGAGAGGTCTGGTAAAGCATAGGGAAGCATTGTAAAGCACAGAGAGGTGTGGTAAAGCATAGGGAAGCATTGTAAAGCACAGAGAGGTCTGGTACAGACAGCATAGGGAAGCATTGTAAAGCACAGAGAGGTCTGGTAAAGCATAGAGAAGCATTGTAAACCACAGAGAGGTGTGGTAAAGCATAGAGAAGCATTGTAAAGCACAGAGAGGTCTGGTAAAGCATAGGGAAGCATTGTAAAGCACAGAGAGGTCTGGTAAAGCATAGGGAAGCATTGTAAAGCACAGAGAGGTCTGGTAAAGCATAGGGAAGCATTGTAAAAGCACAGAGAGGTCTGGTAAAGCATAGGAAGCATTGTAAAGCACAGAGAGGTCTGGTAAAGCATAGGGAAGCATTGTAAAGCACAGAGAGGTCTGGTAAAGCATAGGGAAGCATTGTAAAGCACAGAGAGGTCTGGTAAAGCATAGGGAAGCATTGTAAAGCACAGAGAGGTCTGGTAAAGCATAGGGAAGCATTGTAAAGCACAGAGAGGTGTGGTAAAGCATAGGGAAGCATTGTAAAGCACAGAGAGGTCTGGTAAAGCATAGGGAAGCATTGTAAAGCACAAAGAAGTGTGGTAAAACATATTAACAAAACAAACCCTGGTAAAGTCATTACTCTTCTAAAATATACATACAATTTTCCTTTCACTAATTCTGAACTGTAAAACCCTCAAATCGAGGTAGAACTCATCCAAGCAGGGTTGTGCGATATATGGACAGAGACACAGAGACACAGAGACACAGACAGAAACACAGAGACACAGAGAGAGACACAGACAAACCGGCTTTTGTAAGATTATTTTATTCATCATGCCAGTTGTAAAGCATTACAGTGAGCTCCCAGCACGGCTCTTCCCTCCAGCTCGTTTCAAGGCTATCAGTGCTGTTGTTGTCAACATTAGCAGTAGGACGGGTAAGAGTAAAGGAAGATGACTTCTAGCAATCAGAGCAGCAGACCTCTCTGAACCTGTCAATCACATTATTATTATCATTAGAAGCACAGTGCTGGCAGATCAAATTGTCAGTTAGGATCAGGGGAAAATACTGCTGGCAAGTTCTATAACAGATCATTTTTTATTTTTATTTTAAGAAGATGATGTAGAAAAAACATCTAGAAAATCAATTGCGTTATACATCTTCAGTATAAAATTTCTTTCACAACTAAACTTTCTGGCCAGCTTGAAATAGAAGCAGCAGCTGCAATTTACACATCATTTATTCCTTTTTTTTTAATGGAGTTCCTTTTCCCACGCGTCTCTCCAGATTGCCAGCTTCCCTTGAACCGTGTGTAACGCAGGCTGGATCAGTGTCTGTGGAGCTGTAAGAGACAGCGCCACCTGGTGGACAGGTATTGTGTATTACCAGCAATACCTAGACTGTTATATAGGGTGTAGGGGTGTGCAGGTACTTGTAATTCCAGAATAATCCCCTTTAACAAGTTTTATGTCGTGAAATGTTAAATTAAAATGGAATTAAAAAAAACCATTTATTACCCAACAGAAAAAGGCCTGTCAAGTTACAATATACAATACAAGCAGATATCAGCTTGAATTTCACACAGCTCCCTACACTCTATGTGTTTGAAAAACATAGTTTAATAGGAATTATTAAACAGTACAGCTAATGGGACGCTGTGCTATATGAAGGCGCTAGCCGGTGCGGTTTCTCACCTGTGTTTTTCGTAACAGAAAAGCTTCTCCTTATAACTTGATCCAGTTTTGTGTTGTTGAGGATGAAGGTGTAGGATGCGTTCTCATCTCTCTGCTCTAGCATCTGACTCCTGAGCTCCACCAGGCCTCTGCTGTCCAGGGATTGGCTAGTCTTGCTGCGCTCTGTGATGTCACATCCTGTCTCATTCAGCCACTGCACTGTAGCGCTGGGGTACCCTCTCGAGGAGAGGGTCAAAGCATATTGGTCACGACCCTCCATGATGTCAATGTGTACATGAGGCTCACTGTATGGAGCTGGGAAGACAGGGAATTAATCGTTCATTATATTTATCGTGACTAGAAGTCCACGTCAGGTAAGATATATTAATATGTGTCAATATGTGAAGTTACACCCTAAATTATGTCTTCAGAACACCTCTTACCTGCCACTATGAGGCGCACGTCTCCCCTGGTGCTCTCCACTTGGTTGGTGACAGCGCAGGTGTACCAGCCCTCATCCTCACCCCGCACCTGTTTCAGTCTGAGGGAGGCATTCCCCACACTGAGCTGCTCTGGGAACAGCTGGGTCCGACTCCTGTAGGTTTCATTCTGCAGAGCAAGCTGGTCCTGACCGTAATAGAAACTGTGGACCACCCGATAGTCACGGCGTTGCCAGGTAACCACCACTTTCCCGAGATCAGCCCCCGCTTTATAGGAGAAAGAGCAGTCGAGAGTGACATCACTGCCGGGAGGTGATGTCACTGGAGACCGGGGCACTGTAACTGCATCATAAGCTGGTGGAAGAAACCATGTAAGCCTCTCATTACACAGCAATTCCAGCCAGGCTAAACTAAGAAGTGTGCTGCACCCCTGTGGCTTGAGTAGAGCTCTCAGAAACATGTCTAATCTCCAAGTACACCTGGTACACCAGAGTGTAACGATTAACCTGCCCCCCTGCAACACCGACCTGTGGATATAAAACACGCAACTGTGCTGCAAGGTATTTCTTACAGATGTAGCTCATCCACTCCCTTGGAGGCAGGTTAGTGTTTGCGCTCCAGTATCCTGTAGGTGGAGATACACTGCAGCTAATAAAATAGTTCCTTAAATATCCTCTGCCAGGCACATCCATTCATTACACAGTCACAGACAAAAGTATTGGCACCCTACACTTAATATAAGAATTTAAGAAAACATGTTAAATACAAGCATTTCGTGAGCGTTAACCAAAAACCAAAATAAAACCATTTCTGGTAGTTTTTAACAATCTTTATAAAATTTAAAAAAAACAAAACAAAACAAAAAAGGCACTTAAGCAATTTCGGTTTCTATCCTCAGTGCGTTCCACCTTTTTAAAGAAATAAGGAAATGTGCAAAGAAACATGAACAGGAATCTGAAGCATTCTTCAACAAAAGACTAAAACAAGACAGGCAATGCTTCCTCGCTGGAATACACGTCAGGTCAATATGATTGGGGAGGGGGGAGGAGGCAACTTCAGACTAGCTTTATAATTTTGTGCATTCAAATATTGCAGAAAACAGTTCTTTTCGGCTTTCCTGAAATGGCGCACTGTGAGCACTCTGCTGTAAACTGGAAACTAATTACGTTTCGTTATTGCCTGAAACGTCAAAATTTTCCTTGCAGGAACACTCGCAGGTCACGTGTAATGGTTCAAATGAACCTTTGCTTCATGACAATGCTTGCCTCATTTGATTCGTAGAGTTGAACCAGCTGCAGCTTAATTCCTATCACTACATAACATACAGGTGATCATTACAACACGTCGAACATTGCGTGCGCATTGCATTGTGGGTTGTTCAGTAACTTACTCTGGATCAAAAGCATCACGTGCAGTAAAGAGATCAGTCTTTTCATAGTCCAGGGTCCGGGCTGGATGCATCACCTGAAATGAAATCATTATTTTCTTAATAGCCTGCCAATACAAAATCGAACAGTATTAAGTTTAGTGTTACAAAAAAAAAAAAAAAAAGAAATTAGTCCAAATTTAGTAAAAAAAGCTTTAATACAAAACTTCAAAGACCACCACAAGTAGCGACTTAGTAGCTAAATAATATGAACACATATACAGGATGTCCTGACGATCCTGCAGTGATAACACTGCAGGAAGACCATTTTGATATTCAGGGCCACTAAGTGGACTAAATTTGATACGCTGCAATTGACCCTATGACCCTGAATATCTACAGTGTCTCCAGACAGTCTGAAACTCCCTGGCTCCATCTGTTTTAACCCGACTCTTATCCTGAACGCTGTTTCCATCATAAAATGAAACCCTTTTCTGCTGTACATCTGGACAGAGAGTACAATAAAGCATGTAAAGTTAGAGCTCATTTTAATGTGATTTTGTAAATGTATGTTCTGTATTCAGTTATAGCTTCATGAATCCGGTTGCACTTTATGAAAATGAGTAACACGGGAGTGTGCAACAGGACATCATACAAACAACGCGTGGCAAAGAAAGACAAATGCAATATGGTAGCTTTATCCATGTACTCGTAGCACTCGGTTTTCTGTAAACACCATAGATATGACATCTAATTACATTACATTACATTAGAGGGAGGGTTAGGTCGGTCAGGGTGTCCTCGGCTCACCGCGCACCAGCGACCCCTGTAGTCTGGCCGGGCGCCTGCGGGCTTGCCTGTAGCTGCCCGAGAGCTGCGTTGTCCTCCGACGCTGTAGCTCTTGGGTGGCTGCATGGTGAGTCTGCAGTGTGAAAAAAAAAGCGGTCGGCTTGAGGGCACACGCTTCGGAGGACAGCGTGTGTTCATCTTCGCCCCTCCCGAGTCAGCGCAGGGGTGGTAGCGGTGAGCCGACCGTAATAAATGATTGGCCATTTCAAATTGGGAGAAAATAATAAAAATAATTGGCAACGACTAAATTTTTTTTTTAAAATAATAATAATAATAATAATAATAATAATAATAATAATAATAATGCCAGTCTTCTTCATGTAGTTTCAATCAAAATAGTTTATTCAGGAACAAAGCAAATCACATGTGATACATACACAAGGCTTCAGAGAAGCTGTCGTCCGAGCTGACGTCAGTATCTCTTCTGAGCTCTCATGGCCTCAGAGATGTTCGTTTCTGAGCAAAGAAATGACTTCGCACAGCACAGATATACAGCTAGCTTAAGTCACTTTCTTGACCAAATGTGGTCTTATTTCCCTGAGTGTGATGCAGGGTGTGAGACAAAGTAACAGTTAACATCTGTGTTCCTCCTTCACTTCACCAAGGTCAGCAGAAAATCAGATAAGAAGAAGTTACACTGAAGAACAACTTGATAGGAAATGAGTTTTGCTAAATTCTCCCAGACGGCAAAGCGCCAATGTCGACACATCACAAGGTCGAACGACAAGGCTATGTGCAACTTGATTTTAAGAGTTCATTAACCCTACGTTACATTAAACACAGGGAAATCGCACGATGTTCAGAGTCAGAGTTTTTCACTTCTTTACCATTTAAGAGACACACAAGGAAGGGTTGTATAATGGAAAGGAACAAACGGCTGATGAAACACTAGAGCTTGTGCATTTTAACTGGAACAATGTGTACAATGCCCCACCCAGAAAAAAAGGATACGTGTTCCATTTGTATAGTGTGTTATTAGGCATCCCAGGATGCTTAAAAATAGTGTGCCAGTTTTAGCAAAAGTAAGTGGTTTTAGAATCAGTTTGACTTGGTTTGATTATGTACAGAGGCTCAAAAGAGCCTTCTAAGCAGAAACAACTTATGTGAAAAACAAAGGTTTTATCAGGTCACAGCTGCACTCAGTTGTGGAAAGCCAGTTTCTCCCTGGAATGGGTGTATTTTGGGCCACGTGCCAAGCAAAAGAGCTAGAAGGTCAGAGCAATACATAGGCAAGAGTTTCAAAAGCCTTACAACAGGGTGCTTGACTCTAAATCTTTTTTTAATTTCATCACAGATACAGTATCGCAGCCTAATCCATTCGATACCTCCGTAGCATGCAAACAGGCGGCCCTGTCACGATACACCGGTGGGGTCTGCCTTTGGCTGCCATCCCATACTGCTGTTTACATGTACAGAATGTAAAATAAAACATTTTACCACTAAAACAGAAGGGGAAAGAAAAATCATGCAACATTTACTCCAAAATGATTTAGTCAATGTGCATCTGTATTCCTGCCTACAGGCACATCAGTGATCATTTGTACACCTGCATCTTTATATCTCTCACCTGTGCACACAGTCCAGACAATTGTAGCTGCATCTTCCTTAATTAGACATGGTCTCTTAATTTGTGCGGAGTTCACTCACTCTTCTAGAAGCTGGTATAGTGCATTGCAGTGAAAGGAACAAAGCCCTAAACTATGTTGATTATATACACACACACACACACACACATATATATATATATAATGTCAGGGGGAGGGGGAAACGTGTATCTTTTATATTAGTAACTTTACAGAAGATTTAACTTTTGTATTCCCTTCCTAAACCACAAACAACAACAATAACAACATATTATGATGTTCTGTTCATATATAACATATAATTAAACCTCACAATCAAGTGTGTTTTTTTTATATCTTAAATTTGATAGCTGTTTATAATATACAGAGAGACACACAAAACCTGTGTGTTAACACTATTACTAGTTTATGCTACTGTCATCGAATTGCTTTAACGCGATTTCTTTTAGAGTTCAAACAGTTAGGTTTATAAAACTCATTTGTAGATAGGTGTATGCAATAGATAGACAATATATTGACGCGCAAATGTATTTATCAAAGCGTAACTCCGTGCTTTCCTTGTTTTCCATCCCTGTGTAGAGAAAAACACAAAGATTTTCTTTTTCTCTGCAATTTAAACCTGCGTTAAGAAGTTTGGATACAAGTGCAGTTCCTGAAACGCTATTTTGTGTTTTACTGGTACTTTAAAAGTATAAACACGGTCCTGTCCGCGTCCTCAAAGAAACTCTATACACGCCATACTGGCGATGTGCGGCGGTTCGGTTTTTAAGCAGATTCTGTCTGTTCTGTCGCATCGCTGCCCGGGAACATACGGTCTGCACTCGGACTCGTTTCAACGTTTATCCGGAGCTTCAAACCATGAATCATACTACCTGTTCTTACCTGGTGAAGGGACCCGCGGTCGCAGCTGCACGCTCGAGTCTGCCTGGATCTCATCAGAGGAGAGGACCAGGGGCGAGGGGGTGTGGTTTCAGCTGCTGTAAGTGGAGACATTTTCCTCATATTCACAACAGCTGTCATGTCTGACAAGCTCAGAGACACTCCCCTGGATGTGCATGAGAATCGCCCCTAATACCTCTTGGAGGAAATTTGCTGCTCGTTTTTCTATCTGTAAACACACACAATAGGCTGGTGAAATGTTCAGTACATATTGAATTTGTTAAGACACAATTCATGCAAGAAGCCCTGAAATCCAACCTGAAATCCAACCTGAAATCACACCAGAAGCGCGTCACGTTAAGTCCTATCACAGCAGATTCTTGTCAATTGCAGAGCCCGCCCCAGGTGTTCGTTTAATGCAATTAACCAGCACCGAGTTTAATACATTTAATTGTACACCTGATATAATGGCATGCAATTGTGAAGTACATTTCTTTTGAAAATCTATGTTCCTTATTCTGGTTAAATGCATAACACCGTGAGGCACATGGGATATGCAATTCACTGGAATCTACTGCATGGGCATTTTCATAAGAAATGTGCTTCTCTTAATAGACGTGAACAGGATGATGCGATTATCATGGATGCATTTCATTGGAATGCACTGTACTTGTGTAATTCTTAAACCTCTAAAATGAACCTACAGTGATATTATATTGCCATGGCTACAAAAAAATAAAACAAATCTGTTATATATATATTTAATTTAGGCAGCACAGTCTCTGCGGGTCTGGGGGTCCTACCAGCTGCACATGAAGTGGCAGTTAAAAGGAAATCTAAGGTCTGGAGAAACTCTACAGAAATCAGCGGTCGCAGCTGCAGTTAGGATGAAAAGAGCGCAGCCGCGTTTATCAGTAAAGGAAGGACGCACAGTAAATCTTCACACAGAGAAAAATAAAATAAAACCTTCAGATGATCCTAAAAAATTGCGTTATTATTTCAAAAATAAAATAAATGATCTCCTGCGCCATGTACATAATTTTTCTTTATCTTCGTAGTGCGTTGACATCAGCCAAGTTTAGCCTTTTAAATTAGTCCCAGCAGTGTCTGGATTATTATTATTATTTCTTAGCAGTCGCCCTTATCGAGGGCGACTTACAATTGTTACAAGATATCACATTATTTTTTACATACAGTTACCCTTTTATACAGTTGGGTTTTTACTGGAGCAATCTAGGTAAAGTACCTTGCTCAAGGGTACCGCAGAAGTGTCCCCCCCACCTGGGACTGAACCCACGACCCTCCGGTCAAGAATCCCAAGCCCTAACCACTACTCCCCACTGCTGCCCCATTAGGTTATATACAATTATTTTAACTGCTTCGCGGGGTCATTGAAAAAAAAAAAAAATACATTTCTAGATTTTTCAATCTGAAAATCAGCTAACCCTATGCCGTCTTCTTGAGACAGACAATGTTGACTGTGACCCGATTCAGTTTAGATTACAAGATACCAAGACGTTATTTTATTTCATTTTTTTCAATTTCAAATAAGGCGACTTTTAATTGGATAATTACAGTGCAGGCCTACACCTCTTATTTCAATTTCAGTGATCTTATTGGACAAATTATTTTAGCAAATGTATACAACGTTGTGGTAAGGTCGTGGTCTGGTAGTGAAAAACGCAACATTGTCACAACGTATATATATTACTTGGTTTAAATAAACGTTGTGACAATAGCTATTTTATTACATTTATTTGTGTTTTCAGTTTTATTATTATTGTAGTATTCAAGCCTATAGCTTATTCTTGAAAAACAGAGCATTAGTTGGTTTACTAGCTTGATTCTAATTGGTCCTAAAGTGTTCCAATGCACGCGCCTCGAGGAGCATCAACGGAAGTTGCTCGCGCACCTGTCAGAGCTTATTAGTGTGAAGGAGGGTAAGAGAGCGCGGAGAGATCATTTATAAATTGTTGTATTTGTATAGCTATATTTGTAGAATTTATTTCTTTATATATATATTTAATTTACATATGTGTTGTATATATATATATATTTGTGTTTTTGAATGTTTGTTTGTTTAAATTTTTTATATATTAGAGTAAGTTGTGCGTGTGAAACAGAACTCGGACTTGTAGCTGGAGGAGATCGTCGAGATCCTGAGGTAAGTTTATTTGTCATTTTTATGATTAATGTATTGTTATCAATAAATGTTATTAAATAAAGCGATTTGTCATGGTTAAATAATTTTGAGGTATTAACAAAAACTTGATTCTGTTCTTATTACTATTTAAAATGTATTTATATCCTGTGTTTAACGTTTAAATCACGATTATTATTTATTTCTTAGCAGACGCCCTTATCCAGGGCGATTTACATTTGTTACAAGATATTACATTATTTTTACATACAATTCCCCATTTATACAGTTGGGTTTTTACTGGAGCAATCTAGGTAAAGTACCTTGCTCAAGGGTACAGCAGCAGTGTCCCCCCACCTGGGATTGAACCCACGACCCTCCGGTCAAGAGTCCAGAGCCCTAACCACTACTCCACACTGCTGCCCTGATGTGGTTTTTCATTTTAAAACATATGGGGCTGCTTTAGACTTCCAAGCCGCTTTCACGGGGTAGCTATTGCATTTATACTATCAGGATCATTTCACCCCCAGCAGTGTCCTTTGGATAAAAGCATGGTACTGGTTGGAAAGCATGTCAGTCAGTAGGGGAAACAGCTGGTTGGTTAATGACAGTAAAGAACAATTGAAGGGGTGGGGACAGTTTCACTGGCTTGCAAACAGAGAGGTTTTGACCTACTGTAGTATATATATATATATACGGTAACATTTAACAGATTTTTTATGAACATTTTATGATTGTAGCTAATAAAATAAACCGTCCAGGAAAGATTCTTACGAAGCAAAGAATTTGCTCTCTGCTCTATATTTAATCCCCGGTTTCTCCGTTCGGATTTCTCAATCTGTTTTGAAATCTTTCTAAACCCCATGATGATGTTGCTAAAGAGACTGTGCGTGCGTGTGCATGTGTTTTCTTCTCCTCCCTTTCTTGCAGTTGGTTTCACAGCCACTGGGTTCACCAAAGTATGCACTCCAGGCTGCCAGCAGCTTTTCTCTGTCAACTTTGGAAATCAACACACGGCTGTAGATTCCAGGTGTTGTGATTCGGACTTGTACAACAATCTGTATATTCCAGGTAACAGTGAAAAGCATAGTGTGGGTCTCTGAGGGTCTCCCCTGGTAAAGGCACGGCCTCGTGGTGTGCAGGGGGAGTCGCAGTCAGTTCCTGTGGTTTACATCAAGCTATTTGGCACAGTAATCATGTTAAAGTGTACTTTGCTGTGTGTTCATTTACGAATAATAATGTATCCCTCTGATTCTGCTTGGTTGATTTTAAAGTGCTTGAAGACAGCGCCCCTAATGGCCTGGAGTGCCATGCCTGCACAGAGGGGGAGAGGGACTGCAACAGCACTGTGAAATGCACTGGCAGTCAGAACCACTGCATCACAATCAAAGGTGGGCCAGCCTATAGTCCCACCTGGTGGCATTGCTGGGAATGGCACCCTAAAAACTAGCTAGGGGTAAAATAATTGGGCAGACTCCATTTAAAAAATATTTATTTATCACATGACAAATAAAAAGCGGGCTGCTCTGTGTATTTAAAAACCCATACAGGGTGATCATCTGAATAATAACTCGCTTCAACATTGAAGAGAATGGACTAGATTTAGTCTGACGCTCAGGAAGCCCCTCTGTGGCTTGGAACGTTCCGGAGACTAGGTTTCAGGCCACTGCGCTTGGGGTTTGAAACGACGTGCTGTCTTGAATTCTCCTCCTGCAGGGTCTGTTGGGAAGCAGGAGTGGCAGATCAGGGGCTGTGCTTCTGGGAGTGTGTGTGTGAGCGCAGAGGATCCCGTGCTGAAGGACAGGGTCAGAGGAGGGAAGCAGTGCTGTACCGGGAGCCTCTGTAACAGCCACTCACCCCAGTGATGCAGCCTCCTCTCCTTCGTGTTTCACAAACTCTGCACCCTGTTCTCAAAGGCGAAGCGTTTCTTCAACAGTGTTTTCTGAAAACTTTCTGAAAGACTTCTAAATTACCCTTGCAAAAAAAATGTACTGTTTTTTTTTTGTTGAGTAATACTCAAAAGAAACACAATACAATAATTTGTCACCCCCCATGTGATTGTCTTCCTTGCCGACGTGATCTGCTGTTACAGAGAGTAGCTGACAAGATGATTCCATCAGTCTTACATTAGCTGCATGGGTCTCAGATACGCAGTTTAGAAAGAAGTACATAGCAGATACGCATTGTCGTTTTAAACATGAGCTCTGGTATTGCATTTAAACATGAGCTCTGGTATTGCATTTAAACATGATCTCTGGTATTGCATTTAAACATGAGCTCTGGTATTGCATTTGGTTATGAAACTTCTCCAATCTTTACTCAGGAATTCCTTTTCCAAAAAAACCCATCATAGTCCCTATTTATATATTGCAGCACACAAGGTCCACCGGGTCTAGAATAATAATAATAATAATAATAATAATAATAATAATAATGATAATAATAGCCTTAAGTACTATGCAGGAGGTTTTCTTCGATTAACAACAAAATTAACAAAATATTTTTTGCTTCTATAGAGGCAATAGCCACAAATGTAGAAGACTGTAAATTTACAAATAAAGGTAGAAACATTTCATTTAAAAACAGAATGCATTACATTTTAATGTTTCTTACAGACGAAAAAAAAAGTGAAATACATTGAAATATTAACCTCAGTAAAAACAAATCTTTGACAGGTATTTTTTTTTTTAACATTTGAAAATTACTGTTGTTGCATAGAAATGTACAATTTTTATCCAGTCTATTCATGAAGGATCCAAGAGTCTCTGCTTCAACATCGCAGCCTGTTCCAATGGGTCACCGTCCTTTCTGTGAAAAAGCTCCTTCTCCCCTCTGTCCTGAATGTGCCCTTCTTCAGCTTCCACTCCGTGCTCCCTGGTCCTGTTCTCTCTTACCTGTGAAAGATAATCTTCAGCAGTTACTTTGTTAAACCCTTTGACAATTTTAAATACCTCTATTAAGTCACCTCTGGCTCTCCTCCTTGCTAGGCTGTACAGATTCAGCTCTTTCAGTCTATCTTCATATGACATGCCCTTCAGTCCTGGAATTAATCGTGTTGCTCTCCAATGCCTCAATGTCTTTCTTATGAACTGGACACAATATTCTAGGTGTGTTCCTACCAGCGCATTGTATAATTCATATAACCTCTCTAGCTTTGAATTCAACTGTCCTGGTTATATTCTAGTTGACTTTAGACTTTCATCCACTGAAAGACAGCTAATAAATCTAAACAAGATCTACCCTTCCTGAAGCCATGCTGGCTGTCTCCTATAATATTATTATATAAATATTCTTTATATTTTGCTCCTTATTATAGTTTCTATGATTTTACATATGATTGATGTTAAACTTTAGTTCCCAGGGTCCAATTTATCTCCCTTTTTAAAGAGAGGAACAACATTGCCAATTTTCCAGTCCATTGGAGTGGCTTCTTTATTTATAGATGTGTTGAATATTGAACATGCTGGTTTAAAAACTGTTCTGTAGTTTCTCTGAGGGCTCCTGGACAGATTCCATCAGGGCCCTGGGGATTTCTTTATTTTAAGTGCTGTTAGCTCTTAGTGCTTCATTCTCTTCTATAACAAACCCTGGTAATGATGTTTGTGTGCATTGTGTTAACTTGGGTATTGTGTTTAAATCTTCCTTTGTATGAGATATTAAGTGCATCTGAGATTGGGCTGTCTGTAAATGTTGGTGCTTCAGTCACTTTGCAGGTGGAGGCAGATCAGGGGACTCCATGCACCTGAAAAAGTATAAAATCAAGATGTTGAAAGATGACTGAGCTGTCGTTTGAACTGGAGCTGTAAAAACAACCTGAGAATACAAAGCATACAAATAAAGGGGTTGGATCTGTGCCGGCAGGTTCTGAAAAAGAAAAGAGAAAAGTTAAGGTTACATATACAGTGTGTGTGTGTATATATATAATGTTCTTTTTTTTGTTTACCTGTTGTAGAGCAGGATATTTCTCTTGACATACCGTACGATATTTAATGTCTCTGATGTCACGTGTTGCGGAAGAACGAGTGGCCAGGCCAGCTAACGATCTTAATTAGCTAATTTGGTGACGCGGAGATTGGTGTCGGACCCTCCTCCCGAACTTTAGTTAAGAACTTCATTTCTGTCTTTTTTTTTTTTTTTCTGTAAAAGTTGCCCAAGCGCAATAAGACCCGGCAGGTTGGGCGTTATTGGGAAATACCGCACCTTCCAGGGGCGATAAGGTGCCTGTGGCGTCAGGGCTGCATTACAGACTTCAGCGGTCCGGTATTGTCCAATACTGCCCACCTTGTTGGGTCTTACTGCTTACATAATGCCTCAACGTTAATAAACTAACTGCAATGTACGATAACAGCTCCCTGAGATGTGATACTTTTACACGTCTGATGGACCCCTGGAACCTGTTAAATCAGACAGGGCATGTTCTGTTGTTCTATTGGATCTGTTGGTGTTCTGGCATCACAGCGGCACTTGAAAAGCAGATAGATTGCAATGATCACTGTTGCTACCCCTACCACTGTCAAGACAACCCACGAAACAATGCGATGCCTGTCCGGATAACCTGTGGATTAGAAAAAAACAAAATGAGGATCAACATCAGGAATGCTTCTTCAACCCAACGCTTCTGTACAGGGATTGAGAAGAGCAGGAAGTTGAGACACAGATCATGGTGGAGATCCAGAGTACCGTGGAGTAACTGGCGGAAGTGCCCGATTATGATGAGATTTTTTGGGGGAATGAAACTGTGGTGCTCGGCACTTACTGCACAAAACCAGGTGAAAGGACTGAATCCGAGACCCCAAACTTCTCGGTCCGAGATCAGCGGCAGGGATCCCGAGATGGTTTTGTTTTCTCTCCTTCTTTAAGCGATTTGACTATAAAGAGATGCTGGGGGACAGGTGGGGTTAAGTGCCCTGTAATTACTATAATCCAGTCCCCCTTCTGTTGTGTGGGATAGCTTCATTTTAAAAAGCCCACAAGCGAAAAACTGACATCAAAAACTTTTACAGCAAGTCACGTCTCCATTACAAATGGAGTTAGTGGCTCAGGTTTGAAGTGATGAGCCAGTCATGTCATATTCTTACCCTTCTTTGTTAAGGTGATCATCTTCTTGAGGGTTTGGTTCAGTCGGCTGTGGGTAAGAACACAGGTATAATTAGCATCCCTGGACACTAGAATGTGACTTGTGATTTCCACCAGCCCACCCCTGGCCAGGGATTGGCTAGTCTTGCTGCTCTCTGTGATGTTACATCCTGTCTCATTCTGCCACTGCACTGAAGCGCTGGGGTATCCTGTGGAGATGCAGCTCAGGAGAGCCTTGTCTGGACTGTCCGGACTGTCAGTAATGACCAGCTGAGGCTCGCTGAATTCAGCTGGGAACAGAAACGACAACAGCATTTTAAAATCATGTTTTCCAAATCAACGGAAATGAGCCAGTGGCTAAATCGATTACTGTACGATAAATAAATAAATAACCTCAGCACTCCAAAGTGACTTTGCTGTAAATGTCACAGCCTCTATTTTACAAAACAGTGTCAGGGCAGTGTGCTTGTGAATAGAGAACTGGAGTGTTGCAGCTCTGTCAGTAAGACGACACTGACCTGCCACTATGAGGCGCACGTTTCCCTTGGTGTTCTCCACTTGGTTGGTGACAGAGCAGGTGTACCAGCCCTCATCCTCCCCCCGCACCTGCTTCAGTCTGAGGGAGGCGTTGCCCACACTGAGCTGCTCTGGGAACAGCTGGGTCCGTTTCCTGTAGGTTTCATTCTGCAGAGCCAGCTGGTCCTGACCGTAATAGTAACTGTGGACGACATCATCGGCAGGAGGGCGTTGCCAGGTAACCACCACTCTGGTGAGATCAGCCCCCGCTTTATAGGAGAAGAGCAGTCGAGAGTGACATCACTGCCGGGAGGTGACGTCACTGGAGACCAGGGCACTGTAACTGCAACACAGACTGGAACAAAAAACAGCAGCATCCATTGATGTAAATGTGTACCTGAACAGGTCCTGTAAATGCCAGTGTGAAAAACCTTTAGAAAAAAAAAAATATATATCAAATCACAACAGAAGTTCACGGTGTAGGTTGAAACTCGCTGGCTCCGTTTGTTTTAACCCGACTCTTATCCTGAACGCTGTTTCCATCATAAAATGAAACCCTTTTCTGCTGTACATCTGGACAGAGTAAAATAAAGCATGTAAAGTTAGAGCTCATTTTAATGTGATTTTGTAAATGTATGTTCTGTATTCAGTTATACTTTCATGAATCCGGTTGCACTTTATGAAAATGAGTAACACGGGAGTGTGCAACAGGACATCATACAAACAACGGGTGGCAAAGAAAGACAAATGCAATATGGTAGCTTTATCCATGTACTCGTAGCACTCGGTTTTCTGTAGGGCCAAGCAGGTGTCTATTCAGGTAATCGTCGCCCTGAATATCAAAGCTTTTGTTTCAGGGCTTTAACTTACTAATGCATTGTAAAGTTTTAACATTACTTCCCTTGATTTAAATTCAACACTTCTCACAATATATCCGAGCATCTTGTTGGCCTTTTTTATAGCTTCCCCACATTGTCTAGATGAAGACATTTCTGAGTCAACATAAACTCCTAGGTCTTTTTCATAGATTCCATCTTCAATTTCAGTATCTCCCAGATGATATTTATAATGCACATTTTTATTGCCTGCATGCAATACTTTACACTTTACTCTATTAAATGTCATTTGCCATGTGTCTGCCCAGTTCTGAATGCTGTCTAGATCATTTTGAATGACCTTTGCTGCTGCAACAGTGTTTGCCACTCCTCCTATTTTTGTGTCGTCTGCAAATTTAACAAGTTTGCTTACTGTACCAGAATCTAAGTCATTAATGCAGATTAGGAAGAGCAGAGGACCTAATACTGATCCCCGTGGTTCTCCACTTGTTACTTCGCTCCATTTTGAGGTTTCTCCTCTAATCAGTAGTTGTACTTTAACAGTGTTATTTGTAAATTTGCATGTCCTTTGTGTCTCCTCACTCTATGTGTGGTCCCCCCCTGTCCTGGGAGTCAGGACCCAGAGTGGGCTACCCCTTTCCGTCTCTGCGTCTCCCTCCTCTGCCGAGTTCAGTGCTTGCAGCGCGGCTGTTTCAGTTCATCGAAGAGCATTGAAACTGCTAACTTGTGCAGAGCGTCTCTTAATTTTAAGACTTGTAGTCTGATAAAATATCAAACTCTCATTTTTATGGTATTGTAAAATGTATAGTAAACAAATTACTGTCATTTGTACAGTGTGACTGTGTGACCGTGTGCATTGACTTACGGTTACTTTCTGTAAATCAGTTTATACAGTGTGATCGTCTATTTGCTGTAAATCCGTTTATGCGATCACACCAGTTATTTTTAAGTTATGTGCTGCCAGTCATTTGACGTTAAATTTTTAAAAAAAAAAAAAAAAAATATATATATATATATATATATATATATATATATATATATATATATATATATATATATATATATATATATATATATATATATATATATATATATTTTAGCTCAAAAGACCCAGCTGCCCAACGTTTCGATATGTTGTACATATCTTTCTCAAGGAGCCTGTGTTTGAATCAAAACATTGGAGGTATTTATAGGTTTTTGACGGCATGACAACTACTTGTTATTGTTTACATTCAAATCCATGATTTATTCTTACATGATGTAATGGTGTTCTATATATTGTGACATCATTTTTACTTCTATCTTTGAATCTGTATTAATTCTAATTAACACCACTTTACATAAACTTATATTTTTATTATATCATGCAATGCTGGCTCTGAGGATCAGTCTAGATTTGGCCTCCTCAGCGCATCAGTATGCACAACTTTTGAATGAATTTTGTTTATTTATTTAAATGTTATATATTTATTGAAGTTAATTAGTTCATTCTTTTCTGTTGAGTCCCTTTGGCATAATCGTGTTCAGTCTATTTATCCATTTACTTTCTTTTATTCTTCTATATCGCATTGTCTAATTTGAGCTGTTCTAATACTACAAACTTTACATCATTTATGTCTTGTCCCTGACTGGTGAAGTGCTGTACTATTGGTTCATTCATTTTTTTATTTCTAATTAATGAAAGGTGGTTCTGAATTCTTTTTTATATAAAGTAGTTCCAGTCTCTCTCCAACATATTTGATTTCATCACATTTTCACAGTCTATTCCATAAACAACATTGCTATTTTTACAGTAGGTATTAGTTTTTAGTGGATATGTGGTGTTCTTATGTTTAATTATATTTTTACTTTTGTCTATGTATTTACACACTTTACATCTACTAGTGCACATGTTAAGTAGAACCTATTTTGTCAATTATTCTTTTATGTTTACTGTGAACTAAAATATCACCTAAATTAGCTTCTCTTTTTGAATGCTACAACTGGGGCCTTAAGAAATACTTTTTTAATTTTCTGAATTATGTAGAATCCATAAGTGTTTCCAAACTATTTTAGAAATATTGGGCAAAAGTTTAGAGTAAGTCATTATTAATGGGACTCTTTTGACCTTTTTATCTCTATTTTTATAATCTAATAGATCATCTCTTTTAGTTTATCCACTTTTCTTAACTCTGTCTCTATAATTCTTTCTTTTTGTATCCTCTTTTTTTTTTAAGATTTGTTTTTAATACATTTCTTTGTTTTACATAGTCACTTTCTTTTGAGCATATTCTTCGTATTCTTATTCCTAGACCCTTTGGGATTGCCCTTTTAGTGTGTATATATATATATATATATATATATTATGATTTCCATTACATGAGAGTAGATGTTCAAACTCTCATGCTGATTTGAACTCGGCTCTCGCCAAGATAAGCACCAACTAAGACGCAGCTTTACAGTAAACTAAAGTGATCCATCTGCGTCTCCATCCATTTGCGTTTCCTTCCATCTGATGATGTAGATATCCTTCTGTCTGGTGTTAATGGCTGAAGTGTAATGCTGGCTCCAGGGATCAGCTTATTTGCTTCCCTGGCGCATCAGCACACACAACGGCTGCGATGCTGGCTCCGGGGATCAACCACAGTGCGGTCTCCCCAGCGCATCAGCATGACAACCGTCTGGATTGAGCTAAGTAGGGTACATCTCTGGGGTCTTCAAGTGGGCACCTTCCATCCTCAGTGTATATATATTTTTTCAACATCTATGCATGCATGTATTTCTATGTATTCATTTATTATTATTATTATTATTATTATTATTATTATTATTTATTTCTTAGCAGACGCCCTTATCCAGGGCGACTTACAATTATTACAAGATATCACATTATACATTATTTCACATTATACAGATATCACATTATTTTACATACAATTACCCATTTATACAGTTGGGTTTTTACTGGAGCAATCTAGGTAAAGTACCTTGCTCAAGGGTACAACAGCAGTGTCCCCCACTGGGGATTGAACCCACAACCCTCCGGTCAAGAGTCCAGAGCCCTAACCACTACTCCACACTGCTGCCAAAGCCCTAACCACTACTCCACACATTTATGAATGTACTTATTTTTCTTTTTGGTATAAAATATCCTGCATAACCCAAACTATAATTTAATACAATATATATTAAAAGGAGTTCTCCTAACTGTACTTTTTTTCTGAGTCCTGATGTACTTGCATTATTATTTGGTTCTATTAAATGTATCTTCAATATATAGGTTTCTCATTTAAATACTAACAATAGTTGTTGAAGCCACTTTTACGTAAATTGCACCCATTCCAGCCGTCGCAAAACAGCAGAGAAGATGGAAACAACATTGGGGATAAGAGTCGGGTTAGACAGCGAGTGTCGGACTGCCGGAAGACACTGTCTCACAATCATTTTTCACTTTAATCTGTACCCTGTAGTTCTGGGGCAAATGTGTCAGAAATTAAAATACAATGTAAGTGTATTTGTTTCAGTAACTTACTATGCAGGTAAACTTGTAGGAATAGCAGCCTTTTCATAGCCTGGAGACAGGAATTTTCAGCACACCTGCAATTTAATAATTGTGTTTAGTAAAACATGCAGGATGTCCTTCCTCTGTTGGGGGTGATATACGTGTTTAAAATATTTTTTAATATACACAAATTATATATATATATGTTAAATCTAGTTAAGAGATTTAAGATTTAGTTAAATATTTAAGTTCACAAAATCAAGATTTATTTGCGAACGCTAAATCTTGATTCTCAAAATAAAGATTTAACATTAAAATGTTGAAAAGTTGCTAAATATTTTAAGGTTTATAAATTATATCTGAATGTACACATTAAAAAAAATATGTATTTATTTTCACAACATTTATAACTCTGGGGAAAAAATACGAGATTTAAGTTAAATCTTAAAATAACACACACTGTATATATAATGAGGACCATCTGCCGCACAAAACTTATCACGTTAAAAATAAATTACAACGATGTCGTTCGTTAGTACAAATTTCATATAGAAATTGGCATGACAATAAAAATAATTGTGTTGCCAAAGCACATGCATGGCACAACCGACTAAAATATATAGACAAAGAAAACACACACATATTATATATAATATATATATATATATTATATATTCCTCTACATTAAACGGAATTCCCCTCTCTCTCAAACTTAAAATATGCACCACATGCACGATCCTTACTTCCTGAGTACTCTTCTGTTATAAACCGCACAAGCAGCCGCCTCCACAACCTCTTCTCTGATGATGTAGTGTATGAATGGATGTCTGCAGAGCGCTGTGCTACATTTGAATTCGCCGCTTTGGATCTTGCAGCCAATAGAAAAAGCCGACGTGAGCGGTCATGACAGGTGCGTTCGTGGGCGCGCCTCCCGGAAACACTAATACATATTAATTCAGAATTATCAAATTACAGCTCGTGTTCTGATTGGAGCGGGTGTTACAAGCACAGAAACACGCTAACGACTGTAAATCGCACTGGATAAGGGCGTCTGCTAAGAAATAAATAATAATAATAATAATAATAATAATAATAATAATAATAATAATAATAATAATAATGATAATGATAAGCTATCCGGTCAACCTGTATTTGTAAGAAAGGATACCGGCTACATATCAGTTCTCTAGCAAACTCGTGTAATGTAGGTATTTGTAATGAATGGTTTCTTTATTTTCTTTATCGGAACACAGCGGAGTTTATCCAACACAAAAGCATAGGTCCACAGTGTAACCCTCTTCCGCACCCCTTTTCTCCTTCCCCCTTATTACATCTGGTTTGTCTATGGCAAACACAACAGTTCAAAACAAAACTTAAAAATGTGCAGTCCTCCAAATCGGAACTGAAGCGTAAATATTTCAGGCTGACACATACTCCAAACTCCAAAGACAGTACTTCAGCCGCAGCTAAAAATAGCAACCCAGTGCTGTGACACCGAGAATAAAAATGAGATGTCAGCTTAGCGCACCACTCACGCAGCCCGACCCCGGAATGTCTTTTCTTAGCGTTGGAAAGCAAGGTGGTGCTGTAAAAATACAAATCCTGAGGATGTACAGAAACGGGAAATAAACACGAGGGTATTACATAGACGAGCGGTGCTGCTCAACCCGAGACCTGTAAGGCGAGTTGGGTGCAAGGCAAGCTTAGCTCCTGGAACCAGGTTTCAAGCCGCGGTTCTGAAAAAGTGGCTTCATGTTCTTAATTGTCGTTTCTTTTTTCGTGTTGTAATTGGATGGGTTAGTCTTGAATTATCCTCCTGCATGGTCCGTCGGGAAGGAGGAGTAGCGGATCAGGGGCTGTGCTTCTGGGAGTGTGTGTGTGAGCGCAGAGGATCCCGTGCTGAAGGACAGGGTCGGAGGAGGGAAGCAGTGCTGTACCGGGAGCCTCTGTAACAGCCACTCACCCCAGAGACGCAGCCTCCTCTCCTTCGTGTTTCACAAACTCCGCACCCTGTTCTCAAAGGCGAAGCATTTCTTCAGCTGAGTTTGAAAACTTTCTGAAATATTTCTAACTTACCCTTGCAAAAAAAGAAACGCATTACAATAATTTGTCACCCCCATGTGATTGTCTTCCTTGCCGACGTGATCTGCTGTTACAGAGAGTAGCTGACAAGATGATTCCATCAGTCTTACATTAGCTGCATGGGTCTCAGATACGCAGTTTAGAAAGAAGTACATAGCAGATACGCATTGTCCTTTTAAACATGAGCTCTGGTATTGCATTTAAACATGACCTCTGGTATTGCATTTAAACATGAGCTCTGGTATTGCATTTAAACATGATCTCTGGTATTGCATTTAAACATGATCTCTGGTATTGCATTTAAACATGATCTCTGGTATTGCATTTAAACATGATCTCTGCTATTGCATTTAAACATGAGCTCTGGTATTGCATTTAAACATGATCTCTGGTATTGCATTTTGGTTATGCATTTAAACGTCTCACGCATTTGCTCAGGTATTTAAAATCTTTTCCAAAAAAACCCATCATAGTCCCAGCGTCTTTTGCGCCTATTTACATATTGCAGCACACAAGGTCCACCGAGTCTATAATAATAATAATAATAATAATAATAATAATAATAATAATAATAATAATAATAATAATGATAATAATAGCCTTAAGTACTATTCAGGAGGTTTTCTTTGATTAACAACAAAACTAGAATCATAATTATGAGATTGAAAGTCAATATTTTTGAGATACTAAGACGAACTTTCAAGATTAAGATTTTTTGATTCTATGAAGGCAATAGCCACAAATGTAGAACACCGTAAATTTACAAATAAAGGTAGAAACAGTTCATTTTACCCGCACTTAACAGTTCATTTAAAAACAAAACGTATTTTTAGAGTCAAATGCATTACATTTTAATGTTTCTTACAGTATAGAGGGAAAAAAAGGTGAAATACATTGAAATATTAATTTCAGTAAAAACAAAAAGCTTTTACAGGAATTATTTTACATTTGAAAATTACGGTTGTTGCATAGAAATTGAGATTTTTTTTTTTACAAAACATTAAAAAAATATATTAAATTCAGTTCTTTTAAATTAGTGGCCGCCCTTCCTCCAGATGGCTTGCTAAAGGTCTCATTATGGTCACAGAGAGGTGATACAGGATTGTTCATATCAGCATCCAGTCTATTCATGAAGGATCCGAGAGTCTCTGCTTCAACAACGCTGTCCGGCAGCCTGTTCCAATGGGTCACCATACCTTCTCTAGCTTTGAATTCAACTCTCTCGGCTATATAACTTGTCAAGTTGACTTTAGACCTTCATCCACTGAAAGAAATCTAATAAATCTAAACAAGATCTACCCTTCCTGAAGCCACGTTGGCTGTCCCTATAATATTGTTATTATATAAATATTCTTTATATTTTGCTCCTTATTATAGTTTCTATGACTTTGTATACAATTAATGTTAAGCTCATAGGTCTGTAGTTCCCAGGGTGAAATTGATCTCCCTTTTTAAATATAGTTCAGACATTGCCAATTTTCCAGTCCAGTGGAGTGGCTTCTTTATTTATAGATGTGTTGAATATAGAACATGCTGGTTTAAAAATCAGTTAACCGTGTTAAATAAAAGAAAACAAGAAAGCAAGCAATTCATAGAATTACGATTTTTTTTACGCCAAACTCCAAAGCCAGTTTGTGTTTGAGAGCTTGCTTTCTTGTTGTTGATTCTGTCACGGGTTCACACACACGGGGCAATACAAACAATAAAAACATGAAAAAATACTTTAGGGCTGAGAAAGCACAGCAAGAACAGTTTTTGGAATACTATTTAGTACATTTCCAAATACTGTATTAAAGTGCAGTCCTTATTTGCAGTAATGTTCACAGATTGTCTTCATATAGTGTAAGTGCTGTACCGTGCTTTGGTGTTTTAGACATCATTCATTTTTTTTTTTATTTCCTGGCATCTCATTGGCTAGTATCCTTGGCAGGGGGGAGGGTCCATTAACTTTCAATAGATGACCACGAAATAAAAAGTACCGGTTTAAGTGCCTTTTCACCTGGATAGATATCCTTGAGCCTCTGAATGTTCAAGTTTTAAACCATAAAATTTGTTTATGTCTTTTTTTTTCGTAAACAGTTGCCCATTTTCTAAGACCCGACAGGTTGGGCGTTATTGGGAAATACTGCACCTTCCAGGGGCGATAAGGTGCCTGTGGCGTCAGGGCTGCATTACACCCTGGATCTGTTTATATGCAGGGTGTCACAGCGGCGCTTGAAAAGCAGGCAGATTACAATGATCACTGTTGCTACCCCTACCACTGTCAAGACAACCCACAAAACAATACGATGCCTGTCCGGATAACCTGTGGATTCGAAAAAAACAAAATGAGGATCAGGAATGCTTCTTCAACCCAACGCTTCTGTACAGTGATTGAGAAAAGCAGAAAGTCGATGTGTCTATAAAGAGATGCTGGGGGACAGGTGGGGTTAAGTGCCCTGTAATTACTATAATCCAGTCCCCCTTCTGTTGTGTGGGATAGCTTCATTTTAAAAAGCCCACAAGCGAAAAACAGACATCAAAAACTTTTACAGCAAGTCACGTCTCCATTACAAATGGAGTTAGTAGCTCAGGTTTAAAGTGATGAGCCAGTCAAGGGCAGCAGTGTGGAGTAGTGGTTAGGGCTCTGGACTCTTGACCGGAGGGTCGTGGGTTCAATCCCAGGTGGGGGGCACTGCTGCTGTACCCTTGAGCAAGGTACTTTACCTAGATTGCTCCAGTAAAAACCCAACTGTATAAATGGGTAATTGTATGTAAAAATAATGTGATATCTTGTAACAATTGTAAGTCGCCCTGGATAAGGCCATCTGCTAAGAAATAAATAATAATGTCATAGTCTTACCCTTCTTTGTTAAGGTGATCGTCTTCTTGAGGGTTTGTTTCAGTCGGCTGTGGGTAAGAACACAGGTATAATTAGCATCCCTGGACACTAGAATGTGACTTGTGATTTCCACCAGCCCACCCCTGGCCAGGGATGGGCTAGTCTTGCTGCTCTCTGTGATGTTACATCCTGTCTCATTCTGCCACTGCACTGAAGCGCTGGGGTATCCTGTGGAGATGCAGCTCAGGAGAGCCTTGTCTGGACTGTCCGGACGGTCAGTAACGACCAGCTGAGGCTCGCTGAATTCAGCTGGGAACAGAAACGACAACAGCATTTTAAAATCATGTTTTCCAAATCAACGGAAATGAGCCAGTGGCTAAATCGATTACTGTACGCTGTGGAGTGCGTCCGACGTCATGTTTACATGGAACCAGTGTTGTAATTGTAAGCGTCCCTGACAAATACATATACTGAGCATCTAAAGAAACATATCACTTATATTTGGATGAAATTCACTAGATGTGATCGAAAAATGACAAACTTATTGTGCCGATTAACAATTGACATGAAGATGCTGCAAAATGATCTGTCGATCTTGGGCAGGTGTTGTGACTCTTGGTCTCCCAGTTCGTGGCTCTGTCATTGACAGAGTGTGTCTGGTTATACCGTCTCTTCAGGTTTGAAATCACTGGCTGTGAGCACCCAAGACGCCAAGCCACAGCACGCTGCCCCTAGTCCAGCCTCCACCATGCCGATCGCATGAAGGCGCTGCTCTCTTGACAGGCGTGGCATGTTGGTTTTTTCTTTCTGTGATTTTCTTTATTGCTTTTATTCAAGCTTGCAATTCAACAGCTGTGTAACTCTTATCCTAACTAGGAGTCTACGTCAGGTAAGATTTGTGAAATCATTTAGCTACAGTCACCTTAATGAACCCCACAAATGAATGACTTCAGAACACCTCTTACCTGCCACTATGAGCCGCATGTCTCCACTGGTGATCTCTGTTTCATTGGAGACAGTACAGGTGTACCAGCCCTCATCCTCCCCCCGCACCTGTTTCAGTCTGAGGGAGGCGTTCCCCAAACTGAGCTGCTCTGGGAACAGCTGGGTCCGATTCCTGTAGGTTTCATTCTGCAGATCCAGCTGGTCTCGACTGTAATAGAAACTGTGGACCACCCGATAGTCACGGCGTTGCCAGGTAACCACCACTCTGGTGAGATCAGCCCCCGCTTTATAGGAGAAAGAGCAGTCGAGAGTGACATCACTGCCGGGAGGTGACGTCACTGGAGACCGGGGCACCACCACTGCCAATGAAACTGTGGGAAGGAAGGCAGACAATGAAGTCACTCCATTCTGAATTCAAACTATCTCTCTCTGTGAGATGTCTGCTCATACAAACAATGCCAAGTGTGTGTGTGTGTGTCTCTATTATCGTTAACTATTATCGTAAAGCCGACAGGTCTATAGCATTTGTAGGGCTGTAAAAACATATTTTCACCATCAGTGAATAATCAAACAAAAAATATAAATAAATAAACAAACTGAAACGTCCCTTTCTGGTTCTGGACAGAGCGATTGTAAAGAGGATCACAGATCCCAAGATTGTGCCGACAGGTAAAGCAGACGTGACAGAGCTAAAGGGGGCAGCAGTGTGGAGTAGTGGTTAGGGCTCTAGAACTCTTGACCGGAGGGCCGTGGGTTCAATCCCAGGTGGGGGACACTGCTGCTGTACCCTTGAGCAAGGTACTTTACCTAGATTGCTCCAGTAAAAAACCCAACTGTATAAATGGGTAATTGTATGTAAAAATAATGTGATACTTGTATCATGTATAATGTGTTATCTTGTAACAATTGTAAGTCGCCCTGGATAAGGGTGTCTGCTAAGAAATAAATAATAAAAATAATAAGGCTGTGTGGTCCAGTGGTTAAAGAAAAGGGCTTGTAACCAGGAGGTCCCCAGTTCAAATCCCACTTCAGCCACTGACTCATTGTGGATAAAGGCGTCTGCTAAATAAACAAATAATAATAACAAAGGAGAGTAGCAAACAGTTACAGATTTCAAGTTAGCTCTACCGTTTTATAAGTAACCTGAACTCTGCAACTGTTTAAGAGCTGAAAACAATTAAAAGGTCTAATTAAGCAAATTATTAGTACAATGAAGGGTCTAGCTGAGTAATTGAGAGCTCGGTTGGAATGGAAACCAGCAGACACAGGGGGTCCCCAGGACCACAGTTTTGAACCCCTGCTCTAAGGCCACGCTGTTTACTGTAGGTCAGAATAAAGCTGTATAAAAGAATAAATCTCTTACTGGTTAGAAGCAGAGGCAGAGCAAACAGACAGGAGCTGAGCGTCCTCTTCATAACACCACAGAAGAGCTGAGCATCCTCTTCATAACAGCACAGAAGAGCTGGGCATCCTCTTCATAACACCACAGAAGAGCTGAGCGTCCTCTTCATAACAGCACAGAAGAGCTGAGCATCCTCTTCATAACACCACAGAAGAGCTGAGCATCCTCTTCATAACAGCACAGAAGAGCTGGGCATCCTCTTCATAACAGCACAGAAGAGCTGGGGAAATACAACAACAACAATAATAATAATAATAATAATAATAATAATAATAATAATAATAATAACAAACTGCGATGGAGTCTCTACTGGATTCAATCCCTACACAGGCACCCTCTAACTCGTTTTGAAACAGTCCTATTTCCTCTCCTCCTTTCATACCAACACGATTAAATGCTTAAAAGAAACAAAAACAAAATAAATAAATAATGAAAATGTGGAAATATTATACATACATTTTAAACATCCCAAAGCCTATATTTGTATTGGTAGTATTCAGGGTTGAGCAAAATACTCAGGAAATGTATTTTCAGTACAATACAAAATACTTCTAAATTGGCATTTGCATTACAATTTACAAAATACAAATGTAATGAAAATACGTATTTTAATTACATGTATTTTCGATACTGCCCAACTATGGTAGTATTGTAATGTAACAGTTACCCCAGATACTATGCAGCAGCTGATACAGCAATAAAGAAAAAAAAAGATTATGTCCAGAGTTCAAATCCAAGAGGTCACCAGCGGCTTAATTTTATTGGTTTAGCACTCTAGGAATTACCAACAATTGCACAATTTATCAGACCCATATACACCTGAAACTAAATAAGACAAAATTGAACATCAGAAGCCTAATAGAACCACAAAGTAGGATACCCAGAACGTGTATACAAAATAAATAAAGCTAACAAGAGAAAAAAAAAACTTAAAGAAACATGCAGTAGATTAAGCTAAAGCTCTAGTATAGTATTCTAATAAGCTGTAAGAAAACAGTTCATGAATAACTTCTGCAATAACAGCAAGAAGTCCCCTTAAATCCTACTCAGAGAATACCCAAAAATATAAATGCAAGAAAATATAAATCAAATGTTAAAGTCCACAACGCCTGACACGGCGGTAATGCGGATAAACACGTATGTGACTTCAATTGAACTCGCAGCAAAAACAAAAACAAAACAAAGTCCAAAAAAACAACCAAACAGATGAAGTCCCAAATATAATAGCATCCAAGCAAAACGCGATTGTCCCGCAAGCAAACTAAATGTCCATTCAAAAAAAAAAATAGTAATCCTCCAACAGAACGCAAAACAAAACAAAGCAAAGTTTCAAAAGAAAAATTATAAACTAAAATAAACCCTGTGTTAGTATTACTGTGCTACAGTTTCTCTCTACAGACAGCCAAATAACTCAACACACCAAAAGTAAGCACGATTGCCTACATAATTAGACGAGAAGCGAAACACAGACTAACACAATAGAACTACGTTACTAAGGATACATAAACCAAAATTCTAAATAATAGAATACCAGTCTCCAAAGCATACACGAAAGAAATGGGTCCCTCCTTACCGTCTCTTCCAATACTTTTAAATACCGGCAGAACCATACCCTGCCTCTAAAAAATACGGCAAGCCTGAGAGATCATATGCCAAAAAGCGTTCAGAAAACCCGAGACAACCCAAACGGACCATCAAACCAGCAAAAGCTCCTGAACTTCGTCAATAACTACTTCTCATGAACACGTTCATTCCATATATCTATATATTCTTGTTTCCTTTATTTTTTGTTATTATTAAAACAAATATCAAAGACTGAATAAGACTGAAGTATATAAATCTGCCTGGCCAGGCTTCCCACCTTGTACTTAAACAAGGCAGATGAGACTTTCATTGCCTCATAATAATATGTTGCACATGCCACAGTAATATAATTTATTTTGCCTGCACCTTTGGTGTAAATTGGTCAAAGTATCCGCTGCTCAGTATTGCTCAGCAGACACAAAGCAATTCTGCCCAAACCTTTTCCTTCATTTCGTTTGATAGTGTGCTCGAAAATTTTCCGAGTATTACACCGTTTCTCCTCAACGCCAGCCACCAGCACATCGTTCTCTTCTCTGCTGAAGTTTAAAGCCCGACGTTTTTTTTTTTTTTTTTTTTTTTTTTTTTTTTTTAATTATTAACCCCGCAGTTACGAGATCCATGTTATCTATAAACTAATTATAAAATGTTCTATTTTCTTAATGATAATGACTATGTTTATAAGGTTTTGCGAGCTGTCACCGTGGTCTTTGGATTCAGACTCGATAGAATGGATCACTTAGCAAAGTATCGCCACCTGGGACTATCTGTAATACCAAGATAGGAAGAATCCTATCTTAGCCATGAAAGATAAGATAGGAAAGCAAGTTAGGATATTGTTCTGTAATATGGCCCTTGATCTATTAATATTACTACCCCTTAATAGTAACAATGATAAATGAGTAAACAGTGTTTCTGTAGGTAAAAATGTCAACATACAACTGAAACAGCATTTAAATCACTCGACAATCTATTTTGTTCATCTCTGTCAGGACAGATTACAGAAAAAAATGGCAAATATACTGTTGTATTTAGTCAGAGAACAGAACAAAGAAAACTCTGAGGTCAGCAGAAGCAGTAACACTATATTCAAAAGCCATCTGAGAAATCACACACGCAGGTCTCACTCAGCATGTAAAATATACAGGTTATGACGCAGCGGCATCTACTTCTTAAACTAAATATCACTTTATAAAGCTGAGTAGCGAGTATGCGATGTTTAAATTAGACACCACAGATACATCTCACCACTACCCTCCGATTTCAGAAACACATTTAAAACAATTCAAATCTCTCCTGCTCTCTGCTGACACACCCCGTTGGGTTTTTAAACACGGTCGGGTTCGGTATAGAATTCTGTTGTGCTCGCCGCGGACGGGAAGGGCTGCGGCACTGCGCAAACTGACACGGAAGTCTTTTAGTCCACATATTTCCTGTCAATCTACCTAACTGCTGGTTCCTTAGTCAATATAGAAACTTTTTGTTGTTGTTCTGGTTGAAACACGAAAGGAAAGCATATAATGAAAGGCCCATAGTCACGTACAGAGTTTCCAATTGTGTCTTCATTTAACTTTCATTACTGTTTTGTTTGTTTTTTTCAATATCACAATGGATAGTGTTCAGCACACTGATAACCCCGTGTAACAAATGTTTTTTTTTTTTTTTTGGTTCCTGGGTAGTAAGTGTTATTTCCTAATTGCTTATGCCTCAAAAGTATAGAAAATGGCTATTATTCCCCACAAACTTTGCTTTTGTGACCAGGACAGTGATATTTTGAAATTTACCTATTTTCCAGAACATTCCAGATAGATTCAGTGCTGAGTAAACTTGGAGTAACTTCTAGAACTTTCTAGAACTTTCCAGTAATATAAATAGCTGCTCCATAATGGTAACAAGTACCGTCTCTTCCCTGGCTCACTTGGTGCACCTCAAAGAGGATTACAACAGCATCAAGACCTTGCTGGGCCTTGAAGTATGATGAGTAACGGCTGGGAGGTCATAGGAGACTTCAAAATGGTGGCATTCCTGATGGGTCTCCAAGGCGGTTTTACCAAGTTTCCCTGCTGTCTTTGCCTTTGGGACAGCAGGGACACTAAGCGCACTACCACAGGCGGGACTGGCCACAGCGGACCCGAGTTCTCTGTGGGGAGGAACAACGTCAAGTGGGGAGCCACTGGTGGACCCCGGAAGGTGCTGATGCCACCACTGCACATCAAATTGGGCCTTATGAAACAATTTGTCAGAGCTCTAGATAAGGAGTCGGCAGCCTTCAAGTACCTTCAAGACTTCTTCCCTAAGCTGTCTGAGGCAAAGGTCAAAGCCGGTGTCTTCGTCGGACCACAGATAAAGAAGATCCTGGAGTGCAATGAATTCCCAAGAAGCTCACTAGTAAGGAGAAAGCGGCTTGGAACAGCTTTTGTCGCAGTGGTTCGGGGCTTCCTGGGCAATCACAAGGCGAAAACTATGTGGAGCTGGTTGAGACTCTGGTGAAGAACTACGGCACAATGGGCTGTAGGATGTAACTCAAAGTCCATATCCTTGATGCTCATCTTGATAAATTCAAGGAGAACACGGGAGGCGTACTCGGGAGGAGCAAGGCGGCCTTCCACCAGGATATACTGGACTTTGAGCGCCGCTACCAAGGACAGTATATTGAGAACATGATGGGAGACTACATTTGGGGGCTGATTCGTGAAAGTGATTTACAGTATAATCGTAAATCTCCAAAACTACTCACTTCTAAATCTTTTGTAGTCATTTTGTATTACTTTAGTATAAATACATGTTAATTTGGATTCATATGTTGTTTTTTTTTTCTGACTTTGTGAGCGAAAAGACAAATTCGCCGTTTTCTCATTGGAAATAGGTAAATTTCAAAATATCACTGTCCTGGTCACAAAAGCAAAGTTTGTGGGGAATAATAGCCATTTTCTATACTTTTGAGGCATAAGCAATTAGGAAATAACACTTACTACCCAGGAACAAAAATTGTGTTACATAGTGTTTCCATTACACGAGAGTAGATGTTCAAACTTCATGCTGATTTTAACTCGGCTCTCACCAAGATGCGCACCAACTAAGAAGTAGCTTCACAGTAAACTAATGTGATCCATAGGCGTCTCCATCCATTTGCGTTTCCTTCCATCTGATGATGTAGATATCCTTTTGTCTGGTGTTGATGGCTGAAGTGTAACGCTGGCTCCAGGGATCAGCTTATTTGCTTCCCTGGCGCATCAGCACACACAATGGCTGCGATGCTGGCTCTGGGGATCAACCACAGTGCGGTCTCCCCAGCGCATCAGCATGACAACCGTCTGGATTGAGCTAAATAGGGAACATCTCTGGGGTCTTCAAGTTCGCTCCTTCCATTTACAGTGTATATATATTTTTTCAACATCTATGTATGTATGTATGTATTTCTATGTATTCATTTATGAACGTACTTATTTTTCATTTTGGTATAAAATATCCTGCATAACCAAAAGTATAATTTAATACAATAAATATTAAAAGGAGTTCTCCTAACTGTACTTTTTTTCTGAGTCCTGATGTACTTGCATTATTATTTGGTTCTATTAAATGTATCTTCTCTATTTAGGTTTCTCATTTAAATACTAACAATAGTTGTTGAAGCCACTTTTACGTAAATTGCACCCATTCCACCCGTCGCAAAACAGCAGAAAAGATGGAAACAACATTGGGGATAAGAGTCGGGTTAGACAGCGAGTTTCGGACTGCCGGAAGACACTGTCTCACAATCATTTTTCACTTTAATCTGTACCCTGTAGTTATGGGGCAAACGTGTCAGAAATTAAAATACAATGTAAGTGTATTTGTTTCAGTAACTTACTATGCAGGTAAACTTGTAGGAATAGCAGCCTTTTCATAGCCTGGAGACAGGAATTTTCAGCACACCTGAAATTTAATAATTGTGTTTAGTGAAACATGCAGGAAGTCCTTCCTCTGTTGGGGGTGATATACGTGTTTAAAATATTTTTTAATATACACAAATTATATATGTTAAATCTAGTTAAGAGATTTAAGATTTAGTTAAATATTTAAGTTCACAAAATCAAGATTTAGCTGTTTGCAAATAAATCTTGATTCTCAAAATAAAGATTTAACAATATATATATATGTGGCAATGTGTACTTCAGCGTAGTGTGTGTTATATGTTGTATGTTTACGTGTTGCGTGTAAATGTTGGTCTATAGAGATGGTACACGGGATATAAACGGGTCTGTGTTTCACATCTCTGGGAATTGCTGCAGAAGAGCTGGGAAGGCGGTCGGTGATTTCCTGCTGAAACTTGCTAACGAATGCCTCGTGTTTGTGAGGCTGTTATTAAGGCAAAGGGTGGCTATTTTGAGGAATCCAAGATTTAGAGACAATTTTCAATTTTCTTGAGCATTGCTTTGATACTCCTTATGTTTTGTATATTGTAACATGTGTTTTCATTTTCAAGTATTTACAGAAACGTATACAACGTAAAACATTGTCAATTATGAAAAAAACCTAGTTTCCAGCAAGTGTACTCAAACTTTTGACTGGTACTGTATATAACAGAATGCACACACACATCATTACCAGGGTTTGTTACAGAAGAGAATGAAGCACTAAGGGAGCTAGCAACAATGTTTTAAACACATTTAAAAAAATAAAAACAAATCTTAACCTTTAAGTTTGTCTTAGTATCTCAAAATCTTGGTTACATATCTCAGTTTTGACTTTTGATCTCATGACTGTATTTTTTCTGTTAATCAAAGTAAACCTCCAGCACCTAGGCTATTTTTAGCCCGGTGGACCTTGTGTGCTGGAATACGTAAATAAGGCTGGCTGAGTGGTGACACGTCAGACCCGGAAGAAACACACACAGACGGTGGTGATGGTAATGCCGAGCAATGGTGGCACTCGGCGTTTATTAAACGAAATAAAGGGTTTTAAACACAAAACAGGACACGGCACTGGAGCCAAAATAAACAGGTAAACAAAACGAACTAACACACAAAACAAGCGGACGAACGTTTAAACAAGTACCGTGCTGGCACTTCCAGCACGCTGTAGCAGTTGTGATCTGAACTCTATTTCTCTTCAGTCCTCCACTCACGAACACCCAACCCCGAGTGAGTGAAAACATGCTGCTTTTATGCAGTTGTACCGAGAGTCGATTGCTAGTCAATCATTCAATTGGAATCTCGGTACAACTGCACGTGAATTAATTAAGTGTACTCCCGTGACCACATTACATTTTAACCAGCACGTGAAGTGATCTGTGCCATCCTCGTGCCTAAATACAAATCTACATTTTTAAATACACGTGAAACACAGACCCGTTTATATCCCGTGTACCACTTCTATAGACCAACATTTACACGCAACACGTAACATACAACATATAACACACACTACGCACAAGGGCGTGGCCACATTGCCACAATATATTATATAATATTTTTAAAATAAATAATTTAACATTAAAATGTTGAAAAGTTGCTAAATATTTTAAGGTTTATAAATTATATCTGAATGTACACATTAAAAAAAATATTTATTTATTTTCACAACATTTACAAATCTGGGGAAAAAATACGAGATTTAAGTTAAATCTTAAAATAACACACACTGTATAAAATAATTGTGTTGCCAAAGCACATGCATGGCACAACCGACTAAAATATATAGACAAAGAAAACACACACATATTTTATATATATATATATATATATATATATATAGTAAACAGTACCCCCCTCCCTCTACATTAAACGGAATTCCCCTCTCTCTCAAACTTAAACTATGCACCACATGCACGATCCTTACTTCTTGAGTACTCTTCTGTTATAAATCCGCACAAGCAGCCGCCTCCACAACCTCTTCTCTGATGATGTAGTGTATGAATGGATGTCTGCCGGTCCCTGTGCTACATTTCAATTTGCCGCTTTGGATCTTGCAGCCAATAGAAAAAGCCGACGTGAGCGGTCATGACAGGTGCGTTCGTGGGCACGCCTCCCGGAAACACTAATACATATTAATTCAGAATTATCAAATTACTGCTCCTGTTCTGATTGGAGCGGGTATTTTCTTTATCGGAACACAGCGGAGTTTATCCAACACAAAAGCATAGGTCCACAGTATAACCCTCTTCCGCACCCCTTTTCTCCTTCCCCCTTATTACATCCGGGTTGTCTATGGCAAGCACAATAGTTCAAAACAAAACTTAAAAATGTGCAGTCCTCCAAATCGGAACTGAAGCGTAAATATTTCAGGCTGACACTTACACCAAAGACAGTACTTCAGCCGCAGCTAAAATAGCAACCCAGTGCTGTGACACCGAGAATAAAAATGAGATGTCAGCTTAGCGCACCACTCACGCAACCCGACGCCGGAATGTCTTTCTTAGCGTTGGAAAGCAAGGTGGTGCTGTAAAAATAAATCCTGAGGATGTACAGAAACGGGGAAATAAACACGAGGGTATTACATAGACGAGCGGTGCTGCTCAACCGAGACCTGTAAGGCGAGTTGGGTGCAAGGCAAGCTTAGCTCCTGGAACCAGGTTTCAAGCCGCGGTTCTGAAAAAAAAGTGGTTTCATGTTCTTAATTGTCATTTCTTTTTCGTGTTGTAATTGGATGGGTTAGTCTTGAATTCTCCTCCTGCAGGGTCCGTCGGGAAGGAGGAGTGGCGGATCAGGGGCTGTGCTTCTGGGACCCCGTGTGTGTGAGCGCAGAGGATCCCGTGCTGAAGGACAGGGTCAGAGGAGGGAAGCAGTGCTGTGCCGGGAGCCTCTGTAACAGCCACTCACCCCAGAGACGCAGCCTCCTCTCCTTCGTGTTTCACAAAACTCCGCACCCTGTTATCAAAGGCGAAGCATTTCTTCAGCTGGGTTTGAAAACTTTCTGAAATATTTCTAACTTACCCTTGCAAAAAAAAAAAAAAAAAAAAAAAAAAAAAAAAAAAAGAAAAACCAATCCTCAGGTTGGGGAACATTGTCAGAGCAGAAGGAAGCAAGTTTTCTTCAGGACAACCTTGTACTTGGCTTGATTCATGCATCCTTCACAAAGACAAATCTGCCCGATTCAGCCTTGCTGAAGCACCCCAGATGAGTCAATTTTTCAGCTTTGCCCAACACCTGGTCGTCTAATGGTTGAGACGGAGACCTGGAGAGCCTACAAGCCAAAGTGTCTCGCACCCACTTTGAAATATGGTGGAGGATTGGTGATGATCTGGGGTGCTTCAGCAAGGCTGGGAATCCGGGCAGCTTTGGCATGAATCAAGCCAAGTACAAGGTTGTCCTGGAAGAAAACTTGCTTCCTTCTGCTCTGACAATGTTCCCCAACTCTGAGGATTGTTTTTCCAGCAGGACAATGCTCCATGCCACACAGCCAGGTCAATCAAGGTGTGGATGGAGGACCACCAGATCAAAGACCCTGTCATGGCCAGCCCAATCTCCAGACCTGAACCCCATTGAAAACCTCTGGAATGTGATCAAGAGGAAGATGGATGGTCACAAGCCATCAAACAAAGCCGAGCTGCTTGAATTTTTTGCGCCAGGGTGGCATAAAGTCACCCAACATCAATGTGAAAGACTGGTGGAGAGCATGCCAAGACGCATGAAAGCTGTGCTTGAAAATCAGGGTTATTCCACCAAATATTGATTTCTGAACTCTTCCTAAGTTAAAACATTAGTATTGTGTTGTTTAAAAATGAATATGAACTTATTTTCTTTGCATTATTCGAGGTCTGACAACACTGCATCTTTTTGTTATTTTTACCAGTTGTCATTTTCTGCAAATAAATGCTCTAAATGACAATATTTTTATTTGGAATTTGGGAGAAATGTTGTCAGTAGTTTATAGAATAAAACAAAAATGTTCATTTTACCCAAACACATACCTATAAATAGTAAAACCAGAGAAACTGATAATTCTGCAGTGGTCTCTTAATTTTTTCCAGAGCTGTATATATATATATATATATAAACTACTTTAGTATAGACACTTTAGTATGAGAAAGCACGGCAAGAACTGTTTTTTGGAATACTGTTTAGTAAACTGCAAAATAATGTGTTGCAATGCTTTTGTAACCCCTGAAAGGTATCCGTGACCCCGCCACCGAGGGAATTGCACCCTCAGAATTGAAGTTCTCTTTTTCAGAGGGCAAATCAGGGCAAAGAGCAACCAGGACACTTAACATAATTAAAATATTGTTTTATTGCACAGAATTAAAAGAGCTGGCAGCAGCTCATTACAAAAAGCATGTAGGTGCTGTGTGCAAAAAATCAAACAAACAAACAAGGGTTTTGTAAAATCACAATAAGAGCATCCGAAAATAAAAAACAACCGATTTTAAAACAAAACACAGAACACAAAAACGCCAGTGCGTATGAGGAAGGGACATTGGTAAACATTACTCCCAACATCATCATCATTATCATCATCAAGTACAATTTTTACCTTTTATTTTCTTTTCTTTCCATCTTGGGTCCCCCTCTCCTTCACCGCATGCGCACGCCACGCACGCACACACACACACACACGCACGCACACACACACAGACACAGTGGATGGCCATCGAGAAAACTAATATCAGGAGGTATTTATAGTCAGGTGAGTATATTGTTTTCAGTTGCGGGTAATTAATTAATTTGCTTTGGTTGTTGGTGGGAAGCAACAATTAAGTGCCCAATCAAAAAAATATACAAATAATAAATAAAAGTGCAAAATAAAATGTGAAATAATAACGGGTCACGTCGACGCTGTTACACTTTGTTTTACAATCATGTTACAGTATAAGTGTAGTACCGTGGTGTTTTAGACACACTGATGTACCCGACCGAATCTATGATGCCCGGCGTTAATAAAGCAAATACAATGCAGTACAACAACTCCCTGAGACATTACATTTGTATTTGTGATGGAGCCCTGGAACCAATTCAATAGGACAGGTGATGTTCTTCTGTATCTGTTGGGTGTGCTGGTACCACGGCGGTGCTTGTACAGCAGGTAGATTGCAATGGTTATTAATGTTACCAATACCACTGTCAACAAAGACGACACCACCCACATAATGCTACTTCTGGATGAAAAATCTGTGGATTAGAAAAAAACAATGAGAATCAACAGCTGAATTCGGTGACTGTTTTAAAAGACAATTTTCCTGCATCAACCCCATCATCATTAGGAATGGTTATTCAACCAACGCTTCTGTACAGGGATTGAGAAAAGCAGAAAGTCGATGTGTCTAAAGAGATGCTGGGGACAGGTGGGGTTAAGTGCCCTGTAATTACTATAATCCAGTCCCCCTTCTGTTGTGTGGGATAGCTTCATTTTAAAAAGCCCTGGCGAAAACAGACATCAAAACTTTTACTGCAAGTCACGTCTCCATTACAAATGGAGTTAGTGGCTCAGGTTTGAAGTGATGAGCCAGTCATGTCATATTCTTACTCTTCTTTGTTAAGGTGATCGTCTTCTTGAGGGGTTTGGTTCAGTAGGCTGTGGGTAAGAACACAGGTATAATTAGCATCCCTGGATACTAAAATGTGACTTGTGATTTCCACCAGCCCATCCTGGCCAGGGATTGGCTAGTCCTGCTCTCTGTGATGTCATATCCTGACTCATTCAGCCACTGCACTGAAGCGCTGGGGTATCCTGTGGAGATGCAGCTCAGGAGAGCCTTGTCTGGACTGTCCGGACTGTCAGTAATGACCAGCTGAGGCTCGCTGAATTCATCTGGGAAAAAAAACGAAAACAGCATTTTAAAATCATGTTTTCCAAATCAACGGAAATGAGCCAGTGGCTAAATCAATTACTGTATGATAAATAAATAAATAACCTCAGCACTCCAAAGTGACTTTGCTGCAAATGTCACAGCCTCTATTTTACAAAAGTGCCAGGGCAGTGTGCTTTGTGAATAGAGAACTAGAGTGTTGCAGCTCTCTCAGTAAGATGACACTCACCTGCCACTATGAGGCAAGTCTCCCTTGGTGCTCTCCACTTGGTTGGTGACAGCGCGGGTGTACCAGCCCTCATCCTCCCCCGCACCTGCTTCAGTCTGAGGGGGCGTTCCCCACACTGAGCTGCTCTGGGAACAGCTGGGTCCGACTCCTGTAGGTTTCATTCTGCAGAGCCAGCTGGTCTTGACCGTAATAGAAACTGTGGACGACATGATCGGCGGGAGGCGTGCCCAGGTAACCACCACTCTGGTGAGATCAGCCCCCGCTTTATAGGGAGAAAGAGCAGTCGAGTGACATCACTGCCGGGAGGTGATGTCACTGGAGACGAGGGCACTGTAACTGCATCATAAGCTGGTGGAAGAAACAATGCAAGCCTCTCATTACACAGCAATTCCAGCCAGGCTAAACTAAGAAGCGTGCTGCACCTGTGGCTTGAGTAGAGCTCTCAGAAACATGTCTAATCTCAAGTACACCTGGTACACCAGAGTGTAACGATTAACCTGCCCCACTGCTACACCGACCTTATGGATTTTTTGGCACCAACAGATTTTTCCACAGGTATAACATAATGTGAGCATTGGAAATGCTTTTTTAAAAATATATTTTCAGTAACTTACTCTGGATCAATTGCAGAATGTACATTAAAGATGTCAGTTTCTTCATAGTCTGGAGGCAGGACTGGAGTCACGACCTGAAATGAAATAAACATTTTTGTTTAAAATCAACATGGAGGCGGTTAGTACGTGGTGCGAAAACAAAACCACCATTATAATATCATTAAAATCCTATGCAAGTTTAACATAATGGGTACATCTTTCCTATACAGTAATAACATAACGAGATCTGAAGTGATACATAGAAGATGTATTGGTTTTGTTAGCGATATTTAATATAAAGAGTTTGGGTTTCCAATTAACTCAATGTCAGACCTTTCAGGTTTTGAGCTGCACTATTTTCTGTGTCTATTTCAGGAGCACTGTGCTGATGCAGTTTTATGTCTGGAAACACATTAAAGATCAAGATTTCTATTTTAATATCAAACCCATTCATTGTGTTACGTTACATCAGGCTAAAGCGTGCATTAAAAATCATATAGAGATGAAACAAGATCAGTATCATCGCCCGGTCCCGCTGTAAATTCACAATTAGAAACTAAACTAAGATCAGAAAGTTGGTCGCCTTTATCAACGCCAAGTCCTGCATAATCATTGAATACGAGCGAGCAATGAAACGTTTGATCAGTATTCTATTCTCTCCTGGTTTTGTTTTGCCCCAGCCTTCCCAGATTATCCCAGATTATCACAGGTGGAGGCAGCAACCGCGACTCTGTTTCAATCCATTTAGAACACTTCCTTCTAGGATCATGTTTAGTTAACAATACATCGATTTTCGTACCAATAATTCATTTTGAAGAAAACCAAATGCAAATGAGTTAATTTACAAATTGTAGAAATTGTGATTACAGTAATAAATGACACGGGTATTAGTCAAATGTCTAGTGCTTTAAGGAAAAAAAGAAACTTTTTTTATATTGGTATTTGATTTTAAAAAACAACGTAACAAGTTGGGGTCAATCTGGCGTAATTCTACGAGACTTTTATGCCACACCTTCCTTGATCTCTTTATTTAGCCTTGTTATACCAGCCCCAGCCCCCAGCCCCAGCCCCCCCTGGCCCCAGCCCCCAGCCCCCCACATACACTCTGGTGGCTCACGGAAACATTCAAGGCATGGCAACCTCTTCAACTGTATGTTGAAAAGTCTCAGTCTCTCTCTCTCTCTCTCTCTCTCTCTCTCTCCTTTTTTTTTATTAGTTTCTCTTGAGATAGGCTTGTTTTTCACCTGGTATTGATTTGTTATTGTTATAATAATTTTGTATTTATTTTGAACCTGTGAAATAATAATAATAATAATAATAATGAATAATAATAATAAACAACCTTGTTACATACAATTGAGTATCTCTCTCTTGGTGAAGGTGGGTGGTACTATACAACCATGCTTTCACTATGGTTTTTACACGTATGTTTTTACTATGGGAAACGTGTCGTGGGGCAGCAGTGTGGAGTAGTGGTTAGGGCTCTGGACTCTTGACCGGAGAGTCGTGGGTTCAATTCCAGGTGGGGACACTGCTGCTGTACCCTTGAGCAAGGTACTTTACCTAGATTACTCCAGTAAAACCCAACTGTATAAATGGGTAATTGTATGTAAAATAATGTGATATCTTGTGACAATTGTACGTCGCCCTGGATAAGGACATCTGCTAAGAAATAAATAATAAGCAGAAGGGGCAGGCTACATTGGACGCATCAGAACAAGATCTGATTATTACAAAGCACCACAGATTTTACTGATAGTATTTGTCCAATAATCTGCAAGCAGCAATTCCGTGAATAAAGGAACAAACGAATATTATTTTATGCCTATTTGACTGTTTCTTATATTTCATAGATTTGAAGCAAACAGGAAGCAAAAGCACATGATTTGCAGAACCACAACCAGCCAGAGAGCGAACGTGTTTTTAGTTTCGATTCAATGCAAGTTTCGTGATCTCTCTCATTTATTTATTTCTTACTTAGCAGACGCCCTTATCCAGGGTGACTTACAATTGTTACAAGATATCACATTATTTTTACATACAATTACCCATTTATACAGTTTGGGTTTTTTACTGGAGCAATCTAGGTAAAGTATCTTGCTCAAGGGTACAGCAGCAGTGTCCCCACCTGGGATTGAACCCACGACCCTCTGGTCAGGGTCCAGAGCCCTAACCACTACTCACACTGCTGCCACTCATCTGTGATCGGTTGTTATTGTTATTTATATTTCTCTCTCTCTCTCTCTCTCTCTCTCTCTCTCTCTCTCTCTCTCTCTCTCTCTCTCTCTCTCTCTCTCTCCTCTCTTTTTTTTATTAGTTTCTCTTGAGATAGGCTTGTTTTTCACCTGGTATCGATTTGTTATTGTTATATATGCACAATAATCTTTGAATAACGGTGAATTATGTCCTGTTTTTTGTATATAAATAAAACTGGTTTATCTAAATGACATAAACGAATACAACAATAGTTCCAGTATTAAATGTGTTTAATTGTAAGGATGGTAAATTCAGAAGACAAAACGACCCCGTGTGAATAACTAGACTATTCATAAATGACTACTAGTACTAGGCTATATATGTTAGGTTTACAAATCAGCTGAGATTTTTACCTTAAAAATGATCTTTTCCTCTTGGAACTGGACTGTTCAACCGACATGACAAACAGATCTCTGTTTTCACGGAAGTACAGAGTTTACAAGATAAATCGCATAGCAAAGTGTATTTTGCGGGTGCGAAGGTCAATTTCAATAAGATTTATACGCACTACTTTTCAATAACTAACTTCGCCCGCCCCTTCCGTCTCACACGAGCTCCAAACAAACGCACCGAGATAGCGACACATGATCAGAACAGGAATATCTGCATTGTGAGCCCTCCTCCTGCTGGGATCCACGGAAACCTCTGCTAGTTGACAAATCCCACAATCTTACAATCTCCTGTCATTAAAAAGTGTGACTCCTCTCTCTCTCTTCTCCTTTTTTAGTTTCTCTTGATACAGGCTTGTTTTTCATCTGTGATCGGTTGTTATTGTTATATATTGTTTTAATAACAGTGAATTATTATTTATTTTTTTGTTGTATTTGATGCATTTATGGTTTTTGTAAATGTATATACAAAATAGATTCATGATTTTGCTATATTCTGTTTTTCTGAAAACTGGAGAATTAAACTGAGATCATTATTTTCTTTCATTTTTATTTTTTTAGTCGTCTGCGTACCCCCCACGACCCTTAGAAGTACTCCCAGTTATAAAAATACCCGCCCCCCCAAAAAAAAAACTAGGCTATTGAAATGGAAATTAAGACAGTATTCATGACACAATGCTGTACCCAACCAATACACACACAAACGACGACTTACACAAGACATGGGAGGTTAAAACATTTTAATATTCAAATATAGCCAATCAATC
>CM072699.1:10295783-10323283 GCA_036884735.1 Huso huso | reverse complement strand
ATTGTGTTAGTATTTAAATAGAAACCTATATATTGAAGATATTTATAGAACCAAATAATACAAGTACATCAGGACTCAGAAAAAAGTACAGTTAGGAGAGCACCTTTTAATATTGTATTAAGTGCTGTTTTGGTTATGCAGGATATTTAAAGAAAAAAGTACATTCTACCGTAGATACATGCATGCATAGATATTGAAAAATATATATACGCATGGCGGAAGGTGCCCACTTGAAGACCCCCAGAGATGTACTCTACTTGGCTCAATCCACTCTGGTTGTCATGCTGATCGCTGGGAGACCGCACTGTGGTTGATCCCGAAGCCAGCATGTAACCCGTTAATGTGTGCTGATCGCCAGAAGCAAATAAGCTGATCCTAGACCAGCGTTACACTTCAACCATCAACACCAGAAGGATATCTACATCATCATGGAAGGAAGCGTGCGTGGATGGAACACATATGGATACATTAGTTTACCGTAAGCTACGTCTTAGTTGGTGCTTATCTTGGCGAGCCGGCGAGTTCAAATCAGCATGAAGGTTTGGTGCATCTACTCTCATGTAATAAAATCATAATATTTTTTTAAAAAAGTAAATTTGGTCAAATGATGGCACATAACTTAAAATAACTGGTGTGATCGCTTTCGCGGTTTGTGATAAGCGATCCACACTGTATAAGCGGTTACAGAAACAAGTAAGTCAATACACACGGTCACCAGTCACACTGTTACAAATGATGATAATTTGTTTACTATACATTTTAAATACCATAAATGAGTTTGATATTTTATCGAACCTGAGTCTTAAAATTAAAGGCTCTACAAGTTAGCAGTTTCGTGCTCTTGATAAAACTAAAACAGCCGCTGCAAGCACTGAACTCGGCAGAGGAGGGAGGCATGAACAGGAAGGGTAGCCACTCTGCGGGTCCCTGACTCCCAGGACAGGGGGACCACACACACAGCATGAGAAAACGCCGGTGAGAGCCTAAAGGACATGCAGGTTTACAAATAACACTGTTAAGTACAGCTACTGATTGGGAGAAACCTCAAAATGGAGGCGAAGTACCAGTGGTGTACCACGAGGATCAGTGTGGTCTCTATTTCTTTCCTAATCATTAATAACTTAGATTCTGGTATAGTAAGCAAACATTCAATTTACAGGCGACACAAAAATAGGAGGAGTGGCAGAAACACTGTTGAAGCAAGGTCATTCAAAATAGTCTAGACAGCATTCAGAACTGGGCAGACACATGGCAAATTATTTAATAGAAAAGTAAAGTATTGCCGCATGAGCAATAAATGCGCGGTATAAATATCATCTGGGGAATACTGAAATTGAAGAGGTCATGAAAAGACTAGGGAGTTTATGTTAACTCAAAATGTCTTCATCTAGACAGTATGAGGGAAGCTACAAAAAGGTAACAAGATGCTGGATATATTGTGAAGTGTTGAATTTAAATCAGAGAATGTCTTCGCAACTTTACAATGCATTAGTAAGTTAAAACCCTGAACAAAGCTTTGATATTCAGGCCCACGATTACCACAAATGACACCTGCTTGGCCCTACAAGCCGAGTACTCACAGTACATGGATAAAGCTACCATGTTGCATTTGTCTTTCTTTGCAACGTTGTTTTGTATGATGTCTAATGTTACACTCCCGTGCTCATTTTTAAGTAAGTGCAACTGGATTCATGAAACTATAACTGAATAGATACATTTACAAACCATAAAATGAGCTCTTTACATGTTTTGTGTACTCTCTCATCCCAGATGTAGCAGAAAAGTGTTTCATTTATAGTGATGCGACCAGCGTTTGGATAAGTCGGGTTAAAACAAAGCGAACCAGCGGTTTCTACCTACCATAGACTTCTGTTGTGATTTGATATATATATTTCAAGGTTTTCACTGGCATTTACAGGACCTGTTCAGGTACACATTTACATCAATAGCTCTTTGTTTTGTTCCAGTCTGTGATGCAGTTACAGTGCCCCGGTCTCCAGTAGCGTCACCTCGGGCGGTGATGTCACTCAACTATCTTTCTCCCTATCGCGGGGCTGATCTCGGGAAGTGGTGGTTGCCTGGGGCAGCCTCCTGCGATGATGGTCCCGATTCTAACAGACGAGGATTCAGCTGGATCTGCAGAATAGAGCACAAGAATCGGACCTTCTGAGGCAGCTCAGTGTGGGAATCTCCTCAGACCAGAAACAGGTGCAGGGAGGATGAGGCTGGTACACCTGCGCTGTCACCAACCAAGTGGAGAACACCAAGGATGTGCAGCTCATGGTAGCAGGTTGTGTCATCTTACTGAAGAGCTGCAACATTCCAGTTCTACCAAAGCACTGCCTGGCCTGTTTTGTAAATAGGGCTGTGACATTTGCAACAAAAGTCACTTTGATTTTGAGTTATTTATTTATTTGCTGATACAGTGTCGATTTAGCCACTGGCTCATTTCCGTTGATTTAGTTTTAAAATGCTGTTGTCGTTTCTGTTTCCCAGCTGAATTCGAGCCTCAGCCTGGTGCGTTGCTGACGATCCGGACGGTCAGACAAAACTCTCCCTGAGCTGCATCTCACAGGATACCCCAAGCGGCGCAATTACAGTGGCTGAATGGACAGGATTCTTGACATCACACAAACCTTAACTAGCCAATCCCTGGCGGGGATGAGCGTGGAAATCTGATCATTCTAGTGTCCAGGATGCTAATTATACCTGTGTTCTTACCACAGCCGTGAAACCGGTATAAATGATCACCTTAACAAGAAAGTAAAATTGGACATATTATTCTGGTATTAATTTCTTATGAGCTATATCCAGGCGACTACAATTAATACAAGATATCACATTATTTTGTACAATTACCATTTGCACAGTTGGGTTTTACTGGAACAATCTAGGTGAAGTACAAGTGTAGTAGTGTCTACATGGGACAGACCACAACCCTCAGATCAAAATTGACCCCTAACACTCACACTGCTGCCCTTGACTGGCTCATCACTTCAAACTAGACACTAACTCCATTATAATGGGCGTGACTTGCTGTAAAGTTTTTGATGTCTGTTTTTAAACATGGGCTTTTAAAATGAAGCTATCCCACAACAGAAGGAGGACTGGATTATACTAATTACAGGGCACTTAACACCTGTCTAGCATCTCTTTATAGACATATCGACTTCTCTTTTCTCCAATCCCCTGTACAAGCGTTGGGTTGAAAGAAGCCTTCTGATGTGATTCTCATTTCCATTTTCTACTCCACGGTTATCCGGACAGGCATCATTATTTGATAGGTTGTCTGACGTGATGGTAAGGGCAGCAACAGTGATCGACCTTAATCCTGCCACCGCTTTTCAGCGCTGTGATGCCAGCATAAACAGAAACCAACAGAACAACAGAATATGTCTGTCGTTTAAAAGTTCAGGGTCGCCAGACATGTAAAGTATCACATCTCAGGAGCTGTTCGTACATTGCAGTTGCTTCCATTAGCATCAAGACGTATAAATGATTCATATTCAGGGCATCAATGTGTCTTAAACACCAGCTTGTGGTACTGCCTTATACTGTACAAAGACGTCTGTAGAACATAGTTGCAGCAGGCACTGCACTGTATTGCATTTTGCAATTTAAATAGTATTCAAAATCGGTTCTGGCGTGCTTTCTAAGTATACCACAATTCGAAGGCGATACCAACGGCTGATAGGATAAAATAGTCTGCTAAATATGTAATAATAATACATATTTGGCGTAATCAGCGTGGCAACAAAGTAATTGTTCAATTGACCTCGGTTGAACATGTGTTTTATAGGCCATTGCTGCTATCTGCTGCCATCGTCACAGTTCCACTTTAAGTTGTTTTTAGGACAAGTTTTGAATTAATTCCCAAATTTTCCACGAGATCAATATGGCGGTCAGACAATGACTTTTCATTCTGGGGCATGATCTGGTTGTCAACCAGGCATCTGCCAGATAGCGTTTTCATAACTCTCGATGTTTGTGTGGAAAATAATAATAATAATAATAATAATAATAATAACAGCAATAGGCTTCCAGCCTTTGGCGGAAGCCCTAATGTCTCTGCCTGCCTATTGGGCTCTTTATATCAGGCTGCAAATTCCTTCCTCAGGATGGCCTTTCGGTCCGCCCAGTGGCGCGGTACTCCCTGCAGCGGCTCCTGCGTGAAGGCAGGTCTAACTCACTGACAAGCTCCTCCGGCGTGGACTGCCACCAGGATTGATGCAGTTTCCACGGCTCCAGATTTAAACGTTTGATATTGTTTACTATGCTGCAAATAACTAGTACGTTTCTTTTTTATAAAGACAATCAGAATTTTAAAAGAAACACACACACATAAAGTTGTACACTCTCAATGTTATACCACAACAGTATTAAGATCTATTATTTTGGCTCAAAATGGCGTGGTGCTAGTCTGTTAAAATGTTTAACGTGCAATAACATAAATAAATGATAAATAATACTAAGCAATAAGACCGATAGTGGAAATGATCGCTCTTATTGCTTAAAACAAACATGTACCACAGGTTATTATTTAAGAGCAGAATTAGTTGTTTATTGTTTCCAGCGGATAAATAAATCATTAGCAAAAAGAATGTATTTTAATACTAAAACATATTATTGATTTATAGCTAGATGTATTGCACAAGTAAGCTTTTGATGATTATTACGCGTGGGTTGTAAAAAAAAAAGATTTCTTCCCTTACCTAAGAAAATTTAGATACTATTAGAACTTGTTTAAGTAAAACTACGTTGATAATAAGCAGAGCTATCCTGCTGCAATCGTGGGACTCTACTAGGTTTAATTGAGACATTGGTGGAAGTACAGTTCTACAGTGCTGCACAGAACATGGAATGCGCTGTGAGCGTCGCTCCCAACACCACAGAAATCTGTGCAGATTCTGCATAGCCCAACAGCACAGAAAGGACTGCTGCGGGGGCTATAGGCTGTGAACCAAGGGCCGATGCAGAGATCCTTGGGGACCTGTTCGCCGTGTGCAAATAACACTAAAACTACTGCTGCCTTGATATGGCGAAACAGCGTTTATCATTATACAATGAAGCAGTGAACAGCCCTTGTCAGCGTTATATTAAATAAATCAATTATTTAAACAAACATAATGTATTAAATCCGTGATAGAAGTGATGTATAATTTTAATAAGTTAATATTAATCAATTACATTAAACTGACTGTTGATAATCCAGACAAAATATAGCATTGAAAATGTATTGCTGCCCTCCAAGGTTTGGAGAAGGCCTTTCTCTAAAAAGCTGCGTGTGACGTCAGAAGACGCAATAAAAGGCAGCCGGCGCAGCAAGCTCTGGGTAACAGAACACAGCAATTGAAACGTGCTGTTTCTGTGTCGTTGACAGTTTCAAAACATTATCAAATACAGTATCCGTTCACAAAAGATGCTAAGGCTGCAAGTACCAATAACGATTTAGAAAAGCGTGTTTGCGGTTAACTTCGTTAACCGGTGTATAAAGATTACGATAATTGCGGTGTAGAATAAATGAAAGGAACGGTAATACCATAATGTGCCTAAACCGCGGTAAACGAAGGCGGTATACGACCCATCCCTATAACGCGGTATGGTGAATAATAGACAAAAATTGGGTATAAATCAGTAAAAACGGCGTCCCAGTTAAAAAAAAAATCTGTAATTACGAATTTAAATCGGAAGACTACTTGTGGTCAGCCCAGCGCTGGGTCATTAGATAATGCTGCTATTTGCGTTGCTGGCAACTGCATGATCTGAGGGTGAGGCCTTCCTCGGTTTCCGCGTCATCTGCAGGTGTTTCAACTGATGGTCCAGTAACATCTTTGGCTGCAACCGGCGATGTACCACAACCGCATCTTTGCTTATGTACAGCTTGCTGTGGTGCAGAGGGGCTAATCTGCGTTCTGGTAAAGTTGTCGCTTTGCTTTATCAGTGAGTGTTTTGCTTGCCCACGCTTCATGTTTTTCCGCGGCTCCCACACCTTGGTAATTAAAGCACAAGCAGTCCGCTACAAATTGGGATTCTCTACTCAAATTATGTATGGGGGGTTGTTTTTTAGACTACAATTAAATGCACTATGAAATTGAATAGGCCCTGTACACAAATAATCAAACAAACAACGGTCTAGAGTACGTGCGCTCTGGTTCTGCTGTTTTAATTGTGTTTGTATTTATTGTCGTAACCCCCCCTCTGTTTTTTCAGTCTTGTCCAGGTCACATGACTGTCCGTGTAGTAATATAGTTTTTTCACCGTAATAGTCGTGTGTGGTGCACTCCACTTGTGGCCTTGTGTACCGGCAGAGCCACGCTTCCCTGCCCGAACTTCGAAATGAGATATACTGCGTTTTGGCTTCTCTAGTCACCAGATGTCTTGTCATGTTTGAATGTGTGCATGTTAATAAAATGTAGAAGTTAATGAAAATCCCACAGTCGGCTGATTACACCTCCCGCCTCGGGGACCCCGCGTTGCGTGGGTTGCACGTCTAACGCCCCCACTGCCTGTGGGTCACCCAGCCCAGACGCGTCCAGCCTGGGGGAGTTCTCGTTATAATGTTCAAAGAATTAAAAAAAAAAAAAAGTTCATCATGCTAGTATTTAAATGTCTTGATCATTAAGCATTTCATGTTTTACAGTATGTGTCGCCGCTCTCAACCATATGATGGAAATCATGCAGCTGGCGTAGGGTCAGGAAGTTTAGCCTCCTTGCCCTATCTGAACGACTTTATGATTTGGTTAGGTGGCATTTGTCCTCCTAATTCTATTTCAATTCTGCATAATTTTGGTTTGATTGGCTTTTTTATCTTCAATTTAGTTTCTATTATTATAAAGATGGATACTTTCAATTCGTAAACAACCACCAACCAATACGTTTGGGATACACCTGCACAGGTCAGGTATTCACTGAGCATTTCATATCAAAGCTGCCGATGGGTCTTTTGCCTCTCTCAACCAGGTAGGTAAGGTGGGTATAAACTAACCTCTTCCAGATGTTGATTGTCTCTTTAAAGAGCCCTTCTCTCCGAGTTTTCTAGTTCCCCTTGTAATTTATTGCTTGAAGTTGGGTTTGCCATTTTACTGAATCAGAACTTGGCAGCGAAGCCTGAGCAAAACGCTGCTGCGCAACGGTGTCTGTCGAAAATATATATATGTATATTTCTACAGCCTACGTCGCCTGGCGACCCTGTAGTCTGTCTTTCTAACCTTGCAGCTTGCTGCCTGTCTTTCTGTCTTTCATCTGCCTGAGCAGCTTTTTTTGAAAATCCAGAGGAGAAAGACGCCTTCCAGCGAGATTCCCAGCCTGCTGCGTCTGCTGTGGAGTCGAGGACTCTGGGCTACCTCGGCACGCACCCCTCTGCTGTGCATTGCCTAGCCTGCCCCCCCCTGCAGGTTGTTGATTACTGTTGAAATTACTGTAAGCAGTTCAAAAACAGAAAAATACCCCCCCCCCCCCTTACACCCAGCTTCTTGCTGTCGAGGTGTCAGCGTATACTGCCCCTGTAGTTTTTTAAAAAAAAGTTTCTTTCTTTCTTTTTTTTTTCTTTCTTCTCTCCTCCAGGTCTGGCTGTGCCACCCAGCTGCAAGCTACGTGGCCATTGCACCTGTTGTAAATTGCATGAGTTCCAGACAGCACCCCAGGGATTGCTTCCTCCGCTGTAAACCACACGCCAGCACCAGTTGTGTCTGTACCAACTGTCTGGCTATGCTCCACACCGCTGTAAGCAACGACTGTTTCCATTATTGTGGATTGCAGATCGGAGCCCGCCTCAGAGACTGGATCGCTGACCTCTCTCAAGCTCAGTTCGCGGCGCCATGGAGCAAACCCAACTTCCTGGATTTTCTAGAGGAAGTCAACCTCCTGGCAAAACCTCGCCTCGCACCCAGTGTGCAACAGAGCGGCCCCACTGGCCTCCTTGAAGGTAGAGGCGATGAGGCACAGTTCCTGTCAGTGAACTCCACCATAGCAGCCTTGGTGCCAGCCCCCTGGTAGGAGGTCTGTCCAAGGATTCTGTATGGCCTAACAGCCAATGCAGATCAAGAAAGCAATCTCAAAAGGGGCACCTCAGCTGAAGTGCAAATGCCACACAGGAGGGCTCTGACAGCCTTTTCTTCCCAGGCCATACTTTTGGACCAGCGGTAGAAAAAAAATATTGCAACGCTCTCATAGGGAGCTTAGAGGCAACGCCAGACAGGTGGCTGTGATGCCTCCCCTCGTCTCGCACCGAGAGAGGGGAGGATGGCGTCCTGCGGTTACCACGGTAACCCGACAGTTCCAATCCCCACTGCGCCATCGGAGTAGGTGGCATCAGCTTTCACTGCTCCTCACATACACACAGGGCCATTAGCTTGGACTGGGGACCCCAGGGGGAGACAGTTCCAGCGGGACCGCCCCAGGCAACCAAGCAAGACAGGCTCCCGCCAAGAGCCCCAGCAGGGGGGTCCCTGGAAGGCTTCGCGGCCTCGTGACCCACCTGCTCGCGAAACACCAGCTGCAATACTGGCACAACTGCACCTCATATTCCTGGGTGCTCACCACACCAGACACACCGGTTAATAAGCTGCAGTTCCGCAGAACCCTCCCCTTCGAGGGATCACGGTCACATCCGTGAACGACCCACTCCAGGTCTTGGCTCTCAAGAAGCAGAAACGGCCACTTATCAAAACAAGCCATTCGTAGGAACACATCGTCACTTCATTGTGAGGGAAGCCTACCGGCAGCTTTGATATGATTTTTTTTTTTAGAGATAATTTGGTCCAATTGGCTCTTTTGTCCACCTAATTCGATTGATTGGCTGTATAATTTGATCTATTTTTGGATTGATTGGCTATATTGAATATTAAAAAATGTTTTAACCCTAATGTCTTGTGTAAGTCAAGTTTGTGTGTATTGTTGGGTACAGCATTGTGTCATGAATACTGTCTTAATTCCATTTCAATAAATAGTTTTTTTTTTGGGGGGCGGGTATTTTTATAACTGGGAGTACTTCTAAGAGTGGTCAAAATGCAGACGACTAAAAAAAATAAAATGAAAGAAAAATACGATCTCAGTTTAATTCTCCAAGCCAGAAAACAGAATATAGCAAAATCTATGAATCTATTTTGTATATACATTACAAAAAACCATAAATGCATCAAATACAACAAAAAATAAATAATAATTCACTGTTATTAAACAATATAACAATAACAACTGATCACAGATGGAAAACAGTTCGTATCAAGAGAAACTAAAAAAGGAGAAGAGAGAGAGAGGAGTCACACCCTTTTAATGACAGGAGATTGTAAGATTGTGGATTTGTCAACTAGCAGAGGTTTCCGGATCCCAGCAGGGAGGAGGGCTCACAAATGCAATATTCCCCGTTCTGATCATGTGTCGCTATCTCGGTGCGTTTACTTGAGCTCTCGTGTGAGACAAGGGAAGGGGCGGGCGAAGTTAGTTATTGAAAAGTAGTGCGTATAAATCTTATTGAAATTGACCTTCGCACCCGCAAAATACACTTTGCTGTGATTTAATTTTGTAAAATTTGCTTCCCGTGAAAACAGAGATCTGTTTGTCATGTCGGTTGAACAGTCCAGTTCCAAGAGGAAAAGATCATTTAAAAAAAAAATCTCTTATTGATAAACCTAACATATATAGCCTAGTACTAGTAGTCATTTATGAATAGTCTAGTTATTCACACGGGGTCGTTTTGTCTTCTGAATTTACCATCCTTACAATTAAACACATATAATACTGGAACTATTGTTGTATTCGTTTATGTCATTTAGATAAACCAGTTTTATTTTATATACAAAAAACAGGACATAATTCACCGTTATTCAAAGATTACAGTATATATAACAATAACAAATCGATACCAGGTGAAAAAAAAACCTATCTCAAGAGAAACTAATAAAAAAAAGAGGAGAGAGAGAGAGAGAGAGAGAGAGAGAGAGAGAGAGAGAGAGAGAGAGAGAGAGAGAGAGAGAGAGAGAGAGAGAGAGAGTGTGGAGAGAGAGAGAATATATAACAATAACCGATTTGATGAGAGGCTCTGGACCTCCCCTTGACCAGAGGGTCGTAGGTTCAATCCCAGGTGGGGACACTGCTGCTGTACCCTTGAGCAAGCATACTTTACCTAGATTGCTCCAGTAAAACCCAAACTGTATAAATGGGTAATTGTACAAAAAATAATGTGATATCTTGTAACAACTGTAAGTCACCCCTGATAAGTGTCTGCTAAGTAAGAAATAAATAAAAATGAGAGAGAGATCAAAAACTTGCAATTGAATCGAAACTAAAAAACACGTTCGCTCTGGCTGGTTGTGGTTCTGCAAATCATGCTTTTGCTTCCTGTTTGCTTCAAATCTATGAAATATAAGAAACAGTCAAATAGGCATAAAATAATATTCGTTTGTTCCTTTATTCACGGAATTGTTGCTTGCAGATTATTGGACAAATACCAATAGTAAAATCTGTGGTGCTTTGTAATAATCAGATCTTGTTTCTGATCAAATGCCCAATGTAGCCTGCCCCTTCTGCTTATTATTTATTTCTTAGCAGATGTCCTTATCCAGGGCGAATGCGACAATTGTCACAAGATATCACATTATTTTTACATACAATTACCCATTTATACAGTTTTTTACTGAGGGTTTTAAGGGTACAGCAGCAGTGTCCCCACCTGGGATTGAACTCAATCCTCCGGTCAAGAGTCCAGAGCCCCAACCACTACCCACACTGCTGCCCCACGCACACGTCCCATAGTAAAAACATACGTGGGAAAAGCATGGTTGTATAGTACCACCCACCTTCACCAAGAGAGATCAATTGTAGCTAAGGTTGTTTATTATTATTATTCATTATTATTATTATTATTATTTATTATTTCTGGTCCAAAATTATTATAACTAACAAATCACGTTATCCAAGAGAAACTAATAAAAAAAGAGGAGAAAACAGAGGAGAGAGAGAGAGAGAGAGACTGGAGAAACATACAGTTGAAGAGGTTGCCATGCCTTGAATGGTTGTCTAATTACCACCCACCTTCACCAAGAGATAACAATTGTATATAACAAGGTTATTATTATTATTCATTATTATTATTATTATTATTATTTATTTGGGTTTAGTAATTTGTGATATTACAGTTAATAAGCTATAGAAAACTATTTGTGAGGAGAGGGCTGATTTTTGTGTGAATGTTTCGTGGAATATCAGTGTATGAGGCTGGGGCAGGCTGAACAGTGACCAAAGGTCAGGAGGTGTGATTCAATTATAATTGACGTGATGCACCGTCATCTGTTCTTCATGGTTTATCGTCTTTGATTTCTAATAATTATTAATAAAATCGTGTGTGCAGGATAAGGAAAATAATTGATATATATAGTATATAAATCGAATCTTCAAATAGTGAGGTCAGTTAATTATATAGGTCTTTATTTATTAACACCAGTTTTATATTGTTTGCCTCATATTTAGTCTATATTATTCTTCATATATATTTAAAAATCATAAATTAGTGGGTGTGCCTGCCAACAGTGGTCTTGGTGTCACCTCAGTGATGTCTGTTCTCTTTTCTGGCCTCCTCCGATCATGTGGGTTTCTTGAATAAACCAGGTGGTGAGCCTCAGGTGGGAGGATGAGGCTTGGTGGGTGTCTGGAAACAGTTCTATACATGCCTGGCTTTTTGTAGGCTATGACATTTGCAACAAAGTCACTTTGGGTGAGGTTATTATTTATTCTCTTGATAATTCACTAGCTCAACATGATTTAATGTTTCTTCGATGGTTCATGATCAGTTGTTCTCTGATATCTAAAACAATCTGTGGGATGGTAATCTGATCATTATCAGTTATTATAATTATATTATATTGATCTCCTTCTGGGCTTTCTTTTCTCAATCCCTGGTGGTGGTGGTTGGTGAGATCTTGGTTATTTCTTTAATCTGATTTTATTCAAATGTAATGGGTGGTGTCCATCACAAATACAAATGTAATGTCTCAGGGAGTTGTTGTACTGCATTGTATTTGCTTTATTAACGTCGGGGCATCATAGATTCGGTCGGGTACATCAGTGTGTCTAAAACACCACGGTACTACACTTATACTGTAACATGATTGTAAAACAAAGTGTAACAGCGTCGACGTGACCCGTTATTATTTCACATTTTATTTTGCACTTTTATTTATTATTTGTATATTTTTGATTGGGCATTAATTGTTGCTTCCCACCAACAACCAAAGCAAATTAATTAATTACCCGGCAACTGAAAACAATATACTCACCTGACTATAAATACCTCCTGATATTAGTTTTCTACGATGGCCATCCACTGTGTCTGTGTGTGTGTGCGTGTGTGTGTGTGTGTGCGTGCGTGCGTGCGTGCGTGAAGGAGAGAGAGGGACCCAAGATGGAAAGAAAAAGAAAATAAAGGTAAAAATTGTACTTGATGATGATAATGATGATGATGTTGGGAGATAATGTTTACCAATGTCCCTTCCTCGCATACGCACTGGCGTTTTGTGTTCTGTGTTTTGTTTTAAAATCGGTTGTTTTATTTTCGGATGCTCTTATTGTGATTTTACAAAACCCTTGTTTGTTTGTTTGATTTTTTTTGCACACAGCACCTACATGCTTTTGTAATGAGCTGCTGCCAGCTCTTTTAATTCTGTGCAATAAAACAATATTTTAATTATGTTAAGTGTCCTGGTTGCTCTTTGCCCTGATTTGCCCTCTGAAAAAAGAGAACTTCAATTCTGAGGGTGCAATTCCCTCGGGTGGCGGGGTCACGGATACCTTTCAGGGGTTACAAAAAAAAGCATTGCAACACATTATTTTGCAGTTTACTAAACAGTATTCCAAAAACAGTTCTTGCCGTGCTTTCTCATACTAAAGTGTCTATACTAAAGTAGTTTATATATATATATATATATACAGCTCTGGAAAAAATTAAGAGACCACTGCAGAATTATCAGTTTCTCTGGTTTTACTATTTATAGGTATGTGTTTGGGTAAAATGAACATTTTGTTTTATTCTATAAACTACTGACAACATTTCTCCCAAATTCCAAATAAAAATATTGTCATTTAGAGCATTTATTTGCAGAAAATGACAACTGGTAAAAATAACAAAAAAGATGCAGTGTTGTCAGACCTCGAATAATGCAAAGAAAATAAGTTCATATTCATTTTAAACAACACAATACTAATGTTTTAACTTAGGAAGAGTTCAGAAATCAATATTTGGTGGAATAACCCTGATTTTCAAGCACAGCTTTCATGCGTCTTGGCATGCTCTCCACCAGTCTTTCACATTGATGTTGGGTGACTTTATGCCACTCCTGGCGCCAAAAAATTCAAGCAGCTCGGCTTTGTTTGATGGCTTGTGACCATCCATCTTCCTCTTGATCACATTCCAGAGGTTTTCAATGGGGTTCAGGTCTGGAGATTGGGCTGGCCATGACAGGGTCTTGATCTGGTGGTCCTCCATCCACACCTTGATTGACCTGGCTGTGGGCATGGAGCATTGTCCTGCTGGAAAAAACAATCCTCAGAGTTGGGGAACATTGTCAGAGCAGAAGGAAGCAAGTTTTCTTCCCAGGACAACCTTGTACTTGGCTTGATTCATGCCAAAGCTGCCCGATTCAGCCTTGCTGAAGCACCCCAGATCATCACCAATCCTCCACCATATTTCAAAGTGGGTGCGAGACACTTTGGCTTGTAGGCCTCTCCAGGTCTCCGTCTAACCATTAGGCGACCAGGTGTTGGGCAAAGCTGAAAATTGGACTCATCTGGGGTGCTTCAGCAAGGCTGGAATCGGGCAGATTTGTCTTTGTGAAGGATGCATGAATCAAGCCAAGTACAAGGTTGTCCTGGAAGAAAACTTGCTTCCTTCTGCTCTGACAATGTTCCCCAACTCTGAGATTGATTTTCTTTTTTTTTTTTTTTTTTTTTTTTTTTTTGCAAGGGTAAGTTAGAAATATTTCAGAAAGTTTTCAAACCCAGCTGAAGAAATGCTTCGCCTTTGATAACAGGGTGCGGAGTTTTGTGAAACACGAAGGAGAGGAGGCTGCGTCTCTGGGGTGAGTGGCTGTTACAGAGGCTCCCGGTACAGCACTGCTTCCCTCCTCTGACCCTGTCCTTCAGCACGGGATCCTCTGCGCTCACACACACGGGGTCCCAGAAGCACAGCCCCCTGATCCGCCACTCCTCCTTCCCGACGGACCCTGCAGGAGGAGAATTCAAGACCAACCCATCCAATTACAACACGAAAAAGAAATGACAATTAAGAACATGAAGCCACTTTTTCAGAACCGCGGCTTGAAACCTGGTTCCAGGAGCTAAGCTTGTCTTTGCACCCAACTCGCCTTACAGGTCTCGGTTGAGCAGCACCGCTCGTCTATGTAATACCCCTCGTGTTTATTTCCCGTTTCTGTACATCCTCAGGATTTGTATTTTTACAGCACCACCTTGCTTTCCAACGCTAAGAAAAAGACATTCCGGCGTCGGGTTGCGTGAGTGGTGCGCTAAGCTGACATCTCATTTTATTCTCGGTGTCACAGCACTGGGTTGCTATTTTTAGCTGCGGCTGAAGTACTGTCTTTGGTGTAAGTGTCAGCCTGAAATATTTACGCTTCAGTTCCGATTTGGAGGACTGCACATTTTAAGTTTTGTTTTGAACTATTGTGCTTGCCATAGACAACCCGGATGTAATAAGGGGAAGGAGAAAAGGGGTGCGGAAGAGGTTATACTGTGGACCTATGCTTTTGTGTTGGATAAACTCCGCTGTGTTCCGATAAAGAAAATACCCGCTCCAATCAGAACAGGAGCAGTAATTTGATAATTCTGAATTAATATGTATTAGTGTTTCCGGGAGGCGTGCCCACGAACGCACCTGTCATGACCGCTCACGTCGGCTTTTTCTATTGGCTGCAAGATCCAAAGCGGCAAATTGAAATGTAGCACAGGGACCTGCAGACATCCATTCATACACTACATCATCAGAGAAGAGGTTGTGGAGGCGGCTGCTTGTGCGGTTTATAACAGAAGAGTACTCAAGAAGTAAGGATCGTGCATGTGGTGCATAGTTTAAGTTTGAGAGAGAGGGGAATTCCGTTTAATGTAGAGGGAGGGGGGTACTGTTTACTATATATATATATATATATATATATATAAAAATATGTGTTTTTCTTTGTCTATATATTTTAGTCGGTTGTGCCATGCATGTGCTTTGGCAACACAATTATTTTTATACAGTGTGTGTTATTTTAAGATTTAACTTAAATCTCGTATTTTTTCCCCAGATTTGTAAATGTTGTGAAAATAAATAAATATTTTTTTTAATGTGTACATTCAGATATAATTTATAAACCTTAAAATATTTAGCAACTTTTCAACATTTTAATGTTAAATTATTTATTTTAAAAATATTATATAATATATTGTGGCAATGTGGCCACGCCCTTGTGCGTAGTGTGTGTTATATATGTTGTATGTTACGTGTTGCGTAAATGTTGGTCTATAGAAGTGGTACACGGATATAAACGGGTCTGTGTTTCACGTGTATTTAAAATGTAGATTTGTATTTAGGCACGAGGATGGCACAGATCACTTCACGTGCTGGTTAAAATGTAATGTGTGGTCACGGGAGTACACTTAATTAATTCACGTGCAGTTGTACCGAGATTCCAATTGAATGATTGACTAGCAATCGACTCTCAGTACAACTGCATAAAAGTAACATGTTTTCACTCACTCGGGGTTGGGTGTTCGTGGTGGAGGACTGAAGAAAATAGAGTTCAGATCACAACTGCTACAGCGTGCTGGAAGTGCCAGCACGGTACTTGTTTAAACGTTCGTCCGCTTGTTTTGTGTGTTAGTTCGTTTTGTTTACCTGTTTATTTTGGCTCCAGTGCCGTGTCCTGTTTTGTGTTTAAAACCCTTTTATTTCGTTTAATAAACGCCGAGTGCCACCATTGCTCGGCATTACTCATCACCACCGTCTGTGTGTGTTTCTTCCGGGTCTGACGTGTCACCACTCAGCCAGCCTTATTTACGTATTCCAGCACACAAGGTCCACCGGGGCTAAAAATAGCCTAGGTGCTGGAGGTTTTACTTTGATTAACAGAAAAAATACAGTCATGAGATCAAAAGTCAAAACTGAGATATGTAACCAAGATTTTGAGATACTAAGACAAACTTAAAGGTTAAGATTTGTTTTTATTTTTTTAAATGTGTTTAAAACATTGTTGCTAGCTCCTTAGTGCTTCATTCTCTTCTAACAAACCCTGGTAATGATGTGTGTGTGCATTCTGTTATATACAGTACCAGTCAAAAGTTTGAGTACACTTGCTGGAAACTAGGTTTTTTTCATAATTGACAATGTTTTACGTTGTATACGTTTCTGTAAATACTTGAAAATGAAAACACATGTTACAATATACAAAACATAAGGAGTATCAAAGCAATGCTCAAGAAAATTGAAAATTGTCTCTAAATCTTGGATTCCTCAAAATAGCCACCCTTTGCCTTAATAACAGCCTCACAAACACGAGGCATTCGGTTAGCAAGTTTCAGCAGGAAATCACCCGACACGTCTTCCCAGCTCTTCTGCAGCAATTCCCAGAGATGTGAAACACAGACCCGTTTATATCCCGTGTACCATCTCTATAGACCAACATTTACACGCAACACGTAACATACAACATATAACACACACTACGCACAAGGGCGTGGCCACATTGCCACATATATATATATATAATGTTAAATCTTTATTTTGAGTATCAAGATTTAGCTGTTTGCAAATAAATCTTGATTTTGTGAACTTAAATATTTAACTAAATCTTAAATCTCTTAACTAGATTTAACATATATAATTTGTGTATATTAAAAAATATTTTAAACACGTATATCACCCCCAACAGAGGAAGGACTTCCTGCATGTTTCACTAAACACAATTATTAAATTTCAGGTGTGCTGAAAATTCCCGTCTCCAGGCTATGAAAAGGCTGCTATTCCTACAAGTTTACCTGCATAGTAAGTTACTGAAACAAATACACTTACATTGTATTTTAATTTCTGACATGTTTGCCCCAGAACTACAGAGTACAGATTAAAGTGAAAAATGATTGTGAGACAGTGTCTTCCGGCAGTCCGACACTCGCTGTCTAACCCAACTCTTATCCCCAATGTTGTTTCCATCTTCTCTGCTGTTTTGCGACGGCTGGAATGGGTGCAATTTACATAAATGTGGCTTCAACAACTATTGTTAGTATTTAAATGAGAAACCTATATATTGAAGATACATTTAATAGAACCAAATAATAATGCAAGTACATCAAGACTCAGAAAAAAAGTACAGTTAGGAGAACTCCTTTTAATATATATTGTATTAAATTATACTTTTGGTTATGCAGGATATTTTATACTAAAAAGAAAAATAAAAATAAGTACATTCATAAATGAACACATAGAAATACATACATGCATAGATGTTGAAAAAATATATATACACTGAGGATGGAAGGTGCCCACTTGAAGACCCCAGAGATGTACCCTACTTAGCTCAGTCCAGACGGTTGTCATGCTGTTGCGCTGGGAAGACCGCACTGTGGTTGATCCCCGGAGCCAGCATTGCAGCCATTGTGTGTGCTGATGCGCCAGGGAAGCAAATAAGCTGATCCCTGGAGCCAGCGTTACACTTCAGCCATCAACACCAGACAAAAGGATATCTGCATCATCAGATGGAAGGAAACGCAAATGGATGGAGACGCCTATGGATCACATTAGTTTACTGTGAAGCTACTTCTTAGTTGGTGCGCATCTTGGTGAGAGCCGAGTTCAAATCAGCATGAAGTTTGAACATCTACTCTCGTGTAATGGAAACACTATGTAACACAATTTTTGTTCCTGGGTAGTAAGTGTTATTTCCTAATTGCTTATGCCTCAAAAGTATAGAAAATGGCTATTATTCCCCACAAACTTTGCTTTTGTGACCAGGACAGTGATATTTTAAATTTACCTATTTCCAATGAGAAAACGGGCGAATTTGTGTCTTTTCGTTCACAAAGTCAGAAAAAAAACAACATATGAATCCAAATTAACATGTATTTATACTAAAGTAATACAAAATGACTACAAAAGATTTAGAAGTGAGTAGTTTTGGAGATTTACGATTATACTGTAAATCACTTTCACGAATCAGCCCCCAAATGTAGTCTCCCATCATGTTCTCGTTATACTGTCCTTGGTAGCGGCGTTCAAAGTCCAGTATATCCTGGTGGAAGCGCTATTGCTCCTCCCGAGTGCGCTCCATGTTCTCCTTGAATTTATCAAGATGAGCATCAAGGATATGGACTTTGAGTTACATCCTACAGCCCATTGTGCCGTAGTTCTTCACCAGAGTCTCAACCAGCTCCACATAGTTTTCGGCCTTGTGATTGCCCAGGAAGCCCCGAACCACTGCGACAAAGCTGTTCCAAGCCGCTTTCTCCTTACTAGTGAGCTTCTTGGGGTCATTGCACTCCAGGATCTTCTTTATCTGTGGTCCGGCAAGACACGGCTTTGACCTTTGCCTCAGACAGCTTAGGGAAGAAGTCTTGAAGGTACTTGAAGGCTGCCGACTCCTTATCTAGAGCTCTGACAAATTGTTTCATAAGGCCCAATTTGATGTGCAGTGGTGGCATCAGCACCTTCCGGGGGTCCACCAGTGGCTCCCACTTGACGTTGTTCCTCCCCACAGAGAACTCGGTCCGCTGTGGCCAGTCCCGCCTGTGGTAGTGCGCTTAGTGTCCCTGCTGTCCCAAAGGCAAAGACAGCAGGGAAACTTGGTAAAACCATATTGGAGACCCATCAGAATGCCACCATTTTGAAGTCTCCTATGACCTCCCAGCCGTACTCATCATACTTCAAGGCGTCCAGCAAGGTCTTGATGCTGTTGTAATCCTCTTTGAGGTGCACCAAGTGAGCCAGGGGAAGAGACGGGTACTTGTTACCATTATGGAGCAGCTATTTATATTACTGGAAAGTTCTAGAAAGTTCTAGAAGTTACTCCAAGTTTACTCAGCACTGAATCTATCTGGAATGTTCTGGAAAATAGGTAAATTTCAAAATATCACTGTCCTGGTCACAAAAGCAAAGTTTGTGGGGAATAATAGCCATTTTCTATACTTTTGAGGCATAAGCAATTAGGAAATAACACTTACTACCCAGGAACCAAAAAAAAAAAAAAAAATTTGTTACACGGTGTTATCAGTGTGCTGAACACTATCCATTGTGATATTGAAAAAAACAAACAAAACAGTAATGAAAGTTAAATGAAGACACAATTGGAAACTCTGTACGTGACTATGGGCCTTTCATTATATGCTTTCCTTTCGTGTTTCAACCAGAACAACAACAAAAAGTTTCTATATTGACTAAGGAACCAGCAGTTAGGTAGATTGACAGGAAATATGTGGACTAAACGACTTCCGTGTCAGTTTGCGCAGTGCCGCAGCCCTTCTGTCCGCGGCGAGCACAACAGAATTCTATACCAAACCCGACCGTGTTTAAAAACCCAACGGGGTGTGTCAGCAGAGAGCAGGAGAGATTTGAATTGTGTTTTAAATGTGTTTCTGAAATCGGAGGGTAGTGGTGAGATGTATCTGTGGTGTCTAATTTAAACATCGCATACTCGCTACTCAGGTTTATAAAGTGATATTTATTTTAAGTAGTAGATGCCGCTGCTTCATAACCTGTATATTTTACATTTTACATGCTGAGTGAGACTTGTGTGTGTGATTTCTGATGGCTTTTGAATATAGTGTTACTGCTTCTGCTGACCTCAGAGTTTTCTTTGTTCTGTTCTCTGACTAAATACAACAGTATATTTGCCATTTTTTTCTGTAATCTGTCCTGACAGAGATGAACAAAATAGATTGTCGAGTGATTTAAATGCTGTTTCAGTTGTATGTTGACATTTTTACCTACAGAAACACTGTTTACTCATTTATCATTGTTACTATTAAGGGGTAGTAATATTAATAGATCAAGGGCCATATTACAGAACAATATCCTAACTTGCTTTCCTATCTTATCTTTCATGGCTAAGATAGGATTCTTCCTATCTTGGTATTACAGATAGTCCCAGGTGGCGATACTTTGCTAAGTGATCCATTCTATCGAGTCTGAATCCAAAGACCACGGTGACAGCTCGCGCAAAACCTTATAAACATAGTCATTATCATTAAGAAAATAGAACATTTTATAATTAGTTTATAGATAACATGGATCTCGTAACTGCGGGAGTTAATAATTAAAAAAAAAAAAAAAAAAAAAAAAAAAAACGTCGGGCTTTAAACTTCAGCAGAGAAGAGAACGATGTGCTGGTGGCTGGCGTTGAGGAGAAACGGAGTGTAATACTCGGAAAATTTTCGAGCACACTATCAAACGAAATGAAGGAAAAAGTTTGGGCAGAAATTGCTTTGTGTCTGCTGAGCAATACTGAGCAGCGGATACTTTGACCAATTTACACCAAAGGTGCAGGCAAAATAAATTATATTACTGTGGCATGTGCAACATATTATTATGAGGCAATGAAAGTCTCATCTGCCTTGTTTAAGTACAAGGTGGGAAGCCTGGCCAGGCAGATTTATATACTTCAGTCTTATTCAGTCTTTGATATTTGTTTTAATAATAACAAAAAATAAAGGAAACAAGATTATATAGATATATGGAATGAACGTGTTCATGAGAAGTAGTTATTCACGAAGTTCAGGAGCTTTTGCTGGTTTGATGGTCCGTTTGGGTTGTCTCGGGTTTTCTGAACGCTTTTTGGCATATGATCTCTCAGGCTTGCCGTATTTTTTAGAGGCAGGGTATGGTTCTCTCGGTATTTAAAAGTATTGGAAGAGACGGTAAGGGGGGACTCATTTCTTTCGTGTATGCTTTGGAGACTGGTATTCTATTATTTAGAATTTTGGTTTATGTATCCTTAGTAACGTAGTTCTATTGTGTTAGTCTGTGTTTCGCTTCTCGTCTAATTATGTAGGCAATCGTGCTTACTTTTGGTGTGTTGAGTTATTTGGCTGTCTGTAGAGAGAAACTGTACACAGTAATACTAACACAGGGTTTATTTTAGTTTATAATTTTTCTTTTGAAACTTTGCTTTGTTTTTGTTTTGTTACTTTGACTCTGTTGGAGGATTTCGGCAGACTAACAGCAACCGGAGATTTTTTCGAATGGACATTTAATGTTTGCTTTGCTTGGGACAATCGCGTTTTGCTTGGATGCTATTATATTTGGGACTTCATCTGTTTGGTTGTTTTTTTGGACTTTGTTTTCTTTTTGTTTTTGCTGCGAGTTCAATTGAAGTCACATACGTGTTTATCCGCATTACCGCCGTGTCAGGCGTTGTGGACATTAACATTTGATTTATATTTTCTTGCATTTATATTTTTGGGTATTCTCTGGGTAGGATTTAAGGGGACTTCTTGCTGTTATTGCAGAAGTTATTCATGAACTGTTTTCTTACAGCTTATTAGAATACTATACTAGAGCTTTAGCTTAATCTACTGCATGTGTCTTTAAATTTGTTTTTTTCTCTTGATAGCTTTATTTATTTATTTTGTATACACGTTCTGGGTATCCTACTTTGTGGTTCTATTAGGCTTCTGATGTTCAATTTTGTCTTATTTAGTTTCAGGTGTATATGGGTCTGATAAATTGTGCAATTGTTGGTAATTCCTAGAGTGCTAAACCAATAAAATTAAGCTGCTGGTGACCTCTTGGATTTGAACTCTGGACATTCTCTTTTTTTTTTTTTATTGCTGTATCAGCTGCTGCATAGTATCTGGGGTAACTGTTACATTACAATACTACCATAGTTGGGCAGTATCGAAAATACATGTAATTAAAATAGGTATTTTCATTACATTTGTATTTTGTAAATTGTAATGCAAATGCCAGTTTAGAAGTATTTTGTATTGTACTGAAAATACATTTCCTGAGTATTTTGCTCAACCCTGAATACTACCAATACAAATATAGGCTTTGGGATGTTTAAAATGTATGTATAATATTTCCACATTTTCATTATTTATTTATTTAGTTTTTGCTTCTTTTAACCATTTCAAAACGAGTTAGAGGGTGCCTGTGTAGGGATTGAATCCAGTAGAGACTCCATCGCAGTTTGTTATTATTATTATTATTATTATTATTATTATTATTATTATTATTGTTGTTGTTGTATTTCCCCAGCTCTTCTGTGGTGTTATGAAGAGGATGCCCAGCTCTTCTGTGGTGTTATGAAGAGGATGCTCAGCTCTTCTGTGGTGTTATGAAGAGGATGCCCAGCTCTTCTGTGGTGTTATGATGAGGACGCTCAGCTCCTGCCTGTTTGCTCTGCCTCTGCTTCTAACCAGTAAGAGATTTATTCTTTTATACAGCTTTATTCTGACCTACAGTAAACAGCATGGCCCTAGAGCAGGGGTTCAAAACTGTGGTCCTGGGGACCCCCTGTGTCTACTGGTTTCCATTCCAACCGAGCTCTCAATTACTCAACTAGACCCTTCATTGGACTAATAATTTGCTTAATTAGACCTTTTAATTGTTTTCAGCTCTTAAACAGTTGCAGATTTCAAGTTACTTATAAAACGGTAGAGCTAACTTGAAATCTGTAACTGTTTGCTACTCTCCTTTGTTATTATTATTTGTTTATTTAGCAGACGCCTTTATCAACAATGAGTCAGTGGCTGAAGTGGGATTTGAACTGGGGACCTCCTGGTTACAAGCCCTTTTCTTTAACCACTGGACCACACAGCCTTATTATTATTATTATTTATTTCTTAGCAGACGCCCTTATCCAGGGCGACTTACAATTGTTACAGGATAACACATTATACAAGTATCACATTATTTTTTACATACAATTACCCATTTATACAGTTGGTTTTTACAGGAGCAATCTAGGTAAAGTATCTTGCTCAAGGGTACAGCAGCAGTGTCCCCCACCTGGGATTGAACCCACGACCCTCCGGTCAAGAGTCCAGAGCCCTAACCACTACTCCACACTGCTGCCCCCTTTAGCTCTGTCACGTCTGCTTTACCTGTCGGCACAATCTTGGGATCTGTGATCCTCTCTACAATCGCTCTGTCCAGAACCAGAAAGGGACGTTTGTTTGTTTATTTATTTATATTTTTTTGTTTGATTATTCACTGATGGTGAAAATATGCTATAGACCTGTCGGCTTTACGATAATAGTTAACGATAATAGACACACACACACACACACACTTGGCATTATATGTATGAGCAGACATCTCACAGAGGGAGATTCAGAATGTAGTGACTTCATTGTCTGCCTTCCTTCCCACAGTTTCATTGGCAGTGGTGGTGCCCCGGTCACCAGTGACGTCACCTCCCGGCAGTGATGTCACTCTCGGCTGCTCTTTCTCCTATAAAGCGGGGGCTGATCTCACCAGAGTGGTGGTTACCTGGCAACGCCCTCCTGACTATCGGGTGGTCCACGATTACTATTACGGTCAGGACCAGCTGGCTGTGCAGAATGAAACCTACAGGAATCGGACCCAGCTGTTCCCAGAGCAGCTCAGTGTGGGGAACGCCTCCCTCAGACTGAAACAGGTGCGGGGGGAGGATGAGGGCTGGTACACCTGTACTGTCTCCAATGAAACAGAGATCACCAGTGGAGACATGCGGCTCATAGTGGCAGGTAAGAGGTGTTCTGAAGTCATTCATTTGTGGGGTTCATTAAGGTGACTGTAGCTAAATGATTTCACAAATCTTACCTGACGTAGACTCCTAGTTAGGATAAGAGTTACACAGCTGTTGAATTGCAAGCTTGAATAAAAGCAATAAAGAAAATCACAGAAAGAAAAAAACCAACATGCCACGTCTGTCAAGAGAGCAGCGCCTTCATGCGATCGGCATGGTGGAGGCTGGACTAGGGCAGCGTGCTGTGGCTTGGCGTCTTGGGTGCTCACAGCCAGTGATTTCAAACCTGAAGAGACGGTATAACCAGACACACTCTGTCAATGACAGAGCCACGAACTGGGAGACCAAGAGTCACAACACCTGCCCAAGATCGACAGATCATTTTGCAGCATCTTCATGTCAATTGTTAATCGGCACAATAAGTTTGTCATTTTTCGATCACATCTAGTGAATTTCATCCAAATATAAGTGATATGTTTCTTTAGATGCTCAGTATATGTATTTGTCAGGGACAGCTTACAATTACAACACTGGTTCCATGTAAACATGACGTCGGACGCACTCCACTGTGTACAGTAATTGATTTAGCCGCTGGCTCATTTCCGTTGATTTGGAAAACATGATTTTAAAATGCTGTTGTCGTTTCTGTTCCCAGCTGAATTCAGCGAGCCTCGGCTGGTCATTACTGACCGTCCGGACAGTCCAGACAAGGCTCTCCTGAGCTGCATCTCCACAGGATACCCCAGCGCTTCAGTGAAGTGGCTGAATGAGACAGGATGTGACATCACAGAGAGCAGCAAGACTAGCCAATCCCTGGCCAGGGATGGGCTGGTGGAAATCACAAGTCACATTCTAGTGTCCAGGGGTGCTAATTATACCTGTGTTCTTACCCCCAGCCGACTGAACCAAACCCTCAAGAAGACGATCACCTTAACAAAGAAGGGTAAGACTATGACATTATTATTTATTTCTTAGCAGATGGCCTTATCTCCATTTACAATTGTTACAAGATATCACAAAATTTTTTGATACAATTACCCATTTTTTTATACAGTTGGGTTTTTACTGGAGCAATCTAGGTAAAGGACCTGGATTCAAGGGTTACAGCAGCAGTGCCCCCACCTGTTGAACCCACCCTCTCTTTAAGAGTCCAGAGCCTTTCCACTTTTCTCCACCCTGCTGCCCTTGACTGGCTCATCACTTTAAACCTGAGCTACTAACTCTCATTTGTAATTTTCTACTCTTGCTGTAAAGTTTTTCCGGTCTGTTTTTTCGCATTGGGCTTTTTTAAAATGAAGTTGTCCCACACAACAGAAGGGGGACTGGATTATAGTAATTACAGGGCATTAACCCCACCTGTCCCCAGCATCTTTTATAGACACATCGACTTTCTGCTTTTCTCAATCACTGTACAGAGCCAATTGAAGAAGCATTCCTGATCCTCATTTTGTTTTTTGAATCCACAGGTTATCCGGACAGGCATCAGATGTGTTTTGTGGGTTGTCTTGACATGGTAGGGGTTGCAACAGTGATCATTGCAATTGCCTTTTTAACAGCTGGGACACCCTGCATATAAACAGATCCAGGGTGTAATGCAGCCCTGACGCCACAGGCACATTATCGCCCCTGGAAGGTGCGGTATTCCCCAATAACGCCCAACCTGTCGGGTCTTAGAAAATGGGCAACTGTTTACGAAAAAAAAAGACATAAACAAATTTTATGGTTTAAAACATGAACATTCAGAGGCTCAAGGATATCTATCCAGGTGAAAAGGCGCTTATGCCGGTACTTTTTATTTCGTGGTCATCTATTGAAAGTTAATGGACCCTCCCCCCTGCCAAGGATACTAGCCAATGAGATGCCAGGAAATAAAAAAAAAAAATGAATGATGTCTAAAACACCAAAGCACGGTACAGCACTTACACTATATGAAGACAATCTGTGAACATTACTGCAAATAAGGACTGCACTTTAATACAGTATTTGGAAATGTACTAAATAGTATTCCAAAAACTGTTCTTGCTGTCTTTCTCAGCCCCTAAAGTATTTTTTTCATGTTTTTATTTTTTGTACTGCCCGTGTGTGTTAACCCGTGACAGAATCAACAACAAAAAGCAAGCTCAAAACACAAACTGGCTTTGGACTTTGGCGTAAAAAAAATCGTAATTCTATGAATTGCTTGCTTTCTTGTTTTCTTTCATTTAACACGGTTAACTGATTTTTAAACCAGCATGTTCTATATTCAACACATCTATAAATAAAGAAGCCATTCCACTAGACTGGAAAATTGGCAATGTTGGAACTATATTTAAAAAGAGATCAATTTCACCCTGGGAACTACAGACCTATAAGCTTAACTTCAATTGTATATAAAATCATAGAAACTATAATAAGGAGCAAAATATAAAGAATATTTATATAATAACAATATTATAGGGGACAGCCAACGTGGCTTCAGGAAGGGTAGATCTTGTTTAGATTTATTAGATTTCTTTCAGTGGATGAAGGTCTAAAGTCAACTTGACAAGTTATATAGCCGAGAGAGTTGAATTCAAAGCTAGAGAAGGTATGGTGACCCATTGGAACAGGCTGCCGGACAGCGTTGTTGAAGCAGAGACTCTCGGATCCTTCATGAATAGACTGGATGCTGACATGAACAATCCTGTATCACCTCTCTGTGACCATAATGAGACCTTTAGCTAGCCATCTGGAGGAAGGGCGGTCCGTTTAGCCACGGATTCCCAGAGGTTTCATTTCCCCCCAGTAACCTGGTTCCTGGTTTGTTTTTCCACTCCTGAGTGCTAATGGCAACAGTGTGGAGTAGTGATTAGGACTCTATACTCTTGACCGGAGGGGTGTGGGTTCAATCCCAGGTGGGGGGACACTGCTGCTGTACCCTTGAGCAAGGTACTTTACCTAGATTGCTCCAGTAAAAACCCAACTGTATAAATGGGTAATTGTATATAAAAATAATGTGATATCTTGTAACAATTGTAAGTCACCCTGGCTAAGGGCGTCTGCTAAGAAATAAATAATAATAGGAATTCAGTTACATGAATTGATTCTACATGCACTGAAGCCAGCGAGCACAGGTGGGCTGAACGGACTTGCTGGCACACCAGTCTCCCCTACTGGGGGAGGGGGGGCACTAATTTAAAAGAACTGAATTTAATATATTTTTTTAATGTTTTGTAAAAAAAAAAAAAAATCTCAATTTCTATGCAACAACTGTAATTTTCAAATGTTAAATAATACCTGTAAATGATTTTTGTTTTTACTGAAATGAATACTTCAATGTATTTCACCTTTTTTTCCCTCTATACTGTAAGAAACATTAAAATGCAATGCATTTGACTTTAAAAATACGTTTTATTTTTAAATGAACTGTTAAGTGCGGGTAAAATGAACTGTTTCTACCTTTATTTGTAAATTTACGGTGTTCTACATTTGTGGCTATTGCCTTCATAGAATCAAAAAATCTTAATCTTGAAAGTTCGTCTTAGTATCTCAAAAATATTGACTTTCAATCTCATAATTATGATTCTAGTTTTGTTGTTTATCAAAGAAAACCTCCTGCATAGTACTTAAGGCTATTATTATTATTATTATTCTAGACCCGGTGGACCTTGTGTGCTGCAATATGTAAACAGGCGCAAAGGACGCTGGGACTATGATGGGTTTTTTTGGAAAAGGATTTCCTGAGTAAAGCGTGGAGACGTTTCATAACCAAATGCAATACCAGAGCTCATTTTTAAATGCAATACCAGAGCTCATGTTTAAATGCAATACCAGAGCTCA
>CM072699.1:10180783-10290783 GCA_036884735.1 Huso huso | reverse complement strand
TCAACCTACACCGTGAACTTCTGTTGTGATTTGATATATATATTTCTAAAGGTTTTTCACACTGGCATTTACAGGACCTGTTCAGGTACACATTTACATCAATGGCTGCTGCTGTTTTTTGTTCCAGTCTGTGTTGCAGTTACAGTGCCCCGGTCTCCAGTGACGTCACCTCCCGGCAGTGATGTCACTCTCAGCTGCTCTTTCTCCTATAAAGCGGGGGCTGATCTCACCAGAGTGGTGGTTACCTGGCAACGCCGTGACTATCGGGTGGTCCACAGTTTCTATTACGGTCAGGACCAGCTGGCTCTGCAGAATGAAACCTACAGGAATCGGACCCAGCTGTTCCCAGAGCAGCTCAGTGTGGGGAACGCCTCCCTCAGACTGAAACAGGTGCAGGGGGAGGATGAGGGCTGGTACACCTGCGCTGTCACCAACCAAGTGGAGAGCACCCAGGGAGACATGCGGCTCATAGTGGCAGGTCAGTGTCGCCTTACTGAGAGAGCTGCAACACTCTAGTTCTCTATTCACAAGCACACTGCCCTGACACTGTTTTGTAAAATAGAGGCTGTGACATTTACAGCAAAGTCACTTTGGAGTGCTGAGGTTATTTATTTATTTATCGTACAGTAATCGATTTAGCCACTGGCTCATTTCCGTTGATTTGGATTTTAAAATGCTGTTGTCGTTTCTGTTCCCAGCTGAATTCAGCGAGCCTCAGCTGGTCGTTACTGACCGTCCGGACAGTCCAGACAAGGCTCTCCTGAGCTGCATCTCCACAGGATACCCCAGCGCTTCAGTGCAGTGGCTGAATGAGACAGGATGTGACATCACACAGAGCAGCAGGACTAGCCAATCCCTGGCCGGGGATGGGCTGGTGGAAATCACAAGTCACATTCTAGTGTCCAGGGATGCTAATTATACCTGTGTTCTTACCCACAGCCGACTGAAACAAACCCTCATGAAGACGATCACCTTAACAAAGAAGAGTAAGAATTGGACATTATTATTCTAATTATTAATTTCTTAGCAGACGTCCTTATCCAGGGCGACTTACAATTGTTACAAGATATCACATTATTTTTACGTACAATTACCCATTTATACAGTTGGGTTTTTACTGGAGCAATCTAGGTAAAGTACCTTGCTCAAGTATACAGTAGCAGTGTCCCCCACATGGGATTGAACCCACAACCCTCCGGTCAAGAGTCCAGAGCCCTAACCACTACTCCACACTGCTGCCCTTGACTGGCTCATCACTTCAAACCTGAGCCACTAACTCCATTTGTAATGGAGACGTGACTTGCTGTAAAAGTTTTTGATGTCTGTTTTTTTAAACATGGGCTTTTTTCCTCTGAAGCTATCCCATACAACAGAAGGGGAAATGGATTTTAATATACACAAAGTTTTTAACCCCACCTGTCCCCAGCATCTCTTTATAGACACATCGACTTCCTGCTTTTCTCAATCCCTGTACAGAAGCGTTGGGTTGAAGAAGCCTTCCTGATGTTGATTCTCATTTTGTTTTTTTCTACTCCACAGGTTATCCGGACAGGCATCGCATTGTTTCGTGGGTTGTCTTGACAGTGGTAGGGGTAGCAACAGTGATCATTGTAATCTGCCTGCTTTTCAAGCGCCGCTGTGATGCCAGCACTTAAACAGAGCCAACAGAACAACAGAATATGCTCTGTCTGATTTAAAGGGTTCCAGGGGTCCATCAGACATGTAAAAGTATCACATCTCAGGGAGCTGTTCTCGTACATTGCAGTTGCTTTATTAGCATCAGGGCATTATAAATGATTCATGTCGGGTACATCAGTGTGTCTTAAACACCAAAGCATGGTACTGCACTTATACTGTACAAAGACAATCTGTGAACATGATTGCAAACGAGCACTGCACTGTAATACAGCATTTTGCAATTTACTAAATAGTATTCCAAAATCGGTTCTTGACGTGCTTTCTAAGTATACCACAATTCGAAGACGACCACCAACATTGATATGGGATAAAATAGTCTGCTAAGAAAATAATAATAATAATAATAATAATAATAATAATACATATTTGGCGCCAATCCAGCGTAGCGGGCAAAGTAATTGTTCAATCGACCTCGGTTGAACATGTGTTTTTTATAGGCCATTGCTGCACTATCTGCTGCCATCGTCACAGTTCCACTTTAAGTTGTTTTTAAGGACAAGAGTTTTGAATAATTCCCAAATTTTCCACGAGATCCAATATGGCGGTCGAACCATGTGACTTTTTCATTCTGGGACGCCAGTCTGGTTGTCCAGCCATAGGCATCTACTTAGGTAAGCGTTTTCATAACTCTGCGATGTTTGTGTGGAAAAATAATAATAATAATAATAATAATAATAATAACAATAACAATAGGCTTCCCAGCCTTTGGCTTGGAAGCCTAATAATATGCCTGCCTATTGGGCTCTTTATATCAGAGCTGCCGATAGGCCCCTTCCTGGGATGACGCACTCGGTCCCGCCCAGTGGCCGCGGTACTCCCTCCCCCGCGCTCCTGCGTGGGGCAGGTCTAACCACTGACAAGCTCCTCCGACGTGGACTGCCACCAGGACAGTACCGGTTTCCACGGCTCCAGATTTAAACATTTCATATTATTTTACTATGCCAAATAACTAGTACGTTTCTTTTTTTATAAAGACAATCAGAATTTTAAAAAAAACACACACACACACTAAAGTTGTACACTCTCAATGTTATACTACAACAGTATTAAGATCTATTATTTGCTCAAAATGACGTGGTGCTGTAGTCTGTTAAATCATTTTAACGTATACAATAACATAAATAAATAAATAAATAATACTAAGCAATAAGACCGATAATTGGAAATGATCGCTCTTATTGCTTAAAACACAAACATGTACCACAGGTTATTATTTAAGAGCAGAGATTAGTTGTTTATTGTTTCAACCGGATAAATAAAATACGTATAGCAAAAAAGAATTTATTTTAATACTAAAACATGTTATTGGATTTATAGCTAGATGTCGACTGCACAAGTAAGCTTTGATGATTATTACACGTGGAGTTTGTAAAAAAAAAAAAAGATTTCTTCCCTTACCTAAGAAAATTGGAATACTGTTAGAACTTGTTTAAACAAAACTACGTTGATAATAAGCAGGCTATCCTACTGCAGTCGTGGGACTCTGCTAGTTTTAATTGAGACATTGGTCGTGTTCTTAGATTTCTACAGTGCTGCACAGAACCGCGGAGATGCGCTGTAGACGTCGCTCAACACCCACAGAAATCTGTGCAGATTCTGCATAGCCCAGCGCAGCTTTGAAAGGTTGCTGCGGGAAGCTGGCTGCTGCTGTGAACCAAAGGGACGATGCAGAGATCATGAGGGACCTGTTCATCGTAATGCAAATAACCACTAAAACTACTGCTGCCACCTTGTTAGCGGAGGCGAACGACGTTTTATCATTATACAAAGAAGCCGTGAACAGCCTTGTCAACGTTATATTAAATAAATCAATTATTTAAACAAACATAATGTATTAAATCCGTGATAAGTGAGGTATAATTTTACAATAAAGTTAATGTTAATCAATTACATTAAACTGACTGTTGATAATCCAGACAAAATATAGCACGTTGAAAATGTGTGCTGCCCTCCAAGGTTTGGAGAAGGCCTTTCTCTAAAAGCTGCGTGTGACGTCAGAAAGACACCAGCCAAGAGCAGCCGGCGCAGCAAGCTCTGGGTAACAGAACACAGCAATTGAAACGTGTATTCTGTGTCGTTGACAGTTTCAAAAACATTATCAAAATACAGTATCCGTTCACAAAAAGATCTTCCTCAGACACTTTGCTAAGGCTGCAAGTACCATCGCTTGATTTAGAAGAAGCGTGTTTGCAGTTGAAAAACTGCGTTAACCGGTGTATAAAGGAATTACGATAATTGCGGTGTAGAATAAATGAAAGGAACGGTATTAATACCATAATGTACCTAAACCGCGCTAAACCGAAAAGCCGGTATACCGACCCATCCCTATAACGCAGTATAGTGAATAATAGACAAAAATTGGGTATAAATCAGTAAAAAACGACGTCCAGTTAAAAAAAAATCTGTAATTTTTAGTTAAATTCGGAAGACTACTTGTGATCTGGCCAAAGCGCTGGGTCATTAGATAACATGCTGCTATTTGCGGTGCTAGCCGCTGCATGATGCGAGAGACAGGGCCTTCCTCGGTTTCCACGTCATCTGCAGGTGTTTCAGCTCGTGGTCCAGTAACATCTTTAGCTGCAGCCGACGATGTACTACAACTAGCATCTTCTTATCGCCTGCCGCTTGCTGTGGTGCAGAGAATGATGTTAGATTAGGTAAAGTTGCCATACGCTTTGCTTTATCTGGTGAGTGTTTTTGCTTGCCCCGCTTCATGTTTCTTTTTCACGCTCCCACACCTTGGTAATTAAAGCACAAGCAACGGTCCGCGCTACAAGGTGGGTTACTCTACTCGTTATGTATGGGGGTTGTTTTTTAGACTACAATTAAATGCACTATGAAATTGAATAGGCCTATTACACAAATAATCAAACCATTTAACCGGCCTAGGTAATCACGTGTAAAATAAGTTCTACCTTATTTTTAATTGTGTTTGTATTTGTTAATACGTAACCCCCCTCTGTTTTTTCAGTCTTGTCAGGTCACGCGGCTGTCAGTATTAGTAATGTAGTTTTTCCCCCTAATAGTCGTGTGTGGTGTGCACTCCGCAGCGCTGTGTACCGGCAGAGCACCCTACCCCTGCCCGAACTTCTCGAAATGAGATATATACTGCGTTTTGACTTTCTCTAGTCACCAGATGTCTTGTCATGTTTTGAATGTGTGCATATTGTTAATAAAATGTAAAGTTAATAAAAAAAAATCCCCACGGTTGGCTGGGTGCCACCTCCCCGCCTCGGGGACCCCACGCGTTTGCGTGGGTTGCACGTCCCTAACGCCCCCACTGCCTGTAGGTCACCAACCCAGACGCGTCCAGCCTGGGGGGTTCTCGTTATAATGTTCAAGAGAATTAAAAAAAAAAAAAACAAAGTTAAACAATGCTAGTATTTAAAATGTCTTGATCGTAAGCATTTCATGTTTTACAGTATGTGTCTTGCCGCTCTCAACCATATGATGGAAATGTTGTGCAGCTCGTAGGGTCAGGAAGTTTGGCCTCCCTTGCCCTATACATTTAATTTGACTTTATGATTTGGTTAAATTGGCATTTTGTCCTCTAATTCGGCTGTTCTTTGCATAATTTGGTTTGATTTGGCTTTTTTATCTTCCAATTTGGTTCTATTGGCTATAAAAGAATGAGATGCCTTTCAATTTGTAGACAACCACCAACCAATACGTTTGGGATACACCTGCACAGGTCAGGTATTCACTGAGCATTTCATATCAAAGCTGCCGATAGGTCTTTTTTGCCTCTCTCAACCAGGTAGGTAAGGTGGGTATAAACTAACCTCTTCCAGATGTTGATTGTCTCTTAAAAAGAGCCCTTCTCTCCGAGTTTTCTGTAGTTCCCTTGCAATTTATTGCTGGAAGTTGGCTTGCCATTTCCACTGAATCAGAACTTGGCAGCTGAAGCCTGAGCAAAACGCTGCGCAACGGTGCTCCGTTTAAAATATATATATATATGTATATTTCTACAGCCTACGTCGCCTGGCGACCTGTAGTCTGTCTTTTCTAACCTTGCAGCTTGCTGCCTGTGTTTCTGTCTTTCATCTGCCTCGAGCAGCTTTTTTGAAAAATCCAGAGAGAAAGACGCTTTCCTCCAGCGAGACTCAGCTCTGCTGCGCCCGCTGTGGAGTCGAGGACTCTGGGCTACCTCGGCACGCACCCTCGCTGTGCATTGCCTAGCCTGCCCCTGCAGGTTGTTGATTACTGTTGAAATTACTGTAAGCAGTTCAAAACAGAAAATACCCCCCCCCTTACACTCCAGCTTGCTGTCGAGTGTCTGTGCGTGTTACTGCCCTGTAGTTTTAAAAAGTTTCTTTCTTTCTTTTTTCTTTCTTTCTTCTCTCTCTCCAGGTCTGTAGGCTGTGCCACCCAGCTGCAAGCTACGCGCTGCACCTGTTGTGTACTGCATGAGTTCCAGACAGCACCTCAGGATTGCTTCACTCCGCTGTAAACTTCACGCTGCACCAGTTGTGTGTCTGCACTGCAACTGTCTGTAGGCTATGCTCCACACCGTTGCAAGCAACGCACTGCTTCCAGTTGTGTGACTGCAGACGGGTCGCCTCAGAGACTGACGCGACCCCTCTCTCAAGCTCAGTTCGTGCGCTCATGGAGCAAGCCTCCAACTTCCTGGATTTTCTAGAGGAAGTCAACTCCTCCTGGCAAAACCCGGCCTCGGCACCCAGTGTGCAACAGAGCGGCCTCACTGGCCTCCTTGGAAGGTGCAGAGGCGATGAGGCACAGTTCCTGTCAGTGAACTCCACCATAGCAGCCTTGGTGCGAGCCCCCCTGGTAGGAGGCCTGTCCAAGGATTCTGTATGGCCTAACAGCCAATGCAGGATCACAGAAAGCAATCTCAAAAAGGCGTACTCAGCTGAAGTGCAAATGCCAACACAGGAGGGCTCTTGACAGCCTTTCTTCCCAGGCCATACTTTTGGACCAGCGGTAGAAAAAATATTGCAACGCTCTCATAGGGAGCGAGAGGTGTCGCGACAGGTGGCTGTGATGCTCCCCTCCCGTGCTCCGGCACGAGAGAGGGGGAAGTGATGGCGTCCGGCAGTTACCACGGTAACCCGGACAGTTCCAATCCCCACTGCGCCACGGAGCGAGGCATCGCCTTCACGTCTCCGCGGCAGCTAATACACAGGGCCATTAGCAAGGACTGGGGACCCCAGCGCTCAGGGAGACAGTTCCAACGGGACCGTCCCAGGCAGCCTCCAAGACAGGCTCCGCCGCAGCCCCAGCAGGGGCCCTGAAGGCTTGCGGCCTCAGACCCACCCGTTCGCAAAACACCAGCTGCAATACTGGCACAACTGCACCTCATATTCCTGGGTGCTCACCACCGTACACACCGGTTACGTGCTGCAGTTCCGTGCAGAACCTCCTCCCTTTCGAGGGATCACGGTCACATCCGTGAACGACCCACTCCAGGTCTTGGCTCTCAGACAAGAAGTAGAAACGCTACTTATCAAACAAGCCATTAAGTAGAACACATCGTCACTTCACAGAGGGCCTATCGGCAGCTTTGATATGATTTTTTTTTTTTTTTTTTTTTATGAAGAGATAATTTGGTCCAATTGGCTCTTTTTGTCCACTAATTCGGATTGATTGGCTGTATAATTTGATCTATTTTGGATTGATTGGCTATATTTGAATATTAAAATGTTTTAACCTCCCATGTCTTGTGTAAGTCGTCGTTTGTGTGTGTATTGGTTGGGTACAGCATTGTGTCATGAATACTGTCTTAATTCCCATTTCAATAGCCTAGTTTTTTTTTTTTTTTTTTTTTGGGGCGGGTATTTTTATAACTGGGAGTACTTCTAAGGGTCGTGGGGGGTACGCAGACGACTAAAAAAATAAAAATGAAAGAAAATAATGATCTCAGTTTAATTCTCCAGTTTTCAGAAAAACAGAATATAGCAAAATCATGAATCTATTTTGTATATACATTTACAAAAACCATAAATGCATCAAATACAACAAAAAAATAAATAATAATTCACTGTTATTAAAACAATATATAACAATAACAACCGATCACAGATGAAAAACAAGCCTGTATCAAGAGAAACTAAAAAAGGAGAAGAGAGAGAGAGGGAGTCACACTTTTTAATGACAGGAGATTGTAAGATTGTGGGATTTGTCAACTAGCAGAGGTTTCCGTGGATCCCAGCAGGGAGGAGGGCTCACAATGCAGGTATTCCTGTTCTGATCATGTGTCGCTATCTCGGTGCGTTTGTTTGGAGCTCGTGTGAGACGGGAAGGGGCGGGCGAAGTTAGTTATTGAAAAGTAGTGCGTATAAATCTTATTGAAATTGACCTTCGCACCCGCAAAATACACTTTGCTATGCGATTTATCTTGTAAACTCTGTACTTCCGTGAAAACAGAGATCTGTTTGTCATGTCGGTTGAACAGTCCAGTTCCAAGAGGAAAAGATCATTTTAAGGTAAAAATCTCAGCTGATTTGTAAACCTAACATATATAGCCTAGTACTAGTAGTCATTTATGAATAGTCTAGTTATTCACACGGGGTCGTTTTGTCTTCTGAATTTACCATCCTTACAATTAAACACATATAATACTGGAACTATTGTTGTATTCGTTTATGTCATTTAGATAAACCAGTTTTATTTTATATACAAAAACAGGACATAATTCACCGTTATTCAAAGATTATTGTGCATATATAACAATAACAAATCGATACCAGGTGAAAAAAGCAAAATCAAGAGAAACTATCTCAAGAGAAAGAGAGAGAGAGAGAGAGAGAGAGAGAGAGAGAGAGAGAGAGAGAGAATATATAACAATAACAACCGATCACAGATGAGAGGCAGCAGTGTGGAGTAGTGGTTAGGGCTCTGGACCCTTGACCAGAGGGTCGTGGGTTCAATCCCAGGTGGGGGACACTGCTGCTGTACCCTTGAGCAAGATACTTTACCTAGATTGCTCCAGTAAAAACCCAAACTGTATAAATGGGTAATTGTATGTAAAAATAATGTGATATCTTGTAACAATTGTAAGTCACCCTGGATAAGGGCGTCTGCTAAGTAAGAAATAAATAAATGAGAGAGAGATCACGAAACTTGCATTGAATCGAAACTAAAAACACGTTCGCTCTCTGGCTGGTTGTGGTTCTGCAAATCATGTGCTTTTGCTTCCTGTTTGCTTCAAATCTATGAAATATAAGAAACAGTCAAATAGGCATAAAATAATATTCGTTTGTTCCTTTATTCACGGAATTGCTGCTTGCAGATTATTGGACAAATACTATCAGTAAAATCTGTGGTGCTTTGTAATAATCAGATCTTGTTCTGATGCGTCCAATGTAGCCTGCCCCTTCTGCTTATTATTTATTTCTTAGCAGATGTCCTTATCCAGGGCGACGTACAATTGTCACAAGATATCACATTATTTTTACATACAATTACCCATTTATACAGTTGGGTTTTTACTGGAGTAATCTAGGTAAAGTACCTTGCTCAAGGGTACAGCAGCAGTGTCCCCCACCTGGGATTGAACCCACGACTCTCCGGTCAAGAGTCCAGAGCCCTAACCACTACTCCACACTGCTGCCCTACGACACGTTTCCCATAGTAAAAACATACGTGTAATAAACCATAGTGAAAGCATGGTTGTATAGTACCACCCACCTTCACCAAGAGAGAGATACGCTCAATTGTATGTAACAAGGTTGTTTATTATTATTATTCATTATTATTATTATTATTATTATTATTTTTCACAGGTTCAAAATAAATACAAAATTATTATAACAATAACAAATCAATACCAGGTGAAAAACAAGCCTATCTCAAGAGAAACTAATAAAAAAAAGAGGAGAGAGAGAGAGAGAGAGAGAGAGAGAGAGAGAGAGAGAGACTTTTCAACATACAGTTGAAGAGGTTGCCATGCCTTGAATGTTTCCGTGGAGCCACTCAGAGTGTATGTGGGGGGCTGGGGGCTGGGGGCTGGTATAACAAGGCTAAATAAAGAGATCAAGGAAGGTGTGGCATAAAAGTCTCATAGAATTACGTCAGATTGACCGAATTTGTTACGTTGTTTTAAAATCAAATACCAATATAAAAAAGTTTCTTTTTTTTCCTTAAAGCACTAGACATTTGACTAATACCCGTGTCATTTATTACTGTAATCACAATTTCTACAATTTGTAAATTAACTCATTTGCATTTGGTTTTCTTCAAAATGAATTATTGGTACGAAATCGATGTATTGTTAACTAAACATGATCCTAGAAGGAAGTGTTCTAAATGGATTGAAACAGAGTCGCGTGTTGCTGCCTCCACCTGTGATAATCTGGGATAATCTGGGAAGGCTGGGGCAAAACAAAACCAGGAGAGAATAGAATACTGATCAAACGTTTCATTGCTCGTTCGTATTCACGATTATGCAGGACTTGCGGTTGATAAAGGCGACCAACTTTCTGATCTTAGTTTAGTTTCTAATTGTGAATTTACAGCGGGGACCGGGCGTATGATACTGATCTTGTTTCATCTCTATATGATTTTTAATGCACGTTTCGCCTGATGTAACGAACACAATGAATGGGTTTGATATTAAAATAGGAAATCTTGATCTTTAATGTGTTTCCAGACATAAAACTGCATCAGCACAGTGCTCCTGAAATAGACACAGAAAATAGTGCAGCTCAAAACCTGAAAGGTCTGACATTGAGTTAATTGGAAACCCAAACTCTTTATATTAAATATCGCTAACAAACCAATACATCTTCTCTATGTATCACTTCGTAGATCTCGCATGTTATTACTGTATAGGAAAGATGTACCCATTATGTTAAACTTGCATAGGATTTTTAATGATATTATAATGGTGGTTTTGTTTTCGCACCACGTACTAACCGCCTCCATGTTGATTTTAAACAAAAATGTTTATTTCATTTCAGGTCGTGACTCCAGTCCTGCCTCCAGACTATGAAGAAACTGACATCTTTAATGTACATTCTGCAATTGATCCAGAGTAAGTTACTGAAAATATATTTTTAAAAAGCATTTCCAATGCTCACATTATGTTATACCTGTGGAAAAATCTGTTGGTGCCAAAAAAATCCATGAGGTCGGTGTAGCAGTGGGGCAGGTTAATCGTTACACTCTGGTGTACCAGGTGTACTTGGAGATTAGACATGTTTCTGAGAGCTCTACTCAAGCCACAGGGGTGCAGCACGCTTCTTAGTTTAGCCTGGCTGGAATTGCTGTGTAATGAGAGGCTTGCATTGTTTCTTCCACCAGCTTATGATGCAGTTACAGTGCCCCGGTCTCCAGTGACATCACCTCCCGGCAGTGATGTCACTCTCAGCTGCTCTTTCTCCTATAAAGCGGGGGCTGATCTCACCAGAGTGGTGGTTACCTGGGTACGCCCTCCTGCCGATCATGTCGTCCACAGTTTCTATTACGGTCAAGACCAGCTGGCTCTGCAGAATGAAACCTACAGGAGTCGGACCCAGCTGTTCCCAGAGCAGCTCAGTGTGGGGAACGCCTCCCTCAGACTGAAGCAGGTGCGGGGGGAGGATGAGGGCTGGTACACCTGCGCTGTCACCAACCAAGTGGAGAGCACCAAGGGAGACTTGCGCCTCATAGTGGCAGGTGAGTGTCATCTTACTGAGAGAGCTGCAACACTCTAGTTCTCTATTCACAAGCACACTGCCCTGGCACTTTTGTAAAATAGAGGCTGTGACATTTGCAGCAAAGTCACTTTGGAGTGCTGAGGTTATTTATTTATTTATCATACAGTAATTGATTTAGCCACTGGCTCATTTCCGTTGATTTGGAAAACATGATTTTAAAATGCTGTTTTCGTTTCTTTTCCCAGATGAATTCAGCGAGCCTCAGCTGGTCATTACTGACAGTCCGGACAGTCCAGACAAGGCTCTCCTGAGCTGCATCTCCACAGGATACCCCAGCGCTTCAGTGCAGTGGCTGAATGAGTCAGGATATGACATCACAGAGAGCAGCAGGACTAGCCAATCCCTGGCCAGGGATGGGCTGGTGGAAATCACAAGTCACATTTTAGTATCCAGGGATGCTAATTATACCTGTGTTCTTACCCACAGCCTACTGAACCAAACCCTCAAGAAGACGATCACCTTAACAAAGAAGAGTAAGAATATGACATGACTGGCTCATCACTTCAAACCTGAGCCACTAACTCCATTTGTAATGGAGACGTGACTTGCAGTAAAAGTTTTTGATGTCTGTTTTTCGCTTGTGGGCTTTTTAAAATGAAGCTATCCCACACAACAGAAGGGGGACTGGATTATAGTAATTACAGGGCACTTAACCCCACCTGTCCCCCAGCATCTCTTTATAGACACATCGACTTTCTGCTTTTCTCAATCCCTGTACAGAAGCGTTGGGTTGAATAACCATTCCTAATGATGATGGGGTTGATGCAGGGAAAATTGTCTTTTAAAACAGTCACCGAATTCAGCTGTTGATTCTCATTGTTTTTTTTCTAATCCACAGATTTTTCATCCAGAAGTAGCATTATGTGGGTGGTGTCGTCTTTGTTGACAGTGGTATTTGTAACATTAATAACCATTGCAATCTACCTGCTGTACAAGCACCGCCGTGGTACCAGCACACCAACAGATACAGAAGAACATCACCTGTCCTATTGAATTGGTTCCAGGGCTCCATCACAAATACAAATGTAATGTCTCAGGGAGTTGTTGTACTGCATTGTATTTGCTTTATTAACGTCGGGGCATCATAGATTCGGTCGGGTACATCAGTGTGTCTAAAACACCACGGTACTACACTTATACTGTAACATGATTGTAAAACAAAGTGTAACAGCGTCGACGTGACCCGTTATTATTTCACATTTTTATTTTGCACTTTTATTTATTATTTGTATATTTTTGATTGGGCACTTAATTGTTGCTTCCCCACTCAACAACCAAAGCAAATTAATTAATTACCCGGCAACTGAAAACAATATACTCACCTGACTATAAATACCTCCTGATATTAGTTTTCTACGATGGCCATCCACTGTGTCTGTGTGTGTGTGCGTGCGTGTGTGTGTGTGCGTGCGTGCGTGCGTGCGTGCGTGTGAAGGAGAGAGGGGACCCAAGATGGAAAGAAAAAGAAAATAAAAGGTAAAAATTGTACTTGATGATGATAATGATGATGATGTTGGGAGTAATGTTTACCAATGTCCCTTCCTCGCACGCACTGGCGTTTTGTGTTCTGTGTTTTGTTTTAAAATCGGTTGTTTTTATTTTCGGATGCTCTTATTGTGATTTTACAAAACCCTTGTTTGTTTGTTTGATTTTTTTGCACACAGCACCTACATGCTTTTGTAATGAGCTGCTGCCAGCTCTTTTAATTCTGTGCAATAAAACAATATTTTAATTATGTTAAGTGTCCTGGTTGCTCTTTGCCCTGATTTGCCCTCTGAAAAAGAGAACTTCAATTCTGAGGGTGCAATTCCCTCGGTGGCGGGGTCACGGATACCTTTCAGGGGTTACAAAAGCATTGCAACACATTATTTTGCAGTTTACTAAACAGTATTCCAAAAACAGTTCTTGCCGTGCTTTCTCATACTAAAGTGTCTATACTAAAGTAGTTTATATATATATATATATACAGCTCTGGAAAAAATTAAGAGACCACTGCAGAATTATCAGTTTCTCTGGTTTTACTATTTATAGGTATGTGTTTGGGTAAAATGAACATTTTTGTTTTATTCTATAAACTACTGACAACATTTCTCCCAAATTCCAAATAAAAATATTGTCATTTAGAGCATTTATTTGCAGAAAATGACAACTGGTAAAAATAACAAAAAAGATGCAGTGTTGTCAGACCTCGAATAATGCAAAGAAAATAAGTTCATATTCATTTTTAAACAACACAGTACTAATGTTTTAACTTAGGAAGAGTTCAGAAATCAATATTTGGTGGAATAACCCTGATTTTCAAGCACAGCTTTCATGCGTCTTGGCATGCTCTCCACCAGTCTTTCACATTGATGTTGGGTGACTTTATGCCACTCCTGGCGCAAAAATTCAAGCAGCTCGGCTTTGTTTGATGGCTTGTGACCATCCATCTTCCTCTTGATCACATTCCAGAGGTTTTCAATGGGGTTCAGGTCTGGAGATTGGGCTGGCCATGACAGGGTCTTGATCTGGTGGTCCTCCATCCACACCTTGATTGACCTGGCTGTGTGGCATGGAGCATTGTCCTGCTGGAAAAAACAATCCTCAGAGTTGGGGAACATTGTCAGAGCAGAAGGAAGCAAGTTTTCTTCCAGGACAACCTTGTACTTGGCTTGATTCATGCCAAAGCTGCCCGATTCCAGCCTTGCTGAAGCACCCCCAGATCATCACCAATCCTCCACCATATTTCAAAGTGGGTGCGAGACACTTTGGCTTGTAGGCCTCTCCAGGTCTCCGTCTAACCATTAGACGACCAGGTGTTGGGCAAAGCTGAAAATTGGACTCATCTGGGGGTGCTTCAGCAAGGCTGGAATCGGGCAGATTTGTCTTTGTGAAGGATGCATGAATCAAGCCAAGTACAAGGTTGTCCTGGAAGAAAACTTGCTTCCTTCTGCTCTGACAATGTTCCCCAACTCTGAGGATTGGTTTTTCTTTTTTTTTTTTTTTTTTTTTTTTTTTTTTTTTTTGCAAGGGTAAGTTAGAAATATTTCAGAAAGTTTTCAAACCCAGCTGAAGAAATGCTTCGCCTTTGATAACAGGGTGCGGAGTTTGTGAAACACGAAGGAGAGGAGGCTGCGTCTCTGGGGTGAGTGGCTGTTACAGAGGCTCCCGGTACAGCACTGCTTCCCTCCTCTGACCCTGTCCTTCAGCACGGGATCCTCTGCGCTCACACACACGGGGTCCCAGAAGCACAGCCCCTGATCCGCCACTCCTCCTTCCCGACGGACCCTGCAGGAGGAGAATTCAAGACTAACCCATCCAATTACAACACGAAAAAAGAAATGACAATTAAGAACATGAAGCCACTTTTTTTCAGAACCGCGGCTTGAAACCTGGTTCCAGGAGCTAAGCTTGCCTTGCACCCAACTCGCCTTACAGGTCTCGGTTGAGCAGCACCGCTCGTCTATGTAATACCCCTCGTGTTTATTTCCCCGTTTCTGTACATCCTCAGGATTTGTATTTTTACAGCACCACCTTGCTTTCCAACGCTAAGAAAAGACATTCCGGCGTCGGGTTGCGTGAGTGGTGCGCTAAGCTGACATCTCATTTTTATTCTCGGTGTCACAGCACTGGGTTGCTATTTTTAGCTGCGGCTGAAGTACTGTCTTTGGTGTAAGTGTCAGCCTGAAATATTTACGCTTCAGTTCCGATTTGGAGGACTGCACATTTTTAAGTTTTGTTTTGAACTATTGTGCTTGCCATAGACAACCCGGATGTAATAAGGGGGAAGGAGAAAAGGGGTGCGGAAGAGGGTTATACTGTGGACCTATGCTTTTGTGTTGGATAAACTCCGCTGTGTTCCGATAAAGAAAATACCCGCTCCAATCAGAACAGGAGCTGTAATTTGATAATTCTGAATTAATATGTATTAGTGTTTCCGGGAGGCGTGCCCACGAACGCACCTGTCATGACCGCTCACGTCGGCTTTTTCTATTGGCTGCAAGATCCAAAGCGGCAAATTGAAATGTAGCACAGGGACCTGCAGACATCCATTCATACTCTACATCATCAGAGAAGAGGTTGTGGAGGCGGCTGCTTGTGCGGATTTATAACAGAAGAGTACTCAAGAAGTAAGGATCGTGCATGTGGTGCATAGTTTAAGTTTGAGAGAGAGGGGAATTCCGTTTAATGTAGAGGGAGGGGGGTACTGTTTACTATATATATATATATATATATATATATATATAAAATATGTGTGTGTTTTCTTTGTCTATATATTTTAGTCGGTTGTGCCATGCATGTGCTTTGGCAACACAATTATTTTTATACAGTGTGTGTTATTTTAAGATTTAACTTAAATCTCGTATTTTTTCCCCAGATTTGTAAATGTTGTGAAAATAAATAAATATTTTTTTTAATGTGTACATTCAGATATAATTTATAAACCTTAAAATATTTAGCAACTTTTCAACATTTTAATGTTAAATTATTTATTTTAAAAATATTATATAATATATTGTGGCAATGTGGCCACGCCCTTGTGCGTAGTGTGTGTTATATGTTGTATGTTACGTGTTGCGTGTAAATGTTGGTCTATAGAAGTGGTACACGGGATATAAACGGGTCTGTGTTTCACGTGTATTTAAAAATGTAGATTTGTATTTAGGCACGAGGATGGCACAGATCACTTCACGTGCTGGTTAAAATGTAATGTGTGGTCACGGGAGTACACTTAATTAATTCACGTGCAGTTGTACCGAGATTCCAATTGAATGATTGACTAGCAATCGACTCTCGGTACAACTGCATAAAAGCAGCATGTTTTCACTCACTCGGGGTTGGGTGTTCGTGAGTGGAGGACTGAAGAGAAATAGAGTTCAGATCACAACTGCTACAGCGTGCTGGAAGTGCCAGCACGGTACTTGTTTAAACGTTCGTCCGCTTGTTTTGTGTGTTAGTTCGTTTTGTTTACCTGTTTATTTTGGCTCCAGTGCCGTGTCCTGTTTTGTGTTTAAAACCCTTTTATTTCGTTTAATAAACGCCGAGTGCCACCATTGCTCGGCATTACTCATCACCACCGTCTGTGTGTGTTTCTTCCGGGTCTGACGTGTCACCACTCAGCCAGCCTTATTTACGTATTCCAGCACACAAGGTCCACCGGGGCTAAAAATAGCCTAGGTGCTGGAGGTTTACTTTGATTAACAGAAAAAATACAGTCATGAGATCAAAAGTCAAAACTGAGATATGTAACCAAGATTTTGAGATACTAAGACAAACTTAAAGGTTAAGATTTGTTTTTATTTTTTTAAATGTGTTTAAAACATTGTTGCTAGCTCCCTTAGTGCTTCATTCTCTTCTGTAACAAACCCTGGTAATGATGTGTGTGTGTGCATTCTGTTATATACAGTACCAGTCAAAAGTTTGAGTACACTTGCTGGAAACTAGGTTTTTTTCATAATTGACAATGTTTTACGTTGTATACGTTTCTGTAAATACTTGAAAATGAAAACACATGTTACAATATACAAAACATAAGGAGTATCAAAGCAATGCTCAAGAAAATTGAAAATTGTCTCTAAATCTTGGATTCCTCAAAATAGCCACCCTTTGCCTTAATAACAGCCTCACAAACACGAGGCATTCGGTTAGCAAGTTTCAGCAGGAAATCACCCGACACGTCTTCCCAGCTCTTCTGCAGCAATTCCCAGAGATGTGAAACACAGACCCGTTTATATCCCGTGTACCATCTCTATAGACCAACATTTACACGCAACACGTAACATACAACATATAACACACACTACGCACAAGGGCGTGGCCACATTGCCACATATATATATATTGTTAAATCTTTATTTTGAGAATCAAGATTTAGCGTTCGCAAATAAATCTTGATTTTGTGAACTTAAATATTTAACTAAATCTTAAATCTCTTAACTAGATTTAACATATATAATTTGTGTATATTAAAAAATATTTTAAACACGTATATCACCCCCAACAGAGGAAGGACTTCCTGCATGTTTCACTAAACACAATTATTAAATTTCAGGTGTGCTGAAAATTCCAGTCTCCAGGCTATGAAAAGGCTGCTATTCCTACAAGTTTACCTGCATAGTAAGTTACTGAAACAAATACACTTACATTGTATTTTAATTTCTGACACGTTTGCCCCATAACTACAGGGTACAGATTAAAGTGAAAAATGATTGTGAGACAGTGTCTTCCGGCAGTCCGAAACTCGCTGTCTAACCCGACTCTTATCCCCAATGTTGTTTCCATCTTCTCTGCTGTTTTGCGACGGGTGGAATGGGTGCAATTTATGTAAAAGTGGCTTCAACAACTATTGTTAGTATTTAAATGAGAAACCTATATATTGAAGATACATTTAATAGAACCAAATAATAATGCAAGTATATCAGGACTCAGAAAAAAAGTACAGTTAGGAGAACTCCTTTTAATATATATTGTATTAAATTATACTTTTGGTTATGCAGGATATTTTATACCAAAAAGAAACATAAGTACATTCATAAATGAATACATAGAAATACATACATGCATAGATGTTGAAAAAATATATATACACTGAGGATGGAAGGTGCCCACTTGAAGACCCCAGAGATGTACCCTACTTCGCTCAATCCAGACGGTTGTCATGCTGATGCGCTGGGGAGACTGCACTGTGGTTGAACCCCGGAGCCAGCATCACAGCCGTTGTGTGTGCTGATGCGCTAGGGAGGCAATAAGCTGATCCCTGGAGCCAGCATTACACTTCAGCCATTAACACCAGACAGAAGGATATCTACATCATCATATGGAAGGAAACGTAAATGGATGGAGACACATATGGATCACATTAGTTTACTGTAAAGCTACGTCTTAGTTGGTGCTTATCTTGGCGAGAGCCGAGTTCAAATCAGCATAAGAGTTTGAACATCTACTCTCATGTAATGGAAATCATAATATTTTTTTTTTAAAAAAAGTAAATTTAACGGTCAAATGACTGGCAGCACATATCTTAAAAATAACTGGTGTGATCGCATAAACGGATTTACAGCAAATAGACGATCACACTGTATAAACGGATTTACAGAAAGTAACCGTAAGTCAATACACACGGTCACACAGTCACACTGTACAAATGACAGTAATTTGTTTACTATACATTTTACAATACCATAAAAATGAGAGTTTGATATTTTATCAGACTACAAGTCTTAAAATTAAGAGACTTTCTGCACAAGTTAGCAGTTTCAATGCTCTTCGATGAACTGAAACAGCCAGCTGCAAGCACTGAACTTCGGCAGAGGAGGGAGACGACCACGGGAAAGGGGTAGCCCACTCTGGGTCCTGACTCCCAGGACAGGGGGGGACCACACACACAGCATGAGGAAAACACATAGAGTGAGGAGACACAAAGGACATGCAAATTTACAAATAACACTGTTAAAGTACAACTACTGATTAGAGGAGAAACCTCAAAATGGAGCGAAGTAACCAGTGGTGTACCACAGGGATCAGTATTAGGTCCTCTGTTCTTCCTAATCTGCATTAATGACTTAGATTCTGGTATAGTAAGCAAACTTGTTAAATTTGCAGACGACACAAAAATAGGAGGAGTGGCAAACACTGTTGAAGCAGCAAAGGTCATTCAAAATGATCTAGACAGCATTCAGAACTGGGCAGACACATGGCAAATTATATTTAATAGAGAAAAGTGTAAAGTATTGCACGCAGGCAATAAAAATGCGCATTATAAATATCATCTGGGAGATACTGAAATTGAAGAAGGAATCTATGAAAAAGACCTAGGAGTTTATGTTAACTCAGAAATGTCTTCATCTAGACAATGTGGGGAAGCTATAAAAAAGGCCAACAAGATGCTCGGATATATTGTGAGAAGTGTTGAATTTAAATCAAGGGAAGTAATGTTAAAACTTTACAATGCATTAGTAAGTTAAAGCCCTGAAACAAAAGCTTTGATATTCAGGGCCACGATTACCTGAATAGACACCTGCTTGGCCCTACAGAAAACCGAGTGCTACGAGTACATGGATAAAGCTACCATATTGCATTTGTCTTTCTTTGCCACGCGTTGTTTGTATGATGTCCTGTTGCACACTCCCGTGTTACTCATTTTCGTAAAGTGCAACTGGATTCATGAAACTATAACTGAATACAGAACATACATTTACAAAATCACATTAAAATGAGCTCTAACTTTACATGTTTTATTGTACTCTCTGTCCAGATGTACAGCAGAAAAGTGTTTCATTTTATGATGGAAACAGCGTTCAGGATAAGAGTCGGGTTAAAACAAACGGAGCCAGCGAGTTTCTACCTACACCGTGAACTTCTGTTGTGATTTGATATATATATTTCTAAAGGTTTTTCACACTGGCATTTACAGGACCTGTTCAGGTACACATTTACATCAATGGCTGCTGCTGTTTTTTGTTCCAGTCTGTGTTGCAGTTACAGTGCCCCGGTCTCCAGTGACGTCACCTCCTGGCAGTGATGTCACTCTCAACTGCTCTTTCTCCTATAAAGCGGGGGCTGATCTCGGGAGTGTGGTGGTTACCTGGGAACGCCCTCCTGCCGATGATGTCGTCCACGATTACTATTACGGACGAGACCAGCTGGATCTGCAGAATGAAACCTACAGGAATCGGACCCAGCTGTTCCCAGAGCAGCTCAGTGTGGGGAATGCCTCCCTCAGACTGAAGCAGGTGCGGGGGGAGGATGAGGGCTGGTACACCTGCGCTGTCACCAACCAAGTGGAGAACACCAAGGGAGATGTGCAGCTCATAGTGGCAGGTTAGTGTCATCTTACTGAGAGAGCTGCAACATTCCAGTTCTCTATTCACAAGCACACTGCCCTGACACTGTTTTGTAAAATAGAGGCTGTGACATTTCCAGCAAAGTCACTTTGGAGTGCTGAGGTTATTTATTTATTTATCATACAGTAATTGATTTAGCCACTGGCTCATTTCCGTAGATTTGGAAAACATGATTTTAAAATGCTGTTGTCGTTTCTGTTCCCAGCTGAATTCAGCGAGCCTCAGCTGGTCGTTACTGACAGTCCGGACAGTCCAGACAAGGCTCTCCTGAGCTGCATCTCCACAGGATACCCCAGCGCTTCAGTGCAGTGGCTGAATGAGTCAGGATGTGACATCACAGAGAGAAGCAAGACTAGCCAATCCCTGGACAGGGATGGGCTGGTGGAAATCACAAGTCACATTCTAGTGTCCAGGGATGCTAATTATACCTGTGTTCTTACCCACAGCCGACTGAAACAAACCCTCAAGAAGATGATCACCTTAACAAAGAAGGGTAAGAATATGACATGACTGGCTCATCACTTCAAACCTGAGCCACGAACTCCATTTGTAATGGAGACGTGACTTGCTGGAAAGTTTTTGATGTCTGTTTTTCGCTTGTGGGCTTTTTAAAATGAAGCTATCCCACACAACAGAAGGGGGACTGGATTATAGTAATTACAGGGCATTTAACCCCACCTGTCCCCCAGCATCTCTTTATAGTCAAATCGTTTAAAGAAGGAGAGAAAACAAAACCATCTCGGGATCCCTGCCGCTGATCTCGGACCGAGAAGTTTGGGGTCTCGGATTCAGTCCTCTCACCTGGTTTTGTGCAGTAAGTGCCGAGCAACACAGTTTCATTCCCCCAAAAAATGTCATCATAATCGGGCACTTCCGCCAGTTACTCCACGGTACTCTGGATCTCCACCATGATCTGTGTCTCAACTTCCTGCTTTTCTCAATCCCTGTACAGAAGCGTTGGGTTGAAGAAGCATTCCTGATGTTGATCCTCATTTTGTTTTTTTCTAATCCACAGGTTATACGGACAGGCATCGCATTGTTTCGTGGGTTGTCTTGGCAGTGGTAGGGGTAGCAACAGTGATCATTGCAATCTGCCTGCTTTTCAAGCGCCGCTGTGATGCCAGCACTTAAACAGAGCCAATAGAACAACAGAACATGCCCTGTCTGATTTAACGGGTTCCAGGGGTCCATCAGACGTGTAAAAGTATCACATCTCAGGGAGCTGTTCTCGTACATCAGTGTGTCTAAAACACCAAAGCATGGTACTGCACTTATACTGTACAAAGACAATCTGTGTACATGATTGCAAACGAGCACTGCACTGTAATACAGCATTTTGCAATTTACTAAATAGTATTCCAAAATCGGTTCTTGTCGTGCTTTCTAAGTCTATACCACAATTCGAAGACGACCACCAACATTGCTATGGGATAAAATAGTCTACTAAGAAAATAATAATAATAATAATAATAATAATACTAATACATATTTGGCGCCAATCCAGCGTAGCGGGCAAAGTGATTGTTCAATCGACCTCGATTGAACATGTGTTTTTTTATAGGCCATTGCTGCACTATCTGCTGCCATCGTCGCAGTTCCACTTTAAGTTGTTTTCAACGACAAGAGTTTTGAATAATTCCCAAATTTTCCACGAGATCCAATATGGCGGTCGAACCATGTGACTTTTTCATTCGGGGACGCCAGTCTGGTTGTCCAGCCATAGGCATCTACTTAGGTAAGCGTTTTCATAACTCTGCGATGTTTGTGTGGAAAAATAATAATAATAATAATAATAATAATAATAACAATAGGCCTGCCTATTGGGCTCTTTATATGAGAGCTGCCGATAGGCCCCTTCCTGGGATGACGCACTCGGTCCCGCCCAGTGGCCGCGGTACTCCCTCCCCCGCGCTCCTGCGTGGGGCAGGTCTAACCACTGACAAGCTCCCCCGACGTGGACTGCCACCAGGACAGTACCGGTTTCCACGGCTCCACATTTAAACATTTGATATTATTTTACTATGCCAAATAACTAGTACGTTTCTTTTTTTATAAAGACAATCAGAATTAAAAAAAAAAACACACACACTAAAGTTGTACACTCTCAATGTTATACTACAACAGTATTAAGATCTATTATTTGCTCAAACTGACGTGGTGCTGTAGTCTGTTAAATCATTTTAACGTATACAATAACATAAATAAATACATTAAATAAATAAATAAATACTTTGTTTAGCTGATGGTAAAGAATTGGAAATGATCGCTCTTATTGCTTAAAACACAAACATGTACCACAGGTTATTATTTAAGAGCAGAGATTAGTTGTTTATTGTTTCAACCGGATAAATAAAATACGTATAGCAAAAAAGAATGTATTTTTATACGTGTTATTGGATTTATAGCTAGAGGTCGACTGCACAAGTAAGCTTTGATGATTATTAGGAGGTTGTGTGGTCCAGTGGTTAAAGAAAAGGGCGTAACCAGGAGGTCCCCGGTTCAAATCCCACCTCAGTCACTGACTCATTGTGTGACTCTGAGCAAGTCACTTAACCTCCTTGTGCTCCGTCTTTCGGGTGAGACGTAGTTGTAAGTGACTCTGCAGCTGATGCATAGTTCACGCACCCTAGTCTCTGTAAGTCGCCTTGGATAAAGGCGTCTGCTAAATAAACAAATAATACTAATAATTATTATTATTACACGTGGAGTTTGTAAAAAAAAGATTTCTTCCCTTACCTAAGAAAATTGGAATACTGTTAGAACTTGTTTAAACAAAACTACGTTGATAATAAGCAGGCTATCCTGCTGCAGTCGCGGGACTCTGCTAGTTTTAATTGAGACATTGGTCGTGTTCGATTTCTGCAGTTCTGCACAGTGCTGCACAGAACCGCGGAGATGCGCTGTAGACGTCGCTCAACACCCACAGAAATCTGTGCAGATTCTGCATAGCCCAGCGCAGCTTTGAAAGGTTGCTGCGGGAGCCTGGCTGCGGCTGTGAACCAAAGGGACGATGCAGAGATCATGAGGGACCTGTTCATCGTAATGCAAATAACCACTAAAACTACTGCTGCCACCTTGTTAGCGGAGGCGAACGACGTTTTATCATTATACAATGAAGCCGTGAACAGCCTTGTCAACGCTATATTAAATAAATCAATTATTTAAACAAACATAATGTTTTAAATCCGTGATAAGTGATGTATAATTTTACAATAAAGTTAATGTTAATCAATTACATTAAACTGACTGTTGATAATCCAGACAAAATATAGCACGTTTAAAATGTGTGCTGCCCTCCAAGGTTTGGAGAAGGCCTTTCTCTAAAAGCTGCGTGTGACGTCAGAAAGACACCAGCCAAGAGCAGCCGGCTCAGCCAGCTCTGGGGAACAGAACACAGCAATTGAAACGTGTATTCTGTGTCGTTGACAGTTTCAAAAACATTATCAAAATACAGTATCCGTTCACAAAAAGATCTTCCTCAGACACTTTGCTAAGGCTGCAAGTACCATCGCTTGATTTAGAAGAAGCGTGTTTGCAGTTGAAAAACTGCGTTAACCGGTGTATAAAGGAATTACGATAATTGCGGTGTAGAATAAATGAAAGGAACGGTATTAATACCATAATGTACCTAAACCGCGGTAAACCGAAAAGCCGGTATACCATCCCTATAACGCAGTATAGTGAATAATAGACAAAAAATTGGTATAAATCAGTATACGTCCAGTTAAAAAAAAAAAAAAATCTGTAATTTTTAGTTAAATTCGGAAGACTACTTGTGATCTGGCCAAAGCGCTGGGTCATTAGATAACATGCTGCTATTTGCGGTGCTAGCCGCTGCATGATGCGAGAGACAGGGCCTTCCTCGGTTTCCACGTCATCTGCAGGTGTTTCAGCTCGTGGTCCAGTAACATCTTTAGCTGCAGCCGACGATGTACTACAGCTAGCATCTTCTTATCGCCTGCCGCTTGCTGTGGTGCAAAGAATGATGTTAGATTAGGTAAAGTTGCCATACGCTTTCCCTTATCAGGTGAGTGTTTTTGCTTTTTAGCGCCGCTTCGTGTTTCTTTTTCACGCTCCCACACCTTGGTAATTAAAGCACAAGCAACGGTCCGCGCTACAAGGTGGGTTACTCTACTCCTTATGTATGGGGGTTGTTTTTTAGACTACAATTAAATGCACTATGAAATTGAATAGGCCTATTACACAAATAATCAAACCATTTAACCGGTCTAGGTAATAAGTTCTACCTTATTTTTAATTGTGTTTGTATTTGTTAATACGTAACCCCCCCTCTGTTTTTTCAGTCTTGTCAGGTCACGCGGCTGTCAGTATTAGTAATGTAGTTTTTCCCCCTAATAGTCGTGTGTGGTGTGCACTCCGCAGCGCTGTGTACCGGCAGAGCACCCTACCCCTGCCCGAACTTCTCGAAATGAGATATATATACTGCGTTTTGACTTTTTCTAGTCACCAGATGTCTTGTCATGTTTTCAATGTGTGCATATTGTTAATAAAATGTAAAGTTAATAAAAAAAAAATCCCCACGGTCGGCTGGGTGCCACCTCCCCGCCTCGGGACCCCACGCGTTTGCGTGGGTTGCACGTCCCTAACGGCCCCACTGCCTGTAGGTCACCAACCCAGACGCGTCCAGCCTGGGGGAGGGGGGGTTCTCGTTATAATGTTCAAGAGAATTAAAAAAAACAAAAAAAAAAAAAACAAAGTTAAACAATGCTAGTATTTAAAATGTCTTGATCGTAAGCACTTCATGTTTTACAGTATGTGCCTTGCCGCTCTCAACCATATGATGGAAATGTTGTGCAGCTCGTAGGGTCAGGAAGTTTGGCCTCCCTTGCCCTATACATTTAATTTGACTTTATGATTTGGTTAAATTGGCATTTTGTCCTCTAATTCGGCTGTTCTTTGCATAATTTGGTTTGATTTGGCTTTTTTATCTTCCAATTTGGTTCTATTGGCTATAAAAGAATGAGATGCCTTTCAATTCGTAGACAACCACCAACCAATACGTTTGGGATACACCTGCACAGGTCAGGTATTCACTGAGCATTTCATATCAAAGCTGCCGATAGGTCTCTTTTGCCTCTCTCAACCAGGTAGGTAAGGTGGGTATAAACTAACCTCTTCCAGATGTTGATTGTCTCTTAAAAAGAGCCCTTCTCTCCGAGTTTTCTGTAGTTCCCTTGCAATTTATTGCTGGAAGTTGGCTTGCCATTTCCACTGAACCAGAACTTGGCAGCTGAAGCCTGAGCAAAACGCTTTGCGAACGGTGCTCCGTTTAAAATATATATATATGTATATTTCTACAGCCTACGTCGCATGGCGACCTGTAGTCTGTCTTTTCTAACCTTGCAGCTTGCTGCCTGTGTTTCTGTCTTTCATCTGCCTCAAGCAGCTTTTTTGAAAAATCCAGAGAAAGACTCTTTCCTCCAGCGAGACTCAGCTCTGCTGCGCCCGGCTGGGAGTCGAGGACTCTGGGCTACCTCGCACGCACCCTCGCTGTGCATTGCCTAGCCTGCCCCTGCAGGTTGTTGATTACTGTTGAAATTACTGTAAGCAGTTCAAAACAGAAAATACCCCCCCTCTCCCCCCCTTACACTCCAGCTTGCTGTCGAGTGTCTGTGCGTGTTACTGCCCTGCAGTTTTAAAAAAAAGTTTCTTTCTTTCTTTTTTCTTTCTTTCTCTCTCTCCAGGTCTGTAGGCTGTGCCACCCAGCTGCAAGCTACGCGCTGCACCTGTTGTGTACTGCATGAGTTCTAGACAGCACCTCAGGATTGCTTCACTCCGCTGTAAACTTCACGCTGCACCAGTTGTGTGTCTGCACTGCAACTGTCTGTAGGCTATGCTCCACACCGTTGCAAGCAACGCACTGCTTCCAGTTGTGTGACTGCAGACGGGTCGCCTCAGAGACTGACGCGACCCCTCTCTCAAGCTCAGTTTGTGCGCTCATGGAGCAAGCCTCCAACTTCCCGGATTTTCTAGAGGAAGTCAACTCCTCCTGGCAAAACCCGGCCTCGGCACCCAGTGTGCAACAGAGCGGATTCACTGGCCTCCTTGGAAGGTGCAGAGGCGATGAGGCACAGTTCCTGTCGGTGAACTCCACCATAACAGCCTTGGTGCGAGCCCCCCTGGTAGGAGGCCTGTCCAAGGATCCTGTATGGCCTAACAGCCAATGCAGGATCACAGAAAGCCACCTCAAAAAGGCGTACTCAGCTGAAGCACAAGTGCCAACACAGGAGGGCTCTTGACAGCCTACCTGGATGGCATGCTGCAATCTGTAACCCTTCCCGAACCACTGGCTTCAGAGCTACGCTTGGTCTCGGGTACTCTGCTACAGATCTCCGGCTTCCAAGGGCAAGCCCTGGCAGAAGCCTGGCAGGCTTGGTGGTGGCACGCAGACAGCTGTGGCTTTCTCAGGCGAGGGTCCCAGATGCAGACAAGTCCACCCTATTGGACGCGCCTATCTTCCCAGGCCATACATTTGGACCAGCGGTAGAAGAAATATTGCAACGCTCTCATAGGGAGCGAGAGGTGTCGCGACAGGTGGCTGTGATGCTCCCCTGCCGTGCTCCGGCACGAGAGAGGGGGAAGTGATGGCGTCCGGCAGTTACCACGGTAACCCGGACAGTTCCAATCCCCACTGCGCCACGGGGCGAGGCATCGCCTTCACGTCTCCGCGGCAGCTAATACACAGAGCCGTTAGCAAGGACTGGGGACCCCAGCGCTCAGGGAGACAGTTCCAATGGGACCATCCCAGGCAGCCTCCAAGACAGGCTCTACCCCAGCCTCTGCAGCCCAAGCAGGGGCCCTGAAGGCTTGCAGCCTCAGACCCACCCGTTCGCAAAACACCAGCTGCAATACTGGCACAACTGCACCTCATATTCCTGGGTGCTCACCACCGTACACACCGGTTACGTGCTGCAGTTCCATGCAGAACCTCCTCCCTTTCGAGGGATCACGGTCACATCCGTGAACGACCCACTCCAGGTCTTGGCTCTCAGACAAGAAGTAGAAACGCTACTTATCAAACAAGCCATTCGTAGAACACATCGTCACTTCACAGAGGGGCCTATCGGCAGCTTTGATATGAATTTTTTTTTTTTTTTTTTTTTTAGTCTTTTATGAAGAGATAATTTGGTCCAATTGGCTCTTTTTGTCCACTAATTTGGATTGATTGGCTGTATAATTTGATCTATTTTGGATTGATTGGCTATATTTGAATATTAAAATGTTTTAACCTCCCATGTCTTGTGTAAGTCGTCGTTTGTGTGTGTATTGGTTGGGTACAGCATTTTATAACTGGGAGTACTTCTAAGGGTCGTGGGGGGTACGCAGACGACTGGAAAAATAAAAATGAAAGAAAATAATGATCTCAGTTTAATTCTACAGTTTTCAGAAAAACAGAATATAGCAAAATCATGATATATTTTGTATATACATTTACAAAAAACATAAATGCATCAAATACAACAAAAAATAAATAATAATTCACTGTTATTAAAACAATATATAACAATAACAACCGATCACAGATGAAAAACAAGCCTGTATCAAGAGAAGAAAGAGTTACACTTTAAAATGACGGGAGATTGTAAGATTGTGGGATTTGTCAACATAGCAGTGGTTTCCGTGGATCCCAGCAGGGAGGAGGGCTCACAATGCATGTATTCCTGTTCTGATCATGTGTCGCTATCTCGGTGCGTTTGTTTGGAGCAGGTGTGAGACGGGAAGGGGCGGGCGAAGTTAGTTATTGAGAAGTAGTGCTTATAAATCTTATTGAAATTGACTTTCGCACCCGCAAAATACACTTTGCTATGCGATTTATCTTGTAAACTCTGTACTTCCGTGAAAACGGAGATCTGTTTGTCAAGTCGGTTGAACAGTCCAGTTCCAAGAGGAAAAGATCATTTTAAGGTAAAAATCTCAGCTGATTTGTAAACCTAACATATATAGCCTAGTACTAGTGGTCATTTTTGAATAGTCTAGTTATTCACACGGGGTCGTTTTGTCTTCTGAATTTACCATCCTTACAATTAAACACATTTAATACTGGAACTATTGTTGTATTCGTTTATGTCGTTTAGATAAATCGCTACTCGTGGGCTTTGAATGTATTTCAACAAATAACCAAAGACACAGACCGGACTCGATCTCTTAGCGTCTCTTTTCTCGCTTTTACTGCTCCAGGTAAAGGAAGGTGTGTCATAAGAGCGCCGTAGAGTTACGTCAGGTTGACAGAAGTTATTCAATTCTCCAGTTTTATTTTATATACAAAAACAGGACATAATTCACCGTTATTCAAAGATTATTGTGCATATATAACAATAACAAATCGATACCAGGTGAAAAACAAGCCTATCTCAAGAGAAACTAATAAAAAAAAGGGGGAGAGAGAGAGAGAGAGAGAGAGAGAGAGAGAGAGAGAGAGCGAGACACCGCCTCTCATCCCGAGTCCACAACTGCAAAGTCGCCGATCTGAATGAACCCTGTCCGCTCTGTATCATTGGTATCGTCTCTGGTTTGTTTTTGCTGAACTACAGTAGTTCTGGCTTCATTGTTAGCTATTAATACTCGCCTGTAAATGTATGGAAACACCCTCATTGAAATCAAAATTACACATGACAGTTCCATTGTATTTTAGACAAAAAAAACTAAAAGTTCCGTACAGTTACGTCAGATTGACCGAACTTGTTACATTGTTTTAAAATCAAATACCAATATAAAAAAGTTGTTTTTTTTTCCTTAAAGCACTAGACATTTGACTAATACCCGTGTCATTTATTACTGTAATCACCATTTCTACAATTTGTAAATTATCTCATTTGCATTTGGTTTTCTTCAAAACGAATTATTGGTACGAAGTCGATGTATTGTTAACTAAACATGATCCTAGAAGGAAGTGTTCTAACTGGATTGAAACAGAGTCGCGTGTTGCTGCCTCCACCTGTGATAATCTGGGATAATCTGGGAAAGCCGGGGCAAAACAAAACCAGGAGAGAATAGAATACTGATCAAACGTTTCATTGCTCGTTCCTATTCACGATTATACAGGACCTGCGGTTGATAAAGGCGACCAACTTTCTGATCGTAGTTTAGTTTCTAATTGTGAATTTACAGCGGGGACCGGGTGTATGATACTGATCTTGTTTCATCTCTATATGATTTTAATGCACGTGTCTCCTGATGTAACGAACACAATGAATGGGTTTGATATTAAAATAGGAAATCTTGATCTCTAGCGTGTTTCCAGACATAAAACTGCATCAGCACAGTGCTCCTGAAATAGACACAGAAAATAGTGCAGCTCAAAACCTGAAAGGTCTGACATTGATTTCATTGGAAACCCAAACTCTTATATTAAAGTAAATGTCGCTAACAAACCAATACATCTTCTCTATGTATCACTTCATAGATTTCGCATGTTATTACTGTATAGGAAAGATGTACCCATTATGTTAAACTTGCATAGGATTTTTAATGATATTATAATGGTGGTTTTGTTTTCGCACCACGTACTAACCGCCTCCATGTTGATTTTAAACAAAAATGTTTATTTCATTTCAGGTCGTGACTCCAGTCCTGCCTCCAGACTATGAAGAAACTGACATCTTTAATGTACATTCTGCAATTGATCCAGAGTAAGTTACTGAAAATATATTTTTAAAAAGCACTTCCAATTCCTACATTATGTTATACCTGTGGAAAGATCTGTTGGTGCCAAAAAAATCCACAAGGTCGCTGTAGCAGGGGGGCAGGTTAATCGTTACACTCTGGTGTACCAGGTGTACTTGGAGATTAGACATGTTTCTGAGAGCTCTACTCAAGCCACAGGGGTGCAGCACGCTTCTTAGTTTAGCCTGGCTGGAATTGCTGTGTAATGAGAGGCTTGCATTGTTTCTTCCACCAGCTTATGATGCAGTTACAGTGCCCCGGTCTCCAGTGACATCACCTCCCGGCAGAGATGTCATTCTCGACTGCTCTTTCTCCTATAAAGCGGGGGCTGATCTCGGTAGATTGGTGGTTACCTGGGAACGCCCTCCTGCCGATCATGTCGTCCACAGTTTCTATTACGGTCAGGACCAGCTGGCTCTGCAGAATGAAACCTACAGGAATCGGACCCAGCTGTTCCCAGAGCAGCTCAGTGTGGGGAACGCCTCCCTCAGACTGAAACAGGTGCGGGGGGAGGATGAGGGCTGGTACACCTGCGCTGTCACCAACCAAGTGGAGAGCACCAGGGGAGACGTGCAACTCATAGTGGCAGGTCAGTGTTGTCTTACAGCTGTTGAATTGCAAGCTTGAATAAAAGCAATAAAGAAAATCACAAAAAAGAGAGAGCAGCACCTTCATGCAATCAGCATGTTGGAGGATAATTCCATCAGAATCACTTCAAGATCATTGGAGTAAGCAACAGACAGGAGAGAGTGACCGCTAGTGAAGCCCTTGAACAATTGTCAGTTTCTTATTTTGTCATGGAAATCGTGATTATTTGTAATCTGGATAATCCAGCATTGACATGTTCTGAAAAATAATAGTAGAAATTACTTTAATAGTAACACAGTTAGGTTTAGGGTGGAGATTAGGTTTGGGAGTAGAGATTAGGTTAGTTGTAGACATTAGGTTTAGGGGTAGGGGGTAGATTTAGGGTTTAGGAGGCTAGTAGGTATCTACTGGCTCATTCCTATGGGATGATTTTTGCTTGATTAGTATTTGTCAAATAATCTTCAAGCAGCAATTCCGTGAATAAAGGAACAAACGAATATTATTTTATGCCTATTTGTCTATTTCTTATGTTTCATAGATTTGACTCAAACAGAAAGCAAAAGCACATGACTTGCAGAACCACAAGCAGCCAAAGAGAGCGAACGTGTTTTTAGTTTCGTGTCCTGGGCCATCCCACAAATCGTTTATAGGCATGCGTTCGTTCATCGTGCTTTCTTTATTTCCTGCATGCTTAGCGCTACAATTCCGATCTGTCGGTAATTCACAGGAGAGAAAAGTTAACAGACCCCTTATACTTTCAGTATAAATGGGGCAGAATTCTAAACATAACATATATTATATAGCCTCTATACAAGTGGAACAGTGGAACTATCGACTCGTGGTGATCTTTGAAAGTCTATCTTAAAACAAGTGAGTATTACAAAAGCATATATATATAACAAAACCCAGTGCCAGGATTCTGTTCATATAATACTCTATTTTCAGTTTTTATTTATTTTCTCTGCGTTTTATAAACATTTCCCTTTTCAATAAATACGATGTAATCTGGACATTTTGAAATGACGCAGTGTTCAATAATATGCATTTTCAATTGGCATTTCATTCTCAATATGACATGGATCCATTAATCGGCTGCCTTTATGCGATTATAGATGCAGTATCCCAGAAAGGAGTGGCGTTTCAGTGAAGCAGAGAATATCGCCTGCACATATTGAAAGTGAATCGAACTGTCCGCCCAAACTAGCGAATACTAGGAGTTATAATACAATGCATGTGTTACATTGTATCACTTAATAAAACAAGGGCTTGTTTGAATATTTTGTCTAGTGTCTTCTTGAGGTAACAATAGCGAAAAACGGCGAGTCAAAGTAACAAAGGGCAGCGGTGTGGAGTAGTGGTTAGGGCTCTGGACTCTTGACCGGAGGGTCGTGGGTTCAATCCCCAGTCGGGAACACTGCTGTTGTACCCTTGAGCAAGGTACTTTACCTAAATTGCTCCAGTAAAAACCCAACTGTATAAATGGGTAATTGTATGTAAAAATAATGTGATCTTATAACAATTGTAAGTCGCCCTGGATAAGGGCGTCTGCTAAGAAGAAAATAATAATAATAACTTCGTTTATAGTCTGTAGGTGTTCAACAGTTACAAAAGTAATTGAAAAATAGTACATTGTCTGACAGAGTTTAAAAACACGTTCACGGAGGTCATTCTGCGCAGAATCTGACCAGTTTAGCCAATTATCTTCTAAGAATGATCTCCGTGAACACATTGTCTAAATTGCTGTGATTCTGCGCAGAATGAACGCGCTCACTGATTAAGGTATTATAAAGCATTACTAGAAACTTACTACAGAAGTACCAATGTGTTGATTTATTTTGTGGTTGGTCTGACGTTTCATTTTATATTGTAGGTTCAGCGTCTATATATATATATATATATATATCTCCTTGCATGGATAACGTTTTTTTTCTTGTGATTGTACTATTATGTCTATTTGGTGCAGTTCTGTTGCTGCGATTGTAATACCTCACAATAAGTACAGGAAGGATTTTTTTGAGTTTTTCTCTCCAGCCCCTTGATGATATATCCAGACAGCGCTAGATTTGGTGTTTGGTTTACGCGTATGTTTATTGAGTGTTACCGGTACACGTTTTTGACTGATTCCACCTTGGTATTGGAATGCACTATTTTTGAATTACTTTCATTTTAACGTAGACCTCGGGGTAACGTAGACCTCGGTTTCTTCACAACGAGGAGTTACAACACATAGATTTTTACTGGACGAGCATTCATCCATATGAATCAAAATAGATCGCTTCTCTTTTTGTTATCGTCTCTTGCTATGCGTGGCAATAGCAAATATAACATTACAATAGAAGGCAGACAACAATACCAAAAACAGGCAATATTTAATTATTTAAATAACTGCAAGAATTAATATACCGTCAGATGCCCACAGATCCAAACAAAGCGTGTATTATCGACTTCCTTTATCTCAGCCGCTCAGTTTTAGCCACACCCCTCGCCCCTGGTCCTCTCCTCTGATGAGATCCAGGCAGACTCGAGCGTGCAGCTGCGACCGCGGGTCCCTTCACCAGGTAAGAACAGGTATGATTCATGGTTTGAAGCTCCGGATAAACGTTGAAACGAGTCTGAGTGCAGACCGTATGTTCACGGGCAGCGGCATCCTGCAGCGATGCGGCAGAACAGACAGAATCTGCTTAAAAACTCAACCGCCGCACATCACCCGGTCTGCTGCAGGTGCCATCTGTTCTTTGTTTAAAAAAACAAAGGTGGCGTCATATATCTTGTTAAACGTGTTTTGACTCGCAGTTGTATTTGTAGTGAGACCACCGTCCTTGTCAGTAAAAGACTACTCAACAGAGAATGTGTATTTGAGGACGGTGTTTATACGTTTAGAGCACCAGAAAAAACGCGCATAGTGTTTCAGTAAACACTGATAATCTGTCTTCGTGTTTTTATCTGCTCAGGGATGTAAAACAAGGAAAACACGGACTTACATTTGCGCGTCAATATATTGTATATCTATTGCATACACCTATTTAAAATGAGTTTTATAAACCTAACTGTTTAAAATCTAAAAGAAAGCGCGTTAAAGCAATCCGATTACAGCAGCGCGTCGCTTATTACTCAGTACAGTGCATATGTTCATCAAACTGTTATGTCGACCACGAGATAATTTATTACTCAATATCCCGAGATCATTGATAGGGTTTTTTTTCCCCTCGCATTTGTTTCTTAAGCTACCGTACCTTAATGGTATATCTACCTCAAAAAATAAATGTGAAATGTTTACTTAACATTCAAACAATCACCATGAACGCCTGTTCCTTTTTTTACAGTTATGTTTAGCTTTTGAATCTGCTTTTGCTGTTTCGTTTTTCGGTTATTTTTTTTTCGGTTAGCCTATTTTCGGTTTTGCTTAATCTAATCACATGGGCACCTGTAAGGATGTTAATATGTAAACACATTATCACTGTGTTGGAAAAAAAAGTCGTCTTTGTTCTGTTCTCTGACTAAATACCACAGTATATTTGCCATTTTTTTCTGTAATCTGTAGTGACAGATGAACAAAATAGATTGTTGGGTGATTTAAATGCTGTTTCAGTTGTATAATGATATTTTTACCTACAGAAACACTGTTTAGGTCATTGTCACTATTAAGGGGTAGTAATATTAATAGGTCAGGTAAGTAAGTTGGTCTATGATGTCATAGCTGTGGGGTAAGACAATTCTTACCGCACGGTCATGTGATCTTGTTAAGCCAATCACAGCACTTGATTTAAACAAACCATTTTATAAACTAATAATAATACATAATAACAATACGTTTTATAAACATTGGTTTAATATTGTCAGTGATATGTGGAATGATGTTGCTCTCTGTATTAGTTAAAATTATTATTATTATTATTATTATTATTATTGTTGTATTTCCCCAGCTCTTTTGTGGTGTTATGAAGAGGACACTCAGCGCCTGTCTGTTTGCTCTGCCTCTGCGTCTAACCAGTAAGAGATTTATTCTTTTATACAGCTTTATTCTGACCTACAGTAAACAGCATGGCCTTAGAGCAGGGGTTCAAAACTGTGGTTCCGGGGACCCCCTGAGTCTGCTGGTTTCCATTCCAACCGAGCTCTCAATTACTCAGCTAGACCCTTAATTGAACTGATCATTTGCTGAATTAGACCTTTTAATTGTTTTCAGCTCTTAAACAGTTGCATAGTTCAGGTTACAGAGACTAGGGTGTGTGAGCTACGCATCAGCTGCAGAGTCACTTACAACTACGTCTCACCCGAAAGACGGAGCACAAGGAGCACAAGTGACTTGCTCAGGGTCACACAATGAGTCAGTGGCTGAGGTGGGATTTGAACCGGGGACTTCCTGGTTACAAGCCCTTTTCTTTAACCACAGGGACCACACAGCCTTATTATTATTATTATTATTATTATTATTATTATTATTATTTATTTCTTAGCAGATGCCCTTATCCAGGGCGACTTACAATTGTTACAAGATACCACATTATACAAATATCACATTATTTTTTACATATAATTACCCATTTATACAGTTGGGTTTTTACTGGAGCAATCTAGGTAAAGTACCTTGCTCAAGGGTACAGCAGCAGTGTCCCCCATCTGGGATTGAACCCACAACCCTCCGGTCAAGAGTCCAGAGCCCTAACCACTACTCCACACTGCTGCCCCCTTTAGCTCTGTCACGTCTGCTTTACCTGTGCCAAAACCTTCTTCTTTGACAGCTATTGGACATCATTAAGACTTTTTTTTCTGGTAATTGACTTTATAATGCAGCTTAGTTGCTGTGTAATGGTTTTCAATGAATGGATATATTTAATTAGTTGTATTTTTTTTTTTTTTTTTACAGACTTTTCATGTAAAGGTGCCAAAACCTTTTTTTCATGAACACATATTTGAAATACCTTAAGTGCTTTTATATTATAAAGATTGTTTGTTAAAATACCAGAAATTGTGTATTTTTTTTATTTTGGCTATTGTGCACTACATGCTTGTATTGAACATGTTTTATTGAATTATGTTTTGGGCTTCTGATTTTCGGTGCTTTACTCCGACTTTTCTACTCTCTTGTAAGAATTCAATCGATACCTGTTAAGCCATTCGTGTCTCTCAATCACAACTGAGAAATGCATCAAAAGTAAAATTGATTTAATTCACTTTTTTTTTTCCTGTGAAACAACTAAATTGGCTTTTAAATCTTAAGTCTTATTTTCTCATTTCAAAGCTGTAGTGATTCCTCTTTATTTATGTAAATACGTTCTGCTTTGAAGTTATAAAGTATAGTTGTTTCACAGATATAAAACGGTATCGTTACACTCTGGTGTACCAGGTGCACTTGGAGATTAGACATGTTTCTGAGAGCTCTACTCAAGCCACAGGGGTGCAGCACACTTCTTAGTTTAGCCTGGCTGGAATTGCTGTGTAATGAGAGGCTTGCATTGTTTCTTCCACCAGCTTATGATGCAGTTACAGTGCCCCGGACTCCAGTGACGTCACCTCCCGGCAGTGATGTCACTCTCGACTGCTCTTTCTCCTATAAAGCGGGGGCTGATCTCGGGAAAGTGGTGTTACCTGGGAACGCCCTCCTGCCGATGATGTCGTCCACAGTTTCTATTACGGTCGAGACCAGCTGACTCTGCAGAATGAAGCCTACAGGAATCGGACCCAGCTGTTCCCAGAGCAGCTCAGTGTGGGGAACGCCTCCCTCAGACTGAAGCAGGTGCGGGGGGAGGATGAGGGCTGATACACCTGCGCTGTCACCAACCAAGTGGAGAGCACCAGGGGAGACGTGCAACTCATAGTGGCAGGTCAGTATTATTATTATTATTAGTAGTAGTAGTACTAGTAGTGGTAGTTTATTTGGCACATGCCTTTATGCAAGGCGACTACAGCTGTTACAGGGCAGTACAATATTTAAATAGCTTACAGTCCGCTGTAGTGCACTGATAGTGTCTGGATTGTTACCCACATTGTCAAACAGGAAACACAGCGAGAACGATCCATGATGTGGTACGGAACAGAAAAGCCACAGCGCCTGTTATGTATTTTTTTTTTTTTTTAATCTCTTGTCCTGCAGTGATTTTAGAGGACAGGTCTCAACCCGCAGTGCACTAGAGCGGCCATTTTGAAAAGAGCTTTGAAACAGACTTTAAAGTTTGATAGTGTAAAAAGTTGTCAGGATGTCAACCGTTGTAGCAACACATATGGGGGGTGTTACGCTATATTTTTCAGAACCCACTACTTATTCTTTAAGATCTCATTCTGCCCAGATACTGTAAATATAATGAACGATTCATTCCCTGTCTTCCCAGCTCCATACAGTGAGCCTCATGTACACATTGACATCATGGAGGGTCGTGACCAATATACTTTGACCCTCTACTCGAGAGGGTACCCCAGCGCTACAGTGCAGTGGCTGAATGAGACAGGATGTGACATCACAGAGCGCAGCAAGGCTAGCCAATCCCTGGACAGTAGAGGCCTGGTGGAGCTCAGGAGTCAGATGCTACAGCAGAGAGATGAGAACGCAACCTACACCTTCATCCTCAACAACACAAAACTGGATCAGGTTATAAGGAGAAGCTTTTCTGTTACGAAAAACACAGGTGAGACATCCACGAAAGGTTTTGTCGTGGAATCCAAGCACAGGATTACAGAACTGTTTGTGTAAAATATGCACAGCTGGTTTCACAGACATTGATTTCCACTAACCTTGAACTGCCTTACTTCACTAATAATTGTATAATAAATCACAGCTCACTGAACCTCAGAAAAGACTGTTTTCTTTGAGCCCTGCGTTCTCATTCACATAACCTCTTGCTTGCCATGGTCCTGTGGTGTGTTCTGTGAGATGTTCCCATAGGAAGTCATTCACGAGGGTATAGTAACAGGGAATTCACATCTGCTTATCAGCGAGGTCTGTGAGCATTCAACAAAGAGTGTTTTCTTTCTATTTTCTCTAACAGAGAGGTCTGCTGCTCTGATTGCTGGAAGTCCTCTTCTTTTAGTCCTGTGTTTACCTGTCCTCGCATTGCTGATGATGGCGACAATATAGAGGGAAGAGCCGTGCTGGGTGACACTGGAGAAATGAAACGTGCAGCATTAATATATACTTTCTCTGGGTGCTTTCTTACTATTTCTTAATATATATTATTATTTTTAAAGAATGTTATCACATAATAATAACATTGTGTTGATTCAGCGAAGACATTTTCTAAAATAAACTTTGTGGAAATTACTTGAACACCTGACCTTGTTTTTTTTTCCCCCCTTTCAAAACTGACAAACTAAACACGATTATTATATATTTCTTAGCAGACAAGATATCACATTATTTTTACATACAATTACCCATTTATACAGTTGGGTTTTTACTGGAGCAATCTAGGTAAAGTACCTTGCTCAAGTGTACAGCAGCAGTGTCCCCCCCACCTGGGATTGAAGCCACGACCCTCCGGTCAAGAGTCCAGAGCCCTAACCACTACTCCACACTGCTGCCCTATCCGCACCCGATCTGATTGAGAAAATATTAGCCCACAGTGTATAGCTAACAAAATCAAGCGTGTGATTAAACTCGCAGTTAAACCAGGAACGGATCAGACTGCTATGCAACGGGAGTCTTATTTCCATCCCCTGCGATGTGATATTATCATCACGGGCTTGTCACTGTAGACTCCCGTTATGCCCTGGCCCTTGGGGTGACTGTAGTTGTATTGACAAAGGTGGGTCTCAGTAAATGAAACTGAAATACTCACAGAGCCATCTCAGCCTCCATCTCCTTCAAACGGTCCTCTCCTGTCTTGACCGCCATCTTCGCTGTAGTCTGCAAGACGATTTTAAATCGTGATCATTCACTTTAATTCAATATACTGTATCTCTTTCTCGTTATATGTCTTATTGGTTGCTGCACTACATGGATTTACCATTTTAAAATGATGCTGATATAGAGTAGCCTACATATACTGTATGATCTCTCTCACAACACAAAATCTTGGTTGGTATTGAACTACAGGTATTTACCACGGTTTAGCAAAGACGTTAACTCTTTAGTTTTTAATGAATTAATGTATTGTTTCTTCCCACACCTGTAATTGAAATACATGCACTATGATAACCAGTCTCCTGTTCGTTTTCTGTCCTAATTATACAAGGTACTGTATGAAAAGATAAATGAAAGAACAAATATAAAATAATAACACTGATAAGCAACGTTTTTCAAGTACATCGTGTGATTGATGTGCACCGTGGCCTAGTTAGTAATCGCAGCATGGAGCTTCATTTTTAACATGATTGAAACTCATGCTTTAACTTTTGGACAATCGCTCGCATACCTGCTGTCTATACTGTAGTGCTTCCCGATCAACTTATTTCCTGGGACACTGGCATAGACAGATTTTTGAAAGCTCACGCTGAGTGCATGAAAGCATGGAGCTCCTAGGTGGTTTCCCCAAGTCTTCATGACTCAGACAGTGTTGTTTTGTTTTTTACTGTATCTACACACTGTTTGACTATGAAGCTCAGAACGCATTCCTCCTCACAGTCACATCACCGGAGCCCCTGTGGAAGTTATTTTGAATGCAGCTCTGTTCGGTGAGTGTTTTTTAAATTTCAGTTTTCAACTTGTTACTTACATATTTGATGCTTTGCTGGCGATTCTGATAATGTTGACGACTTCTCTTTACATCGCGATACTAATAAACCTGCGCAAGAGATGCATTCCCTGGTCTGAACGGCATTTCGGGTTCTAGTGGAAGTGAATGGAGCAGATGAGATTCATAATTCACTATCTAGTCTCTCCACTTTCATGATATCTATATACTCATATTTACCGATATGTAACTTCTTTTAGCACGATTCACACAGACCTAAAAAAACAGACTTCGAGATTTGGTCAAAGCCGAGGACGGAAGTCTCTTTGGATAAAAGCGTTTGTTAAATTACTAACGTATCCACAAATAGGGTCATAGTTCATTATTCGTTAATAAACAATACAAAAATAAGCTAAATGTAATAGCAAGATCTCTTTTACTAGTGAAAACTGTGGTCAGTAATACTGTCAATATGCCAGCCACAGAAAACACATGATAACATTACCCCCGTATTGTGATATACAGTATTAATTAATCATTAACACATTCAGTACCACTGCCTCATTTGAGGAATGGCTACTTTAGAATTTGATGGTAATTTAGTCGTATTTGAATTGTCTCTTCAACTATATTTTTACGAGAATTTAATCAAATTGTGTTTGCTGCAAATGAAATCTGTGTGGGTGTGGAAATAAACTATACACGCTGTGTGTGTCGCGTCTCAATACTTTCCAGTGTGTGGGGTTAACTCGCATACATGCAGACTATAACAAAAAAAACACGCTGTGTGTGTCGCGTCTCAATACTTTCCAGTGTGTGGGGTTAACTCGCATACATGCAGACTATCATAACAAAAACCGTAAACGACTCATTAACTGTTTAAAATTAGTCACACACTCTGAACTATAACGTTACACAAGCCACGACGCTGACGCATTTTCACATTACCATCTTGATCAACTTCAGGGCTTTGATTCAGCGATTAAGTTTCGTTCCTCACCTGGCAGACGCCTCCTGTGTGACCCCGATCTTCTGAAAGAACCCGGTTTTGTTTGTTTAATCTCGTTCCTGTAAATCTTCAGACTCGCACCTTCTACAAAACAAGCAGCGCCCACTGAACCGGACGCGCTCCGAAACCGTCATCAACGTTAGACGGAAAGAGGTTTGTTTTTTGTTTCCGGTAACGTGGCGCTCTGGGAGCTTGTGTTTTATGAGAGCGCGCTGATGGCTGATTTTGTGTTTTCAGTTCAAATGTTCGTATAGGGAAATCAAGGAATACTGATAAATACTCTGCGAGATTGGGAGAATGCGCTTAGTTATATTCTCAAACCGCACAGACAGCGGTTACATACCTGACAAAAGTCCCTGTATGGCCGGGACAGTACCTATGCGTAGGAAGAAAGTCCAGATCATTACCCATAGAGAAAAACAAATCATATTCTGCACAGTAGAAATCCACACACTGTGCTCTTTGTGCGGCTGACACATATGCTGATCGCTACACAAGTATGCGGTAAATAGATTAACATGTGCATCGTCAATGTCGACTAATTAATATAAACGACATAATGATGATGAATGTGGGCATTTGGTATAATGAAACAGTGGAGCGTTTTCGAGAATAGTCGGACGGGTTTACGGATTTTATTACTCATAAGAGGCTGTGTGGTCCAGTGGTTAAAGAAAGGGGCTTGTAACCAGGAGGTCCCCGGTTCAAATCCCACCTCAGCCACTGACTCATTGTGTGACCCTGAGCAAGTCACTTAACCTCCTTGTGCTTCGTCTTTCGGGTGAGACGTAGTTGTAAGTGACTCTGCAGCTGATGCATAGTTCACACACCCTAGTCTCTGTAAGTCGCCTTGGATAAAGGCGTCTGCTAAATAAACAAATAATAATAATAATGTATTTAAACTTTGTACATTGCTTAAATTCCTTACGGTGCACGTAGAGGAAAGCAGATGTGTGTATATAAATATATATAACTGCAGTGTACGATATTGAAGGCATATGAAAGAAAAGTTTTTTTTTTTTTAAATATACACAAAAATGTTATAAAATGTTTTAAAGATTAAAACATCTTTTATTTTCAGGACGTTTCGGGCAAAAGCCCTTCAGCTGTTTAAAAAGAAAAGTAATCACAGTGCAATAAACTTGTTGAATAATGCACAGCGCATGCGTAGACTGCTACGGGCATCTTTTTTGAAGTAACTAAGTCTAAATGATCGTTGCTGTATATGAACATACCTTTCAATGACATTACCGTCCTGTCTCCCTCCTACCCTTCCTCTCCAAAACCCTCGAGCGGACTGTACACCGCCAGCTCTCTGCTTTCCTGTCCAACCACTCTCTGCTCGACCCTCTCCAATCTGGCTTCCGCTCTGCTCACTCCACTGAAACCGCCCTCCTGTCTGTCACCAACTCACTTAAGTCTGCCCGAGCTGCCTCTCTCTCCTCTGTCCTAATTCTCCTCGACCTCTCTGCTGCCTTTGACACTGTTGATCACTCTATTCTACTATCATCTCTCGCTGACCTGGGGATCTCTGGCACTGCTCTGGCCTGGTTCTCCTCCTACCTCTCCAACCGCACTTACCAGGTAACCTGGCGTGGAGCAACCTCCACACCTCACCCTCTCTTAACAGGAGTCCCCCAAGGGTCAGTCTTGGGTCCTCTCCTGTTCTCTCTCTACACCCGCTCCCTGGGCCCCCTCATCGCATCCTATGGTTTCTCATACCATTTCTATGCTGATGATGCTCAGATTTTCCTCTCCTTCCCCACCTCTGACTCCACCATCTCCTCCCGTATCTCTACCTGTCTGTCTGCTATTTCCTCCTGGATGCACTCGCATCACCTCAAACTCAACCTCTCTAAATCTGACTTCCTTTTCTTTCCCTCCTCCTCCCCCTCCTCTGATCTCTCTATCTCTGTTCCTCTGGAATCTACCACACTCTCTCCCTCTTCCTCTGCTAAGAACCTCGGAGTCACCCTGGACCCCTGCCTCTTATTCCCAGCACATCTCCACTCTGGCACGCACTTGCCGATTCTTCCTGAGCAACATCCGAAGAATCCGACCCTTCCTCACCAACTATGCCACCCAGCTCCTGGTTCAGGCCTTGGTACTCTCCCGCCTAGACTACTGCAACTCCCTCCTGGCTGGCCTCCCTGCGTCCGCCACCCGTCCGCTCCAGCTCATCCAGAACTCCGCTGCCCGCCTGGTGTTCTCTCTGCCTCGCTTCTCCCACGCTACTCCACTACTCCGCTCACTCCACTGGCTCCCGATCACCGCTCGCATCCAGTTCAAGACTCTTGTACTAGCCTACAGATGCCTTGACCAGACTGCACCCAGCTACCTCCAGACCCTCATCTCTCCCTACACCCCCACTCGACCTCTCCGCTCCGCCTGCACTAGAAGACTGGCTCTACCTCCTCTACGCTCCCCTGTCTCCAGAGCCCGCTCCTTCTCCACCCTTGCTCCGCAGTGGTGGAATGACCTCCCTACAGATGTCAGGACTGCCCAGTCCCTGACCACATTCCGGCACCTCCTTAAGACTCACCTCTTCAAACAGCACCTGTAGAACTCCTCTGTTGTATCCTGGGACACTATCACCCTTCCTTAAATGCGCTTTATTTGCTCTTATCTGCCCCCTATTTTACTGCATTTAATCCTGTACTTCAGAGTACTGTAATCTGTCAAGTGTTATTTAATCTGTAGTATTCTGTATTTAATTATATCCTGATGTAACTATCACTGACACTGTTATCTGCTGTATTATTGAATTGTATTTTGTCACACTTGTACTTGCTTGAACCAAAGTCATTGTATTTCTTGCTCTTATTGTATTATTACTTGTACTGTAACACTTCAAATGTATTTGCTTACGATTGTAAGTCGCCCTGGATAAGGACGTCTGCTAAGAAATAAATAATAATAATAATAATAATAATAATAATAATAATAATAATAATTAATAACACGTACACTGGATTCCAGCATTAAACGCATTTATCTGACTATGAGCCCCCGATGTGTTTAACGCTTTCTGGACATGGTAAATGATTGTCTCAAACTCTTATACTGGAACATTCTTATTTTATATCAGAAATAAATCCGTTTTTGTGGAAATCATACCGACCCAAAATAAACCAGTAACCTTTTAAAACGTGCTTTGAAGAAGTATATGCCAAATCTTTATTTAATACAAAGGAAGACGATTCGAAAGATTGATATATTAAAATGGTGCTAAATAAAATAGACTTAAAGCATTCTATTTAGAGAGACCAATAGGCATACTAGAATTAAAAATAATAATAATAATAATTATAAATGCGCTAGCAAATCGTAACTCCCCTGAAAAAGATGGTTCCTCTTTCGAGTTTTTAAAAAATGCCCCAGTTTTGCCAGAAACTTCTTATTACTCCCTTGAGATGGTATGAAGTCGGCATGTAATTCCCCAACTATATTTTAAAAAAATAATAATAATGTTTTCACAACTGAGAGACATTTCGGAAACGTTTTTCAGATCAGCGTGCCATTATTGAATTGTCTGTTTCGATATTCATATGTCGGAAAGCAACGATAGTTTAGAAATGAATATCATTGTATGTCTTTTTAACTATATCTATGAGACCAAGGGAAGTAAAAGCTAATTAATTGCAGTACCACTATAGAAACAAGCCTAGTTAATCCAAAAACTTCGCCAGCGTGTTTTAATGGCATTATTCCAAGTGTCTGTAAACTGCGACTGATGTGCTAAACTGATGCAATATTGAAAACGTGTAAAACAAAGTTACAGCAATAGAAAAGTGTGGATACATCCTCCTGCGTGATTGAACGTCTTCTGATTACAAGTTGGCGCATGCCATAGCAGATGATGAGCTCCGTCTATCACCCTTCTATAACAGCATCTAGAATATACAGCCCGGTAGTCTGAATATGTGTGTTTTTTTTTCCCAGTTTTGTTTTCCCTTTCCCTCCTTCAATACGCTATGTATTATGTATAAGGAGGCAGTGTGGTCCAGTGGTTAAAGAAAAGGGCTTATAACCAGGAGGTCCCCGGTTCAAATCCCACCTCAGCCACTGACTCATTGTGTGACCCTGAGCAAGTCATTTAACCTCCTTGTGCTCCGTTTTTCGTGTGAGATGTAGTTGTAAGTGACTCTGCAGCTGATGCATAGTTCACACACCCTAGTCTCTGTAAGTCGCCTTGGATAAAGGCGTCTGCTAAATAAACTAATAATAAAAATTAATTCAGTATCCGCCTCTAATGCATTCAACTGATTTATTAACACCTCTCTCTGCTGTTTGAATTTATTACATTCTAATATATAATGCTGTACAGTTTCCAACCTTTTACAATGCCCACGTAATCCATCTAGCATACGCGTTAACCGATTCTAATTCCCTATTCCTGACCTTGGATTCCCCTTTGACTCATCTGTATATGCACGTAATGCTCTCTTCTTTATGCTTTTACATATTCATGTGCCTTTTTTTTTAATTAGTTTTTTTTTTCGGCCACAAACCTGATTTACACGAGTAATTCTCCCAACACACAACATAGTCCTTTAGTACAGTCTCCTTAGTTTATTATTATTATTATTATTTATTTCTTAGCTGACACCCTTATCCAGGGCGACTTACAATTGTTACAAGATATTACATTATTTTTACATACAATTACCCATTTATACAGTTGGGTTTTTATTGGAGCAATGTAGGTAAAGTACCTTGCTCAAGGGTACAGCAGCAGTGTCCCCACCGGGGATTGAACCCACGACCCTCCGGTCAAGAGTCCAGAGCCCTAACCACTACTCCACACTGCTGCCCTAACCATTTAGTGGTCACCCGCTGAAGCTGATTTTACAGGAAATACACAGATTTTTAGTTACTAACAAAAGATTTGATACTCTTACCAAACAGGTCATATACATTGTTTTAACTGAGTCTATTTAACCAAAGATGTTAAACATTTATATGCGAACAACATAGAAATACTGTATTCATATTAGTACTGTATATTGTAACAAACTATTGAAAATGTATTTTTTTTCTAAATAACATGTACCGGTAAGGACGTTTTCTTAAAAGGAAAAAAAGAAACGTGGTCAAATCACGCCAGAAATTATATCTTTCTAATTCCTGTGACGGAAGGTATACGAAAAACACTCAGTATTAAACAGTACATTTTTCTAAATAAGATAGTGGAACTCGTTTATGCAAGTCATGTATGTCAAAGAAAATATTCTAGGAAGGTTGGTGTCTCTTATGCGTTTCACTTAAAAAACCGGACATCAGGGCGTCCAGGTTTGTTAATTCCTGCCACGCGGACACAGATGCCAATTCCCGGACTGTCCGGTCAAACCCGGACAGGTGGCAACCCAAACTCAGGGAGACGGTGTTGAATTCTCAAACGCTGTGCAACCCCCGTAAACAACAACACGCATTCTCCCCATTCACTAACCACATGACCCGTCCCGTTCCCCTTACAATACATGTAACATATATAAAAGACAGACGAAACAAACTGAACAGACAACAAGTCCTGCAACAAATTGTCCGGGTCGTTACAATATATTTAATTTGAAAGTAAAAATATATGAAAGCATGACGACCTTTATGTAGAAATCTTCACTAATATGCAATTGTTCTGTATATTTTAATGTGTATGTGTGTGGATGAATGACTGTTATAAATAGAGGCTCGTTTATAAAGTGGGGTGGGTTTATTTAATTGGTCTGTGGGAGGCGTGTGTTGACTGCTCCTGGTTTCTGAAGAACATTCGAAAGATGGATTTATTTAAATTGTGCTAAATAAGAAGCGTACTAGGAAGTCAGTAGGTCAAATACCCCAAAACACTACAATTGAATAATGAGGGCAAATGTAATGTGTGATTGATCAAACGCACTGCCTCCCGGCACTAACACGTCATTTACTAAAAAAAGGTTTTCAACACTCAATTCGTTTATTATTATTATTATTTATTACTTAGCAGATGCCCTTATCCAGGGCGACTTACAATTGTTACAAGATATCACATTATTTTTTACATACAATTCCCCATTTATACAGTTGGGTTTTTACTGGAGCAATCTAGGTAAAGTACCTTGCTCAAGGGTACAGCAGCAGTGTCCCCACCGGGATTTGAAATGCCGATTATAGGAAATATAAAATGTTTTTAGATCAACGTGCTACTATTGAATTGTGTGTGTCGATATATAGACCTCTATTAGTCAGAAAGCAACGACACTTTATAAATTAATCATAGTGGCTGTTTTTCTGTGGCGCCAACGCAGCAAATGAATTGCAGTACCACAATATAAGGTAGTTGATCCGAAAGCATTCCAAAAAAATAAGAGAGAGAGAGAGAGAGAGAGAGAGAGAGAGAGAGAGAGAGAGAGAGAGAGAGAGAGAGAGAGAGAGAGAGAGAGAGAGAGAGAGAGAGAGAGAGAGAGAGAGAGAGAAAGAGAAAGTGAAAAGTGTGGATAGATCTTCATGTCGTGATTGAACTTGGTTTCACCACAAAATGTGTGTGCTCTCTGCAAGCCAGCCAATTGGACTAGTATGTCGTTACATTTTAAAAACCAATCAACAAAGAGAACGCTGCCTCTTCACTGGACTAAACCCATGCTTGCTTTCTTTCCCTCTCTCAGCCAGCACGGTAAGGTCCGTTTTAACAATGTCTCTAGCTTTAGACTCGCAGGTGGACCCACTATTTTTGGTGAAACTGTGTTTTTCACACCATATTCATTGTTATTTTTTCTTGAATAGTCCCCTATTTTAGGTCTAATGCTCCATCGTTTAATGTTTCAAACGCACCTTCTCCTTGTATTGCGTCTGCTCTCTGATTAAACAGCACACTGTGGAGCTTGCATTGAAATTGATAGCGGCGAATTGAATTGAAATTGAAGTGACCACTGTGTTTTAGAGGGCGATTATATATATATATATATATATATATATATATATATATATATATATATATATACATATGAATGTTATCACATAATAATAACACTGTGTTGATTCAGTGAAGACATTTTCCAAAATAAACTTTGTGGAAATTACTAGAACACCTGACCTTGTTTTTTTATTATTATTATTTATTTCTTAGCAGCCTCCCTTATCCAGGACGACTTACAATTGTTACAAGATATCACATTATTTTTTACATACAATTACATTATTTTTTACACATTATTTTACATACAATTATCCATTTATACAGTTGGGTTTTTAGTGGAGCAATCTAGGTAAAGTACCTTGCTCAAGGGTGGGGTGGGTTTATTTAATTGGTCTGTGGGAAGCGTGTGTTGACTGCTCCTGGTTTCTGAAGAAGATTCGAAAGATGGATTTATTTAAATTGTGCTAAGTAGGGTACAGCAGCAGTGTCCCCCACCTGGGATTGAACCCACAACCCTCCAGTCAAGAGTCCAGAGCCCTAACCACTACTCCACACTGCTGCCCTATTTGCACCCGGTCTGATTGAGATCAGTCGATTCAATGGGACGCTATCAAGCAAAAATCATCCCATAGCAATGGGCCAGTAGGTATCTACTAGCCTCCTAACAGGTAGAGTCGGTCCGGATCAAGCGCTTTAATGGACGTGGATGTAATAGCTGCTAGAGGGCGCTAAAAGCGGTGTTGAAATAATAGTTAAATTACTTTAATAGTAACACAGTTAGGTTTAGGGGTAGAGGGTAGATTTAGAGGTTAGTAGGTACCTACTGGCCCATTGCTATGGGATGATTTTTGCTTAATAACGTCCAATTGAATCGATTGATCTCAATCAGACCGGCTGGACAGACTCGATGGAAAACCGCATTTGCTAAGCGAGTTATTCAATACCACATCAGTTTTTCAAAGACACTTGCACACCAGTTTTTATAGTTTATAATAGAAAGCCTTCCGTTTTATTGCATACATTTTTGTCGTTGGTAGTCGTGTAGGCATATGCTTCTAGCGAAATGATGTAGAATACCCATCAATTGCAGATTCCACAGGGTTTAAGTTGTATTGTAAGAATCAAGATGCCATATAGAAATCCAGGGCCCTGAGTTGTGTGTGTTCTGCATCTCAGTCGATTTCTACGCCTGATTTGAATACCTTGGGAGTCAATGATATTAAGCAGCTGTCTAACGTCATTGTGGCTGACAAAACCCATCTTGAATGCATTCATCTGTATCCATGTTATTGTCCCGAGTGTTTTTTTTTTTTTTTTTATGTCTTGCGTTAATAAATTCAGCGCCACGTGTACTGCATCGGATTGGGGTTCTACCGCGTAAAGATTCCATCCGAATGCGCTAAACATTCCAACATTTCCTTATGGTTCAGGCGGACTCCAAATTAAAATCAAACTGTGTTTACTGCATCAGTCATGCGTGACACTTTTTTTTTTATTTAACATTATAGTATTCTATTTTTTATTGGTATTAAGAAAATAATGATTTCATTTCAGGTGATGCATCCAGCCTGGACCCTAGACTATGAAAAGACTGATCTCTTTACTGCACGTGATGCTTTTGATCCAGAGTAAGTTACTGAACAACACCCAGGTAAAAAGAACCTATAATGCAATGCTCAATAATTATTATTTTTTGTTTATTTAGCAGACGCCTTTATCCAAGGCGACTTACAGAGACTAGGATGTGTGAACTATGCATCAGCTGCAGAGTCACTTACAATTACATCTCACCCGAAAGACGGAGCACAAGGAGGTGAAGTGACTTGCTCAGGGTCACACAATGAGTCAGGGAGTGAGCCGGGGACCTCCTGCTTACCTTTTCTTTAACCACTGGACCACACAGTAGATAATGATAGAAATCTGTTCATCATCTGCTGTGTTGCACACACTTTTTTCTGGCTATTGACTTTATAATGCAGCTTAGTTACTGTGTAATGGCTTTCAATGAATGGATATATTTTTTAATTAGTTGTATTAATTTTTTTTTACAAACTTTGAATGTAAAGGTGCCAAAACCTTTTTTTGTCATGAACAAATATTTGAAATACCTTAAGTGCTTTTATATTATAAAGATTGTTTGTTAAAATACCACAAATTGTGTATATTTTGTTATTTTTTATTTTGGCTAATGTTCACTACATGCTTGTATTGAAAATGTTTTATTGAATTATGTTTGGGCTTCTGATTTTCGGTGCTTTACTCAGACTTTTCTACTCTCCTGTAAGAATCGATAACTGTTAAGTCATTTGTGTCTCTCAATCACAACTGAGAAACATGCCAATAGTAAAAATTGATTTAATTTACGTTTTTTCTTTCTTTCTGTGAAACAACTAAATTGGCTTTTGATCTTAAGTCTTATTTTCTCATTTCAAAGCAGTAGCGAGACCAGGGGTCACAAATGGAGACTAGATAAAGGGGCATTCTGAACAGAAAATAGGAGGCACTTTTTTACACAGAGAATTGTGAGGGCCTGGAACCAACTCCCCAGTAATGTTGTTGAAGCTGACACCCTGGGATCCTTCAAGAAGCTGCTTGATGAGATTCTGGGATCAATAAGCTACTAACAACCAAACGAGCAAGATGGGCTGAATGGGGCCTCCTCTCGTTTGTAAACTTTCTTATGTTCTTATTAATGTAAATACGTTCTGCTTTGAAGTTATAAAGTATAGTTGTTTCACAGATATAAAACGGTATCGTTACACTCTGGTGTACCAGGTGTACTTGGAGATTAGATATGTTTCTGAGAGCTCTACTCAAGCCACAGGGGTGCAGCACACTTCTTAGTTTAGCCTGGCTGGAATTGCTGTGTAATGAGAGGCTTGCATTGTTTATTCCACCAGCTTATGATGCAGTTACAGTGCCCCGGTCTCCAGTGACAAAGAGATAGTTTGAATTCAGAATGTAGTGACTTCATTGTCTGCCTTCCTTCCCACAGTTTCATTGGCAGTGGTGGTGCCCCGGTCACCAGTGACGTCACCTCCCGGCAGTGATGTCACTCTCAGCTGCTCTTTCTCCTATAAAGCGGGGGCTGATCTCACCAGAGTGGTGGTTACCTGGCAACGCCGTGACTATCGGGTGGTCCACAGTTTCTATTACGGTCAGGACCAGCTGGCTCTGCAGAATGAAACCTACAGGAATCGGACCCAGCTGTTCCCAGAGCAGCTCAGTGTGGGGAACGCCTCCCTCAGACTGAAACAGGTGCGGGGGGAGGATGAGGGCTGGTACACCTGCGCTGTCACCAACCAAGTGGAGAACACCAAGGGAGACGTGCAGCTCATAGTGGCAGGTGAGTGTCGTCTTACTGAGAGAGCTGCAACACTCCAGTTCTCTATTCACAAGCACACTGCCCTGACACTGTTTTGTAAAATAGAGCCTGTGACATTTGCAGCAAAGTCACTTTGGAGTGCTGAGGTTATTTATTTATTTATCGTACAGTAATCGATTTAGCCACTGGCTCATTTCCGTTGATTTGGAAAACATGATTTTAAAATGCTGTTGTCGTTTCTGTTCCCAGCTGAATTCAGCGAGCCTCAGCTGGTCGTTACTGACCGTCCGGACAGTCCAGACAAGGCTCTCCTGAGCTGCATCTCCACAGGATACCCCAGCGCTTCAGTGCAGTGGCTGAATGAGACAGGATGTGACATCACAGAGAGAAGCAAGACTAGCCAATCACTGGCCAAGGATGGGCTGGTGGAAATCACAAGTCACATTCTAGTGTCCAGGGGTGCTAATTATACCTGTGTTCTTACCCACAGCCGACTGAAACAAACCCTCAAGAAGACAATCACCTTAACAAAGAAGGGTAAGAATATGATATTATTATTTATTTCTTAGCAGACGGCCTTATCCAGGGCGACTTACAATTGTTACAAGATATCACATTATTTTTTACATACAATTACCCTTGTATACAGTTGGGTTTTTACTGGAGCAATCTAGGTAAAGTACCTTGCTCAAGGGTACAGCAGCAGTGTCCCCCACTGGGGATTGAACCCACGACCCTCCGGTCAAGAGTCCAGAGCCCTAACCGCTACTCCACACTGCTGCCGTATATACTCGAATTTTCCAAGTAATTCCCTTTTACACGTTTTTTTTTTTTTTTTGGTCTGCAGGTTTATTAAACAAAAGCAAAAATGCATATTAATGAATGTGTTCATTTCGCAACAAGACATGCTGTCCTTCCCTCACCTTTACAATCGAGTATCAATCAATGGCAGTTAACTTTCATGTTTAAATGCTGGATATTCTTCTCACCCGGGTCCCTGACATTTTTACTGTTTGTTCCAAGTCCGTAAAGTTATTTATTATTATTTTTATTATTTATTTATTTAGCAGACGCCTTTATCCAAGGCGACTTACAGAGACTAGGGTGTATGAACTATGCATCAGCTGCAGGGTCACTTACAACTACATCTCACCCGAAAAACGGAGCACAAGGAGGTTAAGTGACTTGCTCAGGGTCACACAATGAGTCGGTGGCTGAGGTGGGATTTGAACCTGGGCCTCCTGGTTACAAGCCCTTTTCTTTAACCACTGGACTACACAGCCTCTTAAGTTAAAAATTTAAAATTTAAAGTTAAAAATTTAAAATGTGTCTCGACACAAGCAGATGTAACCGATTCGTCATGTACACTCCCGGTGCATGCTGGGATACTGCAGAGACGACTTACAATTGTTACAAGATATCACCTTATTGTTACATACAATTACCCATTTATACAGTTGGGTTTTTACTGGAGCAATCTAGGTAAATTACCTTGCTCAAGGGTACAGCAGCAGTGTCCCCCCACCTGGGATTGAACCCACGACCTTCCCGTCAGGAGTCCAGAGCCCTAACTACTACTCCACACTGCTACCCCTTGTTATTGATTGATACTCAATAATTCTGTAACTTGACAGACCTTTTTCTGTTGGGTAACTAACTGTTTTTTATTCCATTTTAATTTCATATTTCATGACGTAAAACTTGTTAAAGGGGATTATTCTGGAATTACAAGTACCTGCACACCCCTACACCCTATATAACAGTCTAGGTATTGCTGGCTATACACAATACCTGTCCACCAGGTGGCGCTGTCTCTTACAGCTCCACAGACACTGATCCAGCCTGCGTTACACACGGTTCAAGGGAAGCTGACAATCTGGAGAGACGCGTGGGAATAGGAAACTCCATAAAAAAAAAGGAATTAATGATGTGTAAATTGCAGCTGCTGCTTCTATTTCAAGCTGGCCAGAAAGTTTAGTTGTGAAAGAAATATCTTATACTGTAGATGTATAACGCAATTGACTTTTTAGATGTTTTTTTTTCTACATCATCATCTTAAAATAAAAATAAAAATTCATCTGTTATAGAACTTGCCAGCAGTATTTTCCCCTGATCCTAACGGACAACTTGTGATCTGCGAGCACTGTGCTTCTAATGATAATAATAATGTGATTGACAGGTTCAGAGAGGTCTGCTGCTCTGATTGCTAGAAGTCATCTTCCTTTACTCATACCCGTCCTACTGCTAGTGTTGACAACAACAGCACTGATAGCCTTGAAACGAGCTGGAGTGAAGAGCCGTGCTGGGAGATCACCCTAATGCTTTACAACTGGCATGATGAATAAAATAATCTTACAAAAGCCGGTTTGTCTGTGTCTCTCTCTGTGTCTCTGTGTTTCTGTCTGTGTCTCTGTGTCTCTGTGTCTCTGTCCATATATCGCACAACCCTGCTTGGATGAGTTCTACCTCGATTTGAGGGTTTTACAGTTCAGAATTAGTGAAAGGAAAATTGTATGTATATTTTAGAAGAGTAATGACTTTACCAGGGTTTGTTTTGTTAATATGTTTTACCACACTTCTTTGTGCTTTACAATGCTTCCCTATGCTTTACCAGACCTCTCTTCCCTTTTATGCTTTACCAGACCTCTCTGTGCTTTTACAATGCTTCCCTATGCTTTACCATCCCTCTCTGTGCTTTACAATGCTTCCCTATGCTTTACCAGACCTCTGTGCAATGCTTCCCTATGCTTTACCAGACCTCTCTGTGCTTTACAATGCTTCCCTATGCTTTACCAGACCTCTCTGTGCTTTACAATGCTTCCCTATGCTTTACCATCCCTCTCTGTGCTTTTACAATGCTTCCCTGTTTACCAGACCTCTTGCTTTACAATGTTTCCCTATGCTTTACCAGACCTCTGTGCTTTTACAATGCTTCCCTATGCTTTACCACACCTCTCTGTGCTTTACAATGCTTCCCTATGCTTTACCAGACCTCTCTGTGCTTTACAATGCTTCTCTATGCTTTACCACACCTTTTTTTTCTTTCATGTTTCCAAAGTACAATACAAAAACTGCAAAAGAGAAAAAATAACTGATCAGCTAGTTTAATAAAAACTCTTAATATAAGATGTTATTTTTTGTAATGGTTTATCCATGAACACACTGCTCTCGGCTCTCAGACCCAGGATGTGCACGTCACAGGAGAGTAGAAATGAGTAAACTCTGTATCCCTTATATGAGAAGTGGGGAAACTCCGTATACCCTCGACTACACACTGACCAAAGGGAATTACACACTTATTGATACAGTACTGTATGTATTTAAAAAAAGCATGTGAAATGTATCTCGTTGTGTTGTTTTTTGAACAGTGTGATTATATACATGTTAAGGATAGTTATGTATGCCACGCCCCTCCATTCCACCGCCCGGGAATTAGGAGCAGCTGAGACACGCCCACTGAATGCACCTGTGCACGCGGTACCCTGAGAGCCTAACCATTAATACGCTTCATCAGAGCAGAAGAGGAGGGGGCTGTGAGTCCTGCAATCCTGTACACTGAACTCTCAACAAGTAAGATCCGTGCATGTGTTCGCTTTTCACTAAGAAAAGGGTTAAACCGCACTGCAGATGCACCAGCGTTACCACGGATTGTGAGAACATGCAACTGCGGAACAATAGACGCGTCCTTCAGACCACGCGGGGTCTCTATTGTTTGAGTGCAAAAATATGAATCATACAAAAAAGAGTGATTAAAAAAGGCTACAGGTGTAAAGTTAATGCAGGTTCACAAACATGTGAATAATTTACTCCAAGTCCTTCAGCTGGAAAAATATATAAATACAGAGTGAGAGAGAGAGAGAGAGGTGAAAGTGAGAGAGTGAGAAAGTGAGAGAGTGAAAGTAAGTTTTAGTGAAAGCATCCTTCATTGTTTGTTATCTTACACGTGCAGCCAAAGTTAACTCTAATTTTCAACGGTATTAAATGTGCGTGTGTCGTTTTTTTCATTGTATGGAATTTGCCCTAACGAACGAAATTGTTGTTTTTAAACATGAGATCGTTTTTTTGTGTGACTAATGGACTTTATTCAAATATATTGGCACAGACAAGGGACAGGTGCGCGAGAGAGATCTTTTTATCGCGCCATTTCTTTTCGGGCCTTTTTATTTTGAATGTAAACAAATAAATACATAAATTCCTGTCCCGCTTCATCTAATGTGAAACAACATTAAAAGCAATGCTTTGCAAAGCAGACACAATGGCCCTGAATATCAACAGCGTCTCCCGACAGTCCGAAACTATGCGAGGTGAAAGTAAATTAAATAATGAATGACAATTCATTAAAAAATGAAATTTAAGCAAGTATCGCATATTGAATTTTGCCATCAAATAATAAAATACATTAAATATTAAAGTATCAAATGTTACATTTGAACATCGAATGTTAAATGGAACAGTCGAATTATAAAAACTCGCGTCAAACATTAAATATGAGCTTTATTTAATTTTTGTTACTTTCAATTCCCATACGAAAGCCGCTGGCTCTGTTTGTTTTAATCCGACTCATTCTGAACGCTGTTTCCATCATAAAATGAAACACTTTTCTGCTGTTTTCCGACAGGTGGAGTGGGTGCAGTTTACATCAAGCTGGCGGAAAATTTATACGGTATTTAAATGAGAAACCTATATGTTAATGACGCAGTTTTTACGTCATTTCAGGATTTCAATCATGAACACTGTTATTGAGTTACACACCGCTTTGAAGTTCCGACAAACGGAAAAATGCGACATTTCGAAATTAGCATGAAATACTCTACTGCGATTATGGAGTTTCTTTGATTACACGATGTTAAATAAAAAAAAATAATAATTATATATAGTTATATAAATAATAGTAAAAATGACTTTAATAGTAACACAGTTAGGTTTAGGGGTAGACATTAGGTTTAGGGGTAGGGGGTAGATTTAGGGGTTAGGAGGCTAGTGGGTACCTCCTTGCCCATTCCTATGGGATAATTTTTGCTTGATAGCGTCCCATTGAATCGACTGGAATAGTGCATAACACTAGGCGCAGTGCTTCTGATGGCATGGTCACTGTTGTTCGATTGCAAACATATTCATCAGACATCGTTTTTGAAGTAGTGCTACTAGTGAGTAAGCGTAGTAACAGCGCAGAGTCTCCTGCCACGGCGAACATGTTAAGTTGGACCAGAGAGAGGGAGAGGGGGAGAGAGGAAGGGGAAAGGGAAGAGGAAGAAGAAGAAGCAAATGCTTCCTCTAACTTTATTTTTCAACGGTATTAAATTTGTGTGAGTGTCCTTTTTATATATATGGAATTTTACCTAATGAACAAAATCGTTGTATTTTTTAACGTAATATCGGTATTGTGCGACAGGTTGTCGTTATTATATATGTGTGTGTGTATAGCACAGACGAGGGACAGATGGATGAGATCGGGCCTTTTTGTTTGAGTGTAAAAAGTCCTTTTTAAACGCATCTCTGAACCCCTATGATCACTTTGCAGGTGCGCTGGACTCAGAAGGATTTGCTTTGTTTCCAAGCTATGAAACCGCTGCTTCTCTGAACCCCAGCAGAGGAAGGACAGCCCACATGTTTCACTGAACACAATGATCACCCTGCAGCTGCGCTGGACTCACAAGGGCTTGCTTTGTCTCCAAGCTATTAAACAGCTGCTCTTCATACAAGTTTGGCTGCATGGTAAGTTACTGGAAAAACAAAAACAAAGGTTACATTTTATTTTTATTTCTGACCGGAACTTTGGAGTACAATAGGCTGTGAGACATGCTGTAGCAGATGCGTTTATCCAAAGCGACTCACAGAGACTAGGAGGTGAACTATGCCTCATCAACTGCTGCTGCTGCACAGTCACTTCCAATAGGACCTCGTTTGAACAACAAGGTGAAGTGACTTGCTCAGGGTCACACACAGAGTCACTGGCTGAGCCAAGACTTGAACTAGAAACCTCCTGTTATCAAACCCCTTTCTTTAACCACCAAGCTTACTAAATTATTATTATTATTATTATTATTATTATTATTATATTATTATTATTATTATTATTAATAGTCATTTAGCTATACTATGATCTTCTGTTGCGATTTCTTCGATAAGTTTTTCACACTGGCATTTACAGGACCTGTTCAGGTACACATACGCATCAATGGCTGCTTTGTTTTTTGTTCTAGTTTGTGATGCAGTTACAGTGCCCCGGTCTCCAGTGACATCACCTCCTGGCAGTGATGTCACTCTCAACTGCTCTTTCTCCTATAAAGCGGGGGCTGATCTCGGGAAAGTGGTGGTTACCTGGCAACGCCGTGACTATCAGGTGGTCCACAGTTTCTATTACGGTCAGGACCAGCTGGCTCTGCAGAATGAAACCTACAGGAGTCGGACCCAGCTGTTCCCAGAGCAGCTCAGTGTGGGGAACGCCTCCCTCAGACTGAAACAGGTGCGGGGGGAGGATGAGGGCTGGTACACCTGCGCTGTCACCAACCAAGTGGAGAGCACCATGGGAGACGTGCAGCTCATAGTGGCAGGTCAGTGTCGTCTTACAGCTGTTGAATTGCAAGCTTGAATAAAAGCAATAAAGAAAATCACAAAAAAAAAACAACATGCCAAGTCTGTCAAGAGAGCAGCGCCTTCATGCGATCGGCATGTTGGAGGCTGGACTAGGGCAGCGTGCTGTGGCTCGCCATCTTGGGTGCTCACAGCCAGCAATTTCAAACCTGGTCGAGACGGTATAACCAGACACACTCTGTCAATGACAGAGCCACGAACTGGGAGACCAAGAGTCACAACACCTGCCCGAGATCGACAGATCATTTTGCAGCATCTTCGTGATGTCAATTGTTAATCAGCACAATAAAAAGTCACTGCACCTGCTCTAAAACAGAGTGTGTCATTTTTCGATCAAATCTAGTGAATTTTATCCAAATATAAGTGATAAGTTTCTTTTGATGCTCAGTATATGTATTTGTCAGGGACCGCATACAATTACAACACTGGTTCCATGTAAACATGACGTCGGACGCACTCCACTGTGTACAGTAATCGATTTAGCCACTGGCTCATTTCCGTTGATTTGGAAAACATGATTTTAAAATGCTGTTGTCGTTTCTGTTCCCAGCTGAATTCAGCGAGCCTCAGCTGGTCATTACTGACCATCCGGACAGTCCAGACAAGGCTCTCCTGAGCTGCATCTCCACAGGATACCCCAGCGCTTCAGTGCAGTGGCTGAATGAGACAGGATGTGACATCACAGAGAGAAGCAAGACTAGCCAATCGCTGGACAAGGATGGGCTGGTGGAAATCACAAGTCACATTCTAGTGTCCAGGGATGCTAATTATACCTGTGTTCTTACCCACAGCCGACTGAACCAAACCCTCAAGAAGACGATCTCCTTAACAAAGAAGGGTAAGACCATGACATTATTATTATTATTATTATTATTATTATTATTTATTTCTTAGCAGACGCCCTTATCCAGGGCGACTTATACTTGTTACAAGATATCACATTCTTTTTTACATACAATTACATTATTTTTACATACAATTACCTATTTATACAGTTGGGTTTTTACTGGAGCAATCTAGGTAAAGTACCTTGCTCAAGGGTACAGCAGCAGTGTCCCCCACCTGGGATTGAACCGACAACCCTCCGGTCAAGAGTCCAGAGCCCTAACCACTACTCCACACTGCTGCCCTTGACTGGCTTATCACTTCAAACCTGAGCCACTAACTCCATTTGTAATGGAGACGTGACTTGCTGTAAAAGTTTTTGATGTCTGTTTTTCGCTTGTGGGCTTTTTAAAATGAAGCTATCCCACACAACAGAAGGGGGACTGGATTATAGTAATTACAGGGCACTTAACCCCACCTGTCCCCCAGCATCTCTTTATAGACACATGGACTTCCTGCTTTTCTCAATCCCTGTACAGAAGCGTTGGATTGAAGAAGCATTCCTGATGTTGATTCTCATTTTGTTTTTTTCTAATCCACAGGTTATCCGGACAGGCATCGCATTGTTTTGTGGGTTGTCTTGACAGTGGTAGGGGTAGCAACAGTGATCATTGTAATCTGCCTGCTTTTCAAGCGCCGCTGTGATGCCAGCACTTAAACAGAGCCAATAGAACAACAGAACATGCCCTGTCCGATTTAACAGGTTCCAGGGGTCCATCAGACATGTAAAAGTATCACATCTCAGGGAGCTGTTCTCGTACATTGCAGTTGCTTTATTAGCATCAGGGCATTATAAATGATTCATGTCGGGTACATCGGTGTGTCTAAAACACCAAAGCATGGTACTGCACTTATACTGTACAAAGACAATCTGTGAACATGATTGCAAACGAGCACTGCACTGTAATACAGCATTTTGCAATTTACTAAATAGTATTCCAAAATCGCTGCTTGCCCTACTTTCTCAGTCTGTACCAATCACGTGACTAACTGTAAACTTCATTTGACTTTATGATTTGGTTAAATTGGCATTTTGTCCTGTAATTTGGCTTCACTGTTCTTTGCATAATTTGGTTTGATTTGGCTTTTTTATCTTCCAATTTGGTTGTTTTGTCTCTTAGTTAAACTCGCTCTTATAATTGACTGCATTCTTTATTTTGCTCTTACTTGAATTTGATCTTATTGTTTTTTTTCATAACTGCTCTTATCTGTATTATGATATTCTGTAATGTGATATTTTATAATGTGATACTTTGCACTGTGATATTTTGTAACAATTGTATTGCCCTGGATATGCTTTTTTTAGTTGATACAAAGTATCTATGAAGAGATAATTTGGTCTAATTGATTCCTTTTGTCCACTAATACAGATTGATTGTCTGTATAATTTGATATATTTTAGATTGATTGTCTGTATAATTTGATGTATTTTAGATTGATTGGCTGTATAATTTGATCTATTTTAGATTGATTATCTGTAAATCGGTATCCTATTGCTGCTTGCCACTGAATGTTCAGTTGTAAATGTGTTGTTCGTATTTGATACACATTACACTGACATTTCAGGTTAAGTTGAATACATCAGACGTGCTGCTTTATTACTATTTAAATAGTGTCTTATTGTGCAGCACTTTATTAAAGTTTGTACAGTATTTTAATGAAACAAAAAAACAAAACCAATCTCTTCAGAACACTTTGTTCCTCGACCATAATAAATTAGACAAATACTGATTTCCTATCCTATCACTGCTTTATTACACTTTGCTGTGCTTTTACTATGGTGAACGTGAGTTGACTATGGCTTGTTTTAATATGCTTTACCAGACCTCTCTGTGCTTTACAATGCTTCCCTGTGCTTTACCAGACCTCTATGTGCTTTACAATGCTTCCCTGTGCTTTACCAGACCTCTCTGTGCTTTACAATGCTTCCCTATGCTTCACCAGACCTCCCTGTGCTTTACAATGCTTCCCTATGCTTTACCACACCTCTCTGTGCTTTTTGGTTTCCCCTATGCTTTACCAGACCTCTCTGTGCTTTACAATGCTTCCCTATGCTTCACCAGACCTCCCTGTGCTTTACAGTGCTTCCCTATGCTTTCAGACCTCTCTGTGCTTTACAATGCTTCCCTATGCTTTACCACACCTCTCTGTGCTTTACAATGCTTCCCTATGCTTTACCATACCTCTCTGTGCTTTACAATGCTTCCCTATGCTTTACCACACCTCTCTGTGCTTTACAATGCTTCCCTATGCTTTACCATACCTCTCTGTGCTTTACAATGCTTCCCTATACTTTACCAGACCTCTCTGTGCTTTACAATGCTTCCCTATGCTTTACCATACCTCTGTGCTTTACAATGCTTCCCTTTGATTTACCAGACCTCTCTGTGCTTTGCAATGCTTCCCTATGCTTTACCAGACCTCTCTGTGCTTTACAATGCTTCCCTATGCTTTACCACACCTCTCTGTGCTTTGCAATGCTTCCCTATGCTTTACCACACCTCTCTGTGCTTCCCTGTGCTTTATTACACTCTGCAGTGCTTTTACTACAGGACACTTTTATAAGGGTTGAATAGTGTGATCTCTCTGTATCTTATTCAAGATGTCGTCTCTTCAGACCACCATCATGTGCTTTCATTGGCAGCGTTCTTACTAGGGGAGCGGTCACATTTTAGTTTTTGAAATATTTCTTTTTGGTGCCAGATAATTATGAAACTCCCTTTTGACTAATAGAGCTGCTGCTTCATAGATAAGCTCTCCAGTTGGACCCCCATACTGGCATTCTAACCACAGGGCTAATTTACACAGGGAGACACCCCCCTCACTTTCATTATTTCACATAGAATAATCTTTATGCATGCATCCGCTACAGGAACTGCCCCTCCCCCCTTTTGAAACCAAATTTACGCCACTGATTCCAACGGTTGTTTTATATCTGGGTTTCCGCTGCGGATTGTGGTGATGAGAGAGAAAAGAAAAAGCTAATCCTATCCAGAAGATGGTGCTGCGTGACGTCATTGCGCAGGCGCCACGAGGGATGGAGTAAGAGGGGAGGCTGAGTTGAGTTGTTTGTGTTCCTTAATAAGCCTGTGATTAAAATACAAGTTGAATTCAATACTGGGATTTGCGTCAGTTATTCATAAGAACATAAGAAAGTTTACAAACGAGAGGAGGTCATTCAGCCCATCTTGCTCGTTTGGTTGTTAGTAGCTTATTGATCCCAGAATCTCATCAAGCAGCTTCTTGAAGGATCCCAGGGTGTCAGCTTCAACAACATTACTGGGGAGTTGGTTCCAGACCCTCACAATTCTCTGTGTAAAAAAAGTGCCTCGTTTTTCTGTTCTGAATGCACCTCTGTCTAATCTCCATTTGTGACCCCTGGTCCTTGTTTCTTTTTTCAGGTCAAAAAAGTCCCCTGGGTTGACATTGTCTATACCTTTTAGGATTTGGAATGCTTGAATCAGATCGCCGCGTAATCTTCTTTGTTCAAGACTGAATAGATTCAATTCTTTTAGCCTGTCTGCATACGACATGCCTTTTAAACCCGGGATAATTCTGGCCGCTCTTCTTTGCACTCTTTCTAGAGCAGCAATATCCTTTTTATAACGAGGTGACCAGAACTGAACACAATATTCTAGGTGAGGTCTTACTAATGCATTGTAGAGTTTTAACATTACTTCCCTTGATTTAAATTCAACACTTCTCACAATATAATTTAAACATATAAAAGCTCAATAAGAAAACAGTTAAAAGACTATTACTAGCCCGACTGATTACTCCCAGCAAGCAAACTCAGAGACAGGAGTTTTGCAGTTGAAGCGCCAGGAGCGCATATTTATTAACAAACAAACAAACAAATCAAACAAAAAGGGTTAAACAAATAAACTAAGAAGACAAAAGCAACAGCTATCTCTGCGCTTGAGCTGAGAGCACACCCGCCTACGACCATTTCAAGACAAATCATTTTTCACCTCCTTTATACCAGGTGGCTGGGACCGGATTGACCATCAATGAATCAGTCATGACCCACATAACACAGGGGGTCTGGCAGGGGTAGATTATAACCCCAGCCCTGCCAAACTTAAATTCAAAACATGTCAACTTTATTAACATTGAACACACACACACACACACACACACACACTATTTACCTACAGGGCTTCCACTCTGTCACACTGCTGGAAGTGTGATGTCACCAGCTTCTCCCAAACACAGGCAGATTGCACGCTTGTATATACAACTGCATTTCCAGGTACAAATTAGCTCTCCTGTCTAATTGGCCTGCCCCTCAATAAGCGGGGGACCGACCAATCCACAATACAAAATGTACAATATTTAGTCAGATCTTCTTTTAGGGGTGTTCGGCTCAGGAGATCAGCACTAGGGGGTGCTAACTGGAGCGGCATGGACAGCTTTCTCCATCGGGGAGGATTGCGGGGTCTGTGTCCTCACTTGACCCCCCCTGGTCCAGCCTTCTTGACCTTCATCTCAGCACAGGACCGGAGTGTCTTAACCACAATCCAAAAGAGCCGGGTTCATCTGCATTCATAGCTTTAGAGGTCTTAACCTCATCTCTCCAACGGGACAGAATCCGTAATGGCAGTGCATCGTCCAGAAATCCTGGAGGAGTTGCAGGTCAAGATCCTTCAGGTAGAGTTCCCCTGCTCCCTCCATCCATTCACTGTAGTGTAAAGGTATACCCTCAGGGGTAGCTGGGCTGGTTTCTGAGCAGAGGGAGGGATCGCTCAGCCTGTTACAGCTGCTCCAGCTCCATAAAGAAACATGCCGAGCACCAGCAGCAACACAAGCAGCAGTGAGAATGTAACAGGCAGCCGGCTTCTCTGTTCAATACTGCGCCTGCAGAAAGAGGAGACGAGCGCTGACATACTGTAGCAACATGGAGCAGAGTGGAGGTGTACAGTGGGAAACTACTGTCCTCGAGGGGGTGTAGTGTCTGACAGGGGACTGCATTGGGAGAGGACACCAGATCAACATAAGGGGGGGTAATGTCTGACAGGGGATTGCAAAACAAGGGGTATTTGTTTCTCAAAGCCTGAAGTAGACTGTCCAGTCGATATATGATTAATTAAAACTTCTGCATTCAGTGTCTATATAATATTAACTGAACTGTAAAGGAGAACTCTGCTGCTATCTTAATGAAATGAAACAAAGCTCTTCATTTCTTTATCTGAGCGTGTTCAACATTTATCAGCGTTCTCTTTGTGAATGTTTTATTTAACAAGACCAGGCACTTTTACAGTTCATGGCCTGACTACTGCACACATGACTAATCTCAACAGGGTCTGGTAGCAAAGGACAAGGAGTCTTCTGTAATCGGCTGCCCGCTGAACTTCAGTAAAGAGCTGCAGTGGAGAGGGAACAGAATCGGACGTTCTGAATTGAGGTGGCCTCGGGTTGACTGAATTATAAAAACGGTGCACCCTCACCCCCGTGCGCTCAGCCCTGATTTCTCTCCACATGCCCTTACCTGTGCTTAGGTGCAGGGTGACAGCTCGGCTCACTCTCTGCTCCATCACGGGGTGATCCAGCTCGAAGGTGAAGGTCTCTGCTTCATTCACCACTGCCTCCAGCTCGCTCTGGATCTGGTAGAGCCCCCTGCTGTCCACAGACTGCTTGGTGCGGCTCTGGTTTGTGATGTCACTTCCTGCCGCATTCAGCCACAGCAGTGTGGGCCGGGGATAACCGCCCGCCACCTTGACAGTCAGGGTCACAGGATCACCGGGGCGAGGCAGGCCAATCGCTAACTGCGGCTCGCTGTAAGGGGCTGGACAGACACAGAAACACAGCCAATGAACAAGCTTTTTAACCACCTGCACAAATATGAACGTCAACATTTGAGCCACGTGCACGGTCTTCAAGATCAAGAAGAAAAGTAAGTCATTTGAACACAGAGCCTAATATGCATAGAACACAATGTGAAGAACACATAATCTGCTGCTTTTACTAAGGAACTGACCCCAACCCTGATGGCAGCTAAGAATGAAAGTGTTTTGTGTGGTTCCTGTTACCTGCAGACCGACTTCCCCTCTCTTTCGTTAGTGCTGTAAACCTGAACACATCTCTACAGGAATACAGATCATCGTTCCTCTTCTCCGTCGATAACAATCAGCGCCTCCCTTGTTTTGAAATGTGTACATCTTCAAAATGACATGCTAGTGTATTTTTTTATTTCATAAATTTAGAGTACTCAATTATTTAACCCCTGATTTGCTCCCCTATGTAGAATGTCCTGTCCTTTCTCCCTCACCACAGCGATTCCCCACAGAGTTCAGGAGAACTGAAGGTTCAGCGGACGTCCTCCGATCCCACGAGCGAGCCAGCTTCCTCTTCCACACCCAGGAACTCCAGAGCGGAGGTCAGCGACCACCGGCCTCCGGGGACAAAGGCCAGCCCTGCAGTTGTCCACCGAGCTCACTGGACGCCTGGCGGTAGGGTCCGGGCAAGCAATGAGGAGAAACCTGAGCTCGCCTGGCATGTGCTGTGTGTGTTTAACATGTCCCCTCTCCCCTGAATTACCTGCCATGGTATAATAGTCAATGACAGGCTGGTTTATAAACACTGACCTGCCACTATGAGCCGCACGTCTCCCCTGGTGTTCTCCACTTGGTTGGTGACAGCGCAGGTGTACCAGCCCTCATCCTCCCCCCAAATGACCTGTTTCAGTCTGAGGGAGTTCCCCCACACTGAGCTGCTCTGGGAACAGCTGGGTCCGATTCCTGTAGGTTTCATTCTGCAGAGCCAGCTGGTCTCGACCGTAATAGAAACTGTGGACCACCCGATAGTCACGGCGTTGCCAGGTAACCACCACTTTCCCGAGATCAGCCCCCGCTTTATAGGAGAAAGAGCAGCTGAGAGTGACATCACTGCCAGGAGGTGACGTCACTGGAGACTGGGGCACCACCACTGCCAATGAAACTGTGGGAAGGAAGGCAGACAATGAAGTCACTACATTCTGAATTCAAACTATCTCTCTCTGTGAGATGTCTGCTCGCTCAGAGGGGGCTACAAACAGAGGGGGTTATTTTGTAACATGTAGCCCGTCTACGCCAGTTCAGTGCGATAAAGCACACAGCAATATTAGATCACTGATCAGGTTCTTTTTATTTGGATACAGAGTTAAAATACTGGGAACAGCGTCACCAAGAAAAACAGAGTCAACAGATCCATATAAAAGCAATGAGAACGTTTTTATCTGACAGCGCAGTTAAAAGCAGCACCAACCCATTGTGTACTTTCATGAGCTGGAAACCACCAGTAACACCCTATTAACTGCATGCTACCTATATATTTAAATAATCAGATTTAAAAAAAAACAATAAAAATCCATCTGTGTTTTTTGCATCCTCCGCTTACTACAATTAAACCTTTTGAAACTTCATTAACTATTACCATAAAGCCGACATGTCTACAGCATTCCCATGGCTGTAAATACATTATATTTTCACCATCAGTGAATAATCAAACAAATATATTAATATAAATAAAAATAAGAGACTGAAATGTCCGCTTCTGGTTCTGGAGAGAGGGATTGTAAGAAAGAGGATCACAGATCCCGAGATTGTCGCACAGGTAAAGCAGACGTGACAGCGCTAACAGATTGTACCATTCCCTGTTGGATCAGACCATTCCAAGGCCGCGCTGTTTACTGTAGGTCAGAATAAAGCTGTATAAAAGAATAAATCTCTTACTGGTTAGAAGCAGAGGCAGAGCAAACAGACAGGAGCTGAGTGTCTTCATAACAGCACAGAAGAGCTGGGGAAATACAATAATAATAATAATAATAATAATAATAATAATAATAATAATAATAATGATAATAATAATAACAAAGGAGTGTAACAAACAGTTACAGATTTCAAGTTAGCTCTACCGTTTTATAAGTAACTTGAACTCTGCAACTGTATAAGAGCTGAAAACAATTAAAAGGTCTAATTAAGCAAATTATTAGTCCAATGAAGGGTCTAGTTGAGTAACTGAGAGCTCTGTTGGAATGGAAACCAGCAGACGCAGGGAAATACAATAATAATAATAATAATAATAATTTGTGGTTTGTCTGTTTGTTATTGAAGTGGTGCAGCTCCCGAGGTTGCCAGGGAGCCAGGGAGAGTGATGTGCTGCAGTGATTGGTGAGAGTCTTTATGGCACATTCAAATTCTATTCGCGAACATACACTTTACTGACAAGGACGGTGGTCTCACTGAAAATACAGCTGCCAAAACACGTGTGACAAAATTCAGGACATAAGAACATAAGAAAGTTTACAAACGAGAGGAGGCCATCCAGCCCATCTTGCTCGTTTGATTGTAGTAGCTTATTATCCCAGAATCTCATCAAGCAGCTTCTTGAAGGATCCCAGGGTGTCAGCTTCAACAACATTACTGGGGAGTTGGTTCCAGACCCTCAATTCTCTGTGTAAAAAAGTGCCTCCTATTTTCTTTTTCAGGCTGCCTGTCTGCATACGACTTGCCTTTTAAACCCAGGATAATTCTGGTTGCTCTTCTTTGCACTCTTTCTACAGTGTTGTGCAGTGGATATGCAGCCATGTTTAAAACCAGACCCCCCTTCATTTTTAAACAAAGAACAGCTGCCATCTGCAGCAGTGCATATGAAGCTGCATGTTATACACAGGGCTTGAATTTGTTGGTATTTAATTTTTTTTCCTCTCACAAAAGGCTTGAACAAAACCAAATGTTTTACAGTGGTGGGGATGAACATCAGCTGCCTGCTTGTGTGGATCTTGTGATGCAGATCGGATGATGACTGTGAATCCCCCCGCCACATGGAAATGAGTCCTATTACATAAAATCAATCTTGTGATTAAGAACAAAAGCAGTCTTTCTCCTGATGAATGATCTCATGGTTATTTCAGAACAGCACACTTACATTTTCTAGACAACTAAACCAAACTGGAGAGAAGTTAGCTGCCCCTGATTCAATTGCCATAATAGAAGCCACAGAGTCTGAGGATAGTATTACTGTCAGGTCTGACATCACTTATCCATTCCGACCATAGATGGCACAGTATGGCAATCATGTCTGCAGTAACTAAGTGAGTCTTATTGTATGGATTAGACCAGAACGATTCGCTCAATACAACAATTAATCAGTTTAATATTAGTACTTTAAAAGGCAGTTTTGCATACCAGTTTCGGGGAGGACAGCGTGTGCACTCCTGGTTCATTCCTCTGATCCACCAAATAAACTCTAGATGAGACTGTTTGTACTCAGACTGTGGTGACATCATTCTTTAACGACCCATTATTCTTTATTTCTTTCAATAGAGCTTGGTATTCCCCTTTTAATAGACATGTATTCATGGCGCGTTTTGATTGGGCGGCGGGTGATTTCCCTCGCTCTCTTGTTTTGTATTCCTGGGAGTGTATGTTCAGTTATCATCCCAGTGGGGAATTACATTCAGTGCTGGATAAAATTATATCTTTCTCTCACAACACCGGACTACCTCTGATCCTCAACTGAGCTCGTGAGAATTTGAGACTCTGCCTGAAAAGCCTCAGAGGAGGGTGGCGAGCATATACAGACTGAACTATAAATCTTTTTCTCTAAGGGCAAAACACAATTCAAAAGGAAAACTAAAGAACAAGCAGGCACATTTAATAATGACGAACTTGTACTCCTTAAACAATCAGCAGTGAAATTTATGTTGTCTTGGCTAAACACAGATTCACATCCAAGCTGTCTGCCTCCACTGAGATGATGCAGACAATCTCAGAATATATCACATTACCTTTATTAAGGGTATATAGATTAAAGATATTGAGCCTGTTTACTTTTAAAGAAACATCAAATACAACAATATGTTCAGGTAGATTACTTATAGTTAATCTCATAAAGTTTCATTAAAGATGTTCTTTTAACATTTTAAGTGTGCAAACCTAAACAATTTAAAACAGTTCAATTCTATGTGAATGTGTTAATAATGTCCATTTAGACAGATGAAAGGAAAAAGTGTGGTCAGTGTGTGGTTTGTACTCAACGGTTCCTTGAAGCTTAGACTTTGGTCCGCGGGTTTGGAAACTCAATCTGTTGATGAAGTGTCCAGTACAAAAAACTCTCCTCTCCGCAACGAAGTCTTCAAGCCTACACTGGATTTAACTTAAAACAGAGCTTTCAATTATCGATAGACTCAACAAACAACTGCAACAAATATCTTCAGTCCTCGATATAGGATCCACAACAGCGCCCGTCCCGGGGGCTCTCCTCTTTGCTGAATCTTTAGCTAGCTGAAAAATGCAGAGCACAGTTTATTTTGGATACGGTGGTTTTAGGTTTCCAGCAGACCTTCACTGGCTTGTCTGATAACAGTCTCTTGCAGGGGCGGCGCCACGATGGGTCTGAGGGGCCTGGGCCCACCCATTTTGCTCATGGACGCCCACATCCAGTTATGGCCTCACTGAGATTGACAATTTAAAAATATTTCATACCAAACCGTATCAGACTGTAATCCGCTGCGGCGAGTCTAGCTCATCCTTGTGGTTCGAAAAAAATATATCCGTCCCACCCACCTCAGCATCGCTGTCATGGTTATGAAAAAAAAAATGTCAAACTAAAATTGGATGGCTGCGATATGAGATCTACGTCTTCGATACTATAGTATCGAAATTACAGCGCGTCTGCAGCATCCATACAGGAACGTTTCTTTCATTGCAAAGGCATGTCCACAAAGTGAACCAGCATGTTTAGCTGTTGTTCTTATTTTTACATTTGCAATTAGCTATCTAAGTTCAACACAGATCAGCAGTGTGGAGAAGTGGTTAGGGCTCTGGACTCTTGCCCGGAGGGTCCACCATGGTTCAATCCCCGGTTTAGGGGACACTGCTGCTGTACCCATTAAAGGTCCATACTTTAATAGATTGCTCCAGTAAAAAAGTAAACTGTATAAATGGGTAATCGTATGTAAAAATAATGTGATATCTTTTAACAATTGTAAGTCGCCGTGGATAAGGGCGTCTGCTGAGAAATATAATACAGAATATTTAGCCAACTTTGCAGTAAACCATAGCTATATTTGTGTCTTACGCATTAGCAATGTCCCGACACATTTTGTAAAAGAAAACGAACCGACAAATCAACAAATGCGCCAGTAATTACTCACAGATTTCATTTTATTTCGATTTTACAATTGTGTATGTAGACCTGGTTATAACCAGTTTACAGCTGGTTACAAATATTTAGTTTTGAAGTGTTAATTTTATTATAGTTATTCATTTTTTGAAGTCAAATTTAACGCTGGGTTTTGTTAAAAATTATTATTTTATGTTATTTTTGTTTATAATTACTTCGTTTTCCAGGGCGACTTTTGTGTATATATATATATATATATATCAGTTTACACAATATCTTCATTTGAAATGTTTATTTTATTATAGTTTTTCTATTTTTTACGTCATGATTAAATGTGCTAATTTTCCCCACTGTTTTAACAATGTTGTCCTGGTAGATTTTTTTAAGGAAAAAATAATAAATCATGCCGCGAGAGGTACCGGAACGAAAAAAGTCAAATCTGAGAGGTGTAGGATCCGGCTCAAATTAAGCACGGAGGGGGGAGGAAGGAAAAGAGGAAGGGAGACGAAAAAGAAAAAAAGATGATTGGATATATTAGGGAAACTGGAAAAGCAGGAATTTTATAGATGATAAATTAAGACGATATAAAAAAAAGAGACTAATGAGGGCACTAATCATCTAAATGTATAGATGGCATGCGCTCCTAATGAATAAATAAATAAATAAATAAGCCACGCCCCTCGCCCCTGGTCCTCTCCTCTGATGAGATCCAGGCAGACTCGAGCGTGCAGCTGCGACCGCGGGTCCCTTCACCAGGTAAGAACAGGTATGATTCATGGTTTGAAGCTCCGGATAAACTCTGAAACGAGTCAGAGTGCAGACCGTATGTTCCCAACAAGCGGCATCCTGCAGCGATGCGACAGAACAGACAGAATCTGCTTAAAACTGAACCGCCGCATCGTGCAGTCTGCTTTGCCAGCTGTTTTTGTTTAAAAAAACAAAGGTGGCGTCATATATCTTGTCAAACGTGTTTTGACTCGCAACTGTTTTTTTTAGGGAGACCACCGTCCTTGTCAGATAAAAGAGTCAAAAAGAATGTGTATTTGAGGACGGTTTATCGGATTTGTTTATATCTAAGTTTGGCACCAGGCAGTAAACACTGATAATCTGTCTTTGTGTTTTTGGACTCTTGGATGGAAAACAAGGGTTCAATGAGTTACATTTGCGCGTCAATATATTGTCTATCTATTGTATACACCTATTTAAAATGAGTTTTATAACCCTAACTGTTTGAACTCTAAAAGAGAACGCGTTTAAAGCAATTTGATTACAGGAGCGCGTCGCTTATTACTCGGTACAGTGCATATGTTTACAGTGACTCATCGAGGAAAGAAAAACAGAAATAGAAATTAAATCACATTTTGTCAGGATCTCGGGATTTCAAACCGTTATGTCGACCACGAGATAATTTATTACTCAATATCCCGAGATCATTTAGCTTGGCAGGGTTTGTTTGTTTTATCTCTCCATGACCTCACATTTTTTTTTCCTAAACTACCGTACCTTAATGTTCTATCTACCTCAAAAAATAAATGTGAAATGTTTACTTTACATTCAAACAATCACCATGAACACCTGTTCCATCTTTTACAGTTATGTTTAGCTTTTGAATCTGCTTTTGCTGTTTCGTTTTTCGGTTATTTTTTTCGGTTAGCCTATTTTCTGTTTTGCTTAATCTAATCACACTGGCACCTGTAAGGATGTTAATATGTAAACGCATTATCAGTGTGCTGAACACTATCCATTGTGGTATTGGGAAAAACAAACACACAGTAATGACATAGTCAAATGAATACACAAGTGGAAACTGTACGGGCTGTATTGTGTATCCTTCCTCCGGGGCCGGGGGCGGGGGTGAGAAACAGTCCCTGAATACATATATTTTGTATTTATTTGCCTTAAACATTACAGTGAACATTCCCATTTAAAATGGCATTTGGGAAGTGAAATCAGACTGATTTGTTTTGTTTGTGTGTGTGTGTCTGTAGGAAATTATCCTTCTCGTGTTTTGCTGTGTTAAAGAGAAGTTGGTCAATAATTTCAGAGGCTGTTTTCTCATCGATGGCCGGTAACCGGCATCATTTCACTAGATTGTAAACCACCATTAGATGATATTTGTGGACTAAAAGACTTCCGTGTCAGTTTGCGCAGTGCCGCAGCCCTTCCGTCCGCGGCGAGCACAATAGAATTCTATACCGAACCCGACCGTGTTTAAAAACCCAACGGGGTGTGTCAGCAGAGAGCAGGAGAGATTTGAATTGTTTTAAATGTGTTTCTGAAATCGGAGGGTAAAAATAGATGTATCTGTGGTGTCTAATTTAAAACATCGCATACTCGCTACTTCAGGTTTATAAAGTGATATTTAGTTTAAGCTGTTTCGATGCCGATTTTTTTTTTTGGTCATAACCTGTATATTTTACATGCTGAGTGAGACCTGCGTGTGTGATTTCTCAGATGGCTTTTGAATACAGTGTTACTGCTTCTGCTTACCTCAGAGTTTTTTGTTATGTTCTCTGACTAAATACAACAGTATATTTGCCATTTTTTCTGTAATCTGTAGTGACAGAGATGAACAAAATAGATTGTTGGGTGGTTTAAATGCTGTTTCAGTTGTATAATGATATTTTTTCCTACAGAAACACTGTTTAGATCATTGTCACTATTAAGGGGTAGTAATATTAATAGGTCCGGTAAGTAAGTTGGTCTATGATGTCATAGCTGTGGGGTAAGACAATTCTTACCGCACGGTCATGTGATCTTGTTAAGCCAATCACAGCACTTGATTTAAACAAGCCATTTTATAAACTAATAATAATACATAATAATAATACGTTTTATAAACATTGGTTTAATATTGTCAGTGATGTGGAATGATGTTGCTCTCTGTATTAGTTAAAATTATTATTATTATTATTATTATTATTATTATTATTATTATTATTATTATTATTATTGTATTTCCCCAGCTCTTCTGTGCTGTTATGAAGAGGATGCTCAGCTCCTGCCTGTTTGCTCTGCCTCTGCTTCTAACCAGTAAGAGATTTATTCTTTTATACAGCTTTATTCTGACCTACAGTAAACAGCATGGCCCTAGAGCAGGGGTTCAAAACTGTGGTCCTGGGGACCCCCTGAGTCTACTGGTTTCCATTCCAACCGAGCTCTCAATCACTCAACTAGACCCTTCATTGGACTAATAAGTTGCTTAATTAGACCTTTTTAATTGTTTTCAGCTCTTAAACAGTTGCAGAGTTCAGGTTACTTATAAAACGGCAGAGCTAACTTGAAATGTGTAACTGTTTGTTACACTCCGTTAGCTCTGTCACGTCTGCTTTACCTGTGCGACAATCTCCGGATCTGTGATTCTCTTTCTTTACAATCGCTCTCTCCAGAACCAGAAGAGGACATTTCAGTCTCTTATTTTTATTTATATTAATATATTTGTTTGATTATTCACTGATGGTGAAAATATAATGTATTTACAGCCCTGGGAATGCTGTAGACATGTTGGCTTTATGGTAATAGTTAATGAAGTTTCAAAAGGTTTAATTGTAGTAAGCGGAGGATGCAAAAAACACAGATGGATTTTTATTGTTTTTTTTAATCTGATTATTTAAATATATAGGTAGCATGCAGTTAATAGGGTGTTACTGGTGGTTTCCAGCTCATGAAAGTACCTTCTATTTTGAATTTTGTTCTTTAAGTTTCAGATTCATGGTGATAATAATAATAATAATAATAATAATAATAATAATAATAATAATATATTTTTGTATTGCGCCTTTCTTTAACAGAAATTCCAAAGTGCTTCACATTAAAAAAAGGACATATATATATATATATATATAGAGTGAGAGTGAGAAAGACCCGCCTTTCATCCCAAGTCCACAACTGCAAAGTCACCAATCTGAATGAACCCTGCCCGGTCTGTATCATTGGTATCGTCTCTGGTTTGTTTTTGCTGAACTACAGTAGTTCTGGCTTCATTGTTAGCTATTAATACTCGCCTGTAAATGTATGGAAACACCCTCATTGAAATCAAAATTACACATGACAGTTCCATTGTATTTGACAAAGAGGAGCAGACGCGATGCCTTTCATTGGACTAACTAAACAATAATTAACCACAAGCTTTCAAGACGTTATTATGCGGCCACACGCCCTGTTTTTTTTTTTTTCCAACACAGCTTTTCTTTTCTTGCATTAAAATTGTAAGGATTCAAAATGGGTTATTTATATTAAACTGAAGAAGAGACCTTTGAGGTCTTGAAAGCTTATCCTACTTTCCCAAAATCCTTTGAGGTATTGAAAATGTCGGTATTGACAATGTCGACCAGGGACTTTTTTTGATCTGAAAAAAAGAAACAAGGACCAGGGGTCACAAATGGAGATTAGATAAAGGGGCATTCAGAACAGAAAATAGGAGGCACTGTTTTACACAGAATTGTGAGGGTCTGGAACCAACTCCCCAGTAATGTTGTTGAAGCTGACACCCTGGGATCCTTCAAGAAGCTGCTTGATGAGATTCTGGGATCAATAAGCTACTAACAACCAAATAAGCAAGATGGGCTGAATGGCCTCCTCTCGTTTGTAAACTTTCTTATTAATCATTGTTGAGTTCATCCAATAAAAGTCATCGCCTCTCCTTCTGTCATCTCTGGACAGATGCGGCTCCCGTTTCATCGATCAACGACATTGTATTTTGAAATGGAAACGATGAAGCTGGCTGGGCGTTGTGTGTGTAACAGGGTCACTAATGCCCCTGTTATCTTTCACGTATGTTTTTTGTCACTTGTGTGTTTTAATTTTTATAATTTAACACTTTGTAATTGATTTGTCACTTTTTTTTGTAGCTTCTCCACTTCATTCACCTGTTATGCCTGATTGGGTACTGACTAATTGAGTTGTTGATAGTTTTCCGCATATGTCTGTTATGATGACCTGTTAGTGGACACTGTTGATCACATGGATATTGAACAATGTGTTGGTGCTTCTTTTAACTGCGCTGTCAGATAAAAACGTTCTGCTTTTATATGGATCTTTTGACTCTGTTTTTCTTGGTGACGCTGTTCCCAGTATTTTAACTCTGTATCCAAATAAAAAGAACCTGATCAGTTATCTAATATTGCTGTGTGCTTTATCGCACTGAACTGGCGTAGTCGGGCTACATGTTACAAAATAACCCCCTCTGTTTGTAGCCCCCTCTGAGCGAGCAGACATCTCACAGAGAGAGAGAGTTTGAATTCAGAATGTAGTGACTTCATTGTCTGCCTTCCTTCCCACAGTTTCATTGGCAGTGGTGGTGCCCCAGTCTCCAGTGACGTCACCTCCCGGCAGTGATGTCACTCTCGACTGCTCTTTCTCCTATAAAGCGGGGGCTGATCTCACCAAGTGGTGGTTACCTGGCAACGCCGTGACTATCGGGTGGTCCACAGTTTCTATTACGGTCGAGACCAGCTGGCTCTGCAGAATGAAACCTACAGGAGTCGGACCCAGCTGTTCCCAGAGCAGCTCAGTGTGGGGAATGCCTCCCTCAGACTGAAACAGGTGCGGGGGGAGGATGAGGGCTGGTACACCTGCGCTGTCACCAACCAAGTGGAGAACACCAAGGGAGACGTGAGGCTCATAGTGGCAGGTCCGTGTTTATAAACCATCCTGTCATTGACTATTATACCATGACAGGTAATTCAAGGGAGAGGGGACATGTTAAACACACACACAGCACATGTCAGGTGAGCTCAGGTTTCTCCTCATCGCGCTGCAGCGGACCCCACCGTCCAGGCGTCCAGTGAGTTCGGGGGACACCTGCAGAGCTGGCCTTTGTCCCCCGGAGGCCGGTGGCTCGCTGACCTCCACTCTGGAGTTCCTGGTTGTGGAAGAGGAAGCTGGCTCGGTCGTGGGATTGGAGGACGCCCGCTGAACCTTCAGTTCTCCTGAACTGTGTGAGGAATCGCTGCGGTGAGGGGAGACAGGACATTCTACATAGGGGAGCAAATCAGGGGTTAAAATAATTGAGTACTCTAAATATATGAAATAAAAAATACACTAGCATGTCATTTGAAGCTGTACACATTTCAAAACCAGGGAAGCGCTGATTGTTATCGACGGAGAAGAGGAACGATGATCTGTATTCCTGTAGAGAAATCGGAAGTCGGTCTGCAGGTAACAGGAACCACACAAAACGCTTTGATTCATAACTGCCACCAGGGTTGGGGTCAGTTCAGTTTTCAATTCCCTTTCCCTTTTCATTACCTCCCATACCTCATTGATCAAAATTGCATTTAGCAGCATCCTGTTCATACGAGCTCCTCACACAGTGGCAACAAATGACTTCAATCAGTCGCTGTTTTGTTAATCGACACATTAATCGGATGTTAACATTGGCTTCAATTGAAAGCAGCTGAACCAGCGACCCCTGTGGCGATAGGGCGCCTGTGGCTCTGCAGCGGAGCCGCCAGATTATGTTGTCCTCCGCACTATAGGTCTGGTGGCATTGCTAAAAAAACAACTGGGAGGTTCCAGCCTCCGTTTTTTTACAGATAATTGTTTGTTTTTTGGCGACGACTAAATTTAAAGGAAATCGGAATTATTATTACGAGAATTAAAAAGGAATTGATCCCAACCCTGGCTGGCCATGCAAAAACAAAAGCGTCTCTTTGCAGACGAGAGGAAACCATCCCTGACAAAGAAGCAGAGTCAGACAAGCTTGGCGGCTGCAGCTTCTCTTGCCTAAGCATGTTTGTCCCCCCCTATTTAGTCCTTCTGTCAGCCAGCTTTCTGTACAACATGTTCCTACAGACAGTACCACCTGTAATAGGAGACGGGGGAGCACTCACCCCGGCACTGATGCTGACACTTCATTAACTAGCATTGTAAAGATGACAGGTCTGGATCATTTGTATCATCTGTTTTGTTTTTGCATTGCTGACTTGCAGTGGTGCTGGTTGTAATACTAACCTGTGCGTGTGTGGGAATACCCTTATTCAAGTTTATCACTGTAAATTCCCATGGTCATTTAGCAGCTTTCCCATGATCATGCAGTGCGTTTGCCATAGTTTACTCTGGTTTGCCATGGTTTTTTAAATGTGCTTTACCATACCTTTCTGCGCTTCATAACTTACCTCCTGCTTTACTGTGCTTTCACTGTGATTTATTACACTTTGCTGTGCTATTACTTTTACAAGGGAATCCATGATAGTACGTTGATGTGCTCTTAACATTGTGTTCCATGCATATTAACCATGTGCTTTATTGAAGGCTCTCTGCTCCAGAATCCTCAGTGTTCATTGGCTGTGTTTCTGTGTCTGTCCAGCCCCTTACAGCGAGCCGCAGTTAGCGATTGGCCTGCCTCGCCCCGGTGATCCTGTGACCCTGACTGTCAAGGTGGTGGGCGGTTATCCCCGGCCCAAACTGCTGTGGCTGAATGCGGCAGGAAGTGACATCACAAACGAGCCACACCAAGCAGTCTGTGGACAGCAGGGGGCTCTACCAGATCCAGAGCGAGCTGGAGGCGGTGGTGAATGAAGCAGAGACCTTCACCTTCGAGCTGGATCACCCCGTGATGGAGCAGAGAGTGAGCCGAGCTGTCACCCTGCACCCAAGCACAGGTAAGGGCATGTGGAGAGAAATCAGGGCTGAGCGCGCGGGGGTGAGGGTGCACCTTTTTTATAATTCAGTCAACCCGAGTCAACCTCAATTCAGAACGTCCGATTCTGTTCCCTCTCCGCTGCAGCTCTTTACTGAAGTTCAGTGGGCAGCCAATTACAGAAGACTCCTTGTCCGTTGCTACCAGACCCTGTTGAGATTAGTCATGTGTGCAGTAGTCAGGCCATGAACTGTGAAAGTGCCTGGCCTTGTTAAATAAAACATTCACAAAGAGAACGCTGTTAAATGTTGAACACGCTCAGATAAAGAAATGAAAGGGGAGCTTTGTTTCATTTCATTAAAATAGCAGCAGAGTTCTCTACAGTTCAGTTAATATTATATAGACACTGAATGCAGAAGTTTTAATTAATCATATATCGACTGGACAGTCTACTTCAGGCTTTGAGAAACAAATTCCCCCTTGTTTTGATCTGAGTCCTGCAGTCCCTCCCAATGATCTGGTCCCCCCAATGCAGACCCCTATCAGACACCCCCCTCGAGGACAGTAGTTTCCCACTGTACACCTCCACTGCTCCATGTTGGTACAGTATGTCAGCGCTCGTCTCCTCTTTCTGCAGGCGTTCGTATTGAACAGAGAAGCCGGCTGCCTGTTACATTCTCACTGCTGCTTGTGTTGCTGCTGGTGCTCGGCATGTTTCTTTATGGAGCATGAGCAGCTGTGACAGGCTGAGCGATCCCTCCCTCTGCTCAGAAACCAGCCCAGCTACCCCTGAGGGTATACCTTTACACTGCAGTGACTGAATGGAGGGAGCAGGGGAACTCTACCTGAAGGATCTTGACCTGCAACTCCTCCAGGATTTCTTTAACATGCCAGTGATGTGTGATGCTTTGCCGTTACTATTCTGCCCCCTGTCGGTGAGATGAGGCAAGCTCTAAAGCCACCAATGCAGACGAGCCCTGAAAGTTCATTTCTGTGTGGAAATTCAGCCATTTGCCTGTCCCATTTGGGAGCGTTTGGGAGAGAAGCAACGTAACCATTCTACAGAAAAAAAATACACCGCTGCAAGATCGTGTTGGCCGGACTGTCAATCAAAACACAAATTTGCAAATCGGAGCGACCAGATTGTCTTCTGTAGGCGGGACATAGAGCAAGAGCGCTGGCAATTGGTCACGTGATTGATCAGCTGCCTGATGTGTCTTATTATTTTACATTATTTACAAAAGCTATTTATTATTATTCTTATTATTATTGTTGTTGTTATTGTTAATTTATTTATTTTTTGAATGTCAGTTTATTAAAAATGAAATAAGATGTGCCATTGTTCAGTAAAGACAACACAAGCACACGGTGGGCGTGTTTGTATTAAACGTTACTTGGTCAGCTACACTGTCTTTATTCATTTTCATTTTTGTTTTTGTTTTGTTTGGGGTCTACTTCAGTCTTACACCAGGGCCCCGTCAATCCTAATGCGCCAGGGTTGTTTGTTATTACCGATTTAAAACAAATCCCTATTCCCTTTTAATCGATTCTAAAACATCATTGATTAGCATTCTGTTTAAATAGAGCTTGGTGACAAATGACCTCAATGGAAGCCACTGTTTGTTAGTCGATTTTAAATCGGCTTCAAACGACAGCAGTTGAACGATTGCAACAATGATGTCTCTAAAATATGAATTCCAGTTCCTTCGAAGGAAAAACCTCAGCGGGGACGGCTGTTGGTCATTCAAACTGAGTGAAAGAATGCGCTTGTTTCATGAAGCCAGATTGTCTTCGGAAGTCTGAAACTCGGAGACACCCAACCCCTGTCTTCAGAATGATTCAAATAGTCTCAAATGTTTATTAAAAGTCATAGATTTACTTCCAGACCTCGCGTATGAGTTCCTCGCTGTATAAATTCAACACCGGACGCTTTCCAGAGCAACACTGCCATCTATTGGAGCGGCACGGAAACACCACTTCGCGTTTTTTATTATCACAAGGGAACGGTTTAAGAAGCAGTGAGGCCCATTGAAAAGTCTCGCTCCTTCAGGTCGTTGGGTCGGCCCTGTAAGCTCTGTGATCTTTAATGCTCTGAGATGCTTCCTCTCAGTCATTTCCAGGCATCAGATGTGCTGAAGTGTAGCACTGAAACTAAACAGATGCGCATGTCATGAATGATCAGTTTGTTTGAGTATGGAACGAATTCAATTCGTTTTTAACTATTGTGTGGACTGAATGTTATTTTTCACTCTTATTATTCTGAATGTGTTTTGTTTTATTCACTAATTGTTGATTTATGATGCTTGAGCACCAACACCTAATACAGATTGAGCTTGCTGACGCCCGACTCTCACATTAACTATCACAGGTGTGTTCACCTGCCCTAATCTCACTATAAGACCGAGTGTTTAACTTTAAAACACTTACTTGTAACACTTTTCAAACACGTCATTACGTTTAGAATTCTAAATGTGTTTAGGATTTAAACACCTTGTGGTGTTTACTTTGTAAACTCTTGTACGTGTTTATGATTTGTAACACACTTAAAACATTTGTACGCGTTTATTATTATTATTTATTTATTTATTTATTTATTTATTTCTTAGCAGACGCCCTTATCCCTTATAACCGGGCTGGTGTTTAAAATCTAAACATTAAACTTAGCAAAAACGGTAGAAATTAAACACAAAACGTTTAACAATTATTTAGAGTTGCAAATGACCAAACACCAGTGTTACACCTGATGACGTATAAACACAGCTGTTTATGAACAGAACGCTTCTATTTTTCTATACACGGGTGCCATTTAGATATTAAGCGCGTAACGCGTTCTTTGGTTTTTACAGTATACCCTTCACAGACAATAAAAAGAGGGCTCCGACTCACATGAACAGAGAGAAAAACACACGAACGGTGCCAAGGTAAGAGAAATACAGACCAGCAAGATCGACCCGCGTACTAGTGGATCAAGTAGGTGCGCAGGTGGACAAGAGCGTGTGCGCAGAGCCGGTGAAAGATGCAAGCGAATCCACACACCTTTAAACACCCGGAGTGCGAGAGAGGAGCACGGAGACTGGAAGAGACGCCACCAGGGCAGCAAGGAGGGAAGCTGCGTGGATCTGTACTCGTGTCTGGCTGCAGAAGACGCTGACGGGTGTGTATTTTCTCCTACTCTGTAAGACTGTGGCTGCCGTATCCCCTTCCGAGATAAACCCGTTTGGAATGGAGTAAGCTGAGACTGTTTCTATATTTTTGAAATCTGTTCTTGCAACCAGTTGTGCTGAATAATTGCTTTGTTGCGCCGGAGCCCAGCGCTGTTACCGGCTGAAGCTTTGTCATTGGCTTTCAGCACCGCCACTTTGAAAATGGTTCCAGTGCCACTGAATTCTGATGCGTTCTTTTAATTGCTGTTAAAGGGTTATTGAATGTGTTTTAAAAATACTAGTTCGACTATTTCTGTGTTAACCAGATAAAAAAAACGATATTGTATGCTGTGATCTATGAAATTCCATCTTTTAAAGAAACTTATGTAATCTATTTTATAACTACCCTGTGTTGTGTGGTCCTGGGATCAAACGGAACCTGCAAAGAGAGATCCGAGTAGCCTAAGTGTTACCAAGTACTAGATTCCTAATTACCAGCGTATACCACCATCCCGGGACCTGGTGCCCGTCCCTTTCACCATGTGGTGTAGTTCAGCTACCTATTATAATTTGAATAAATATACTTACCCACTGTTAACTTGTCTATCGTGACTCGCATTCTTATTAAGATAAATTTGAATAAATGAAAGCAAGCGACACGCACTGTGTTTTCAGTGACAGGGATTTTTAATAGACTCTTTTCTCTCTCAAGCTCAGTGATCTGTTTTCAACGAGGATGATTCCTGAAGCAGAGAGGAAGAAATTCTCCACAGTCCGGAGCTGCTCCTGTTTATTACTTTTTTTTTTTTTTTTTTTTTTTTTTTAATTTTAGAATGCCCAATTATTTTACCCCGATTTAGAATGTCCTATAACTTTTTCCCCCAATTTAGAATGTCCAATAACTTTTTTTCCCCAATTAGAATGTCCAATAACTTTTTTCCCCTCACCGCAGCGATGCCCAACACAGCCCAATTATTTACCCAAATTTAGAATGTCCAATAACTTTTTTTCTCCCAATTTAGAATGCCCAATAACTTTTTTTCCCCAATTTAGAATGTCCAATAACTTTTTTCCCCAATTTAGAATGCCCAATAATTTTTTTCCACAATTTAGAATGCCCAATAATTTTTTTCTCCTCACCGCAGCAATTTCCCACACAGCCCAATTATTTACCCAAATTAGAATGTCCAATAACTTTTTTTCCCCAATTTAGAATGTCCAATAACTTTTTTTCCCCAATTTAGAATGCCCAATAATTTTTTTCCACAATTTAGAATGCCCAATAATTTTTTTCTCCTCACTGCAGCAATTTCCCACACAGCCCAATTATTTACCCAAATTAGAATGTCCAATAACTTTTTACCCCAATTTAGAATGTCCAATAACTTTTTTTCCCCAATTTAGAATGCCCAATAATTTTTTTCCACAATTTAGAATGCCCAATAATTTTTTTTTTTTCCTCAACGCAGCAATTTCCCACACAGCCCAATTATTTACCCAAATTAGAATGTCCAATAACTTTTTACCCCAATTTAGAATGTCCAATAACTTTTTTTCCCCAATTTAGAATGCCCAATTATTTTTTCCCCTCAGCGCAGCGATTCCCCACACAGCTCAGCGGAAGTGACGGTCCAGTGGGAGCGTCTGCCGATCCCACGACCAAGCCAGCTTCCTTTTTTACACCCAGGATCTCAAGACGGATCCAGTGGGAGCTGGACAAAAGGCCAGCCCTCCAGGCGTCCGCCCGATCCCCTGGCTGGTATGGTCTGCTGCAGTGCCATGAGGAGAAACTTCCCCTTGGTTTTGCCTCCCCTAACCCAGGATCTCAGAGCCCAGGATCTCAGCAGTGAGCTGGACAAAGGCCAGCCCTCCAGGCGTCCGCCCGAGCTCACTGGGCGCCTGGCCGGTAGGGTCCGCTGCAGTGCGATGAGGAGAAACAGTCCCTGCTGGTTTTGCCTCCCTAACCCACGGGAGCACCAGAGCCCAGGATCTCAAGAGCGGATGTCAGTGAGCTGGACAAAGGCCAGCCCTCCAGGCGTCCACCCGAGCTCACTGGGCGCCTGGCTGGTATGGTCTGCTGCAGTGCGATGAGGAGAAACCGTCCCTGCTGGTTTTGCCTCCCTAAACCATGGGAGCACCAGAGCCAATGCGATGCTCCCTGTGGAATCCCCAGCAAAGACCAGCGACTTCGCACAGCCAGGGAGTGAACCAGCGCTCCCCCTGACTGTATGACTCGTCCTGCACACCAGGCGGTCGTGCCTTTACCAGGTGAGCCACTCAGGGACCCCCGACTTCATCTTTTATTGCGGTTTTATTTTACCCCCGATTTTTCTCCCCAATTTAGAATGCCCAATTATTTGCTCCCCTCAGCGCAGCGATTCCCCACACAGCTCAGCGGAAGTGACGGTCCAGTGGGAGCGTCTTCCGATCCCATGACCAAGCCAGCTTCCTTTTTTACACCCAGGATCTCAAGAGCGGATGTCAGCGAGCTGGACAAAGGCCAGCCCTCCAGGCGTCCGCCCGAGCACACTGGGTGCCTGGCCGGAGGGTCCGCTGCAGTGCAATGAGGAGAAACCGTCCTGCTGGTTTTGCCTCCCTAACCCACGGGAGCACATGAGCCCAGGATCTCAAGAGCGGATGTCAGTGAGCTGGACAAAGGCCAGCCTGGCGTCCACCCGAGCTCACTGGGCGCCTGGCTGGTATGGTCTGCTGCAGTGCGATGAGGAGAAACCGTCCCTGCTGGTTTTGCCTCCCTAAACCATGGGAGCACCAGAGCCAATGCGATGCTCCCTGTGGAATCCCCAGCGAAGACCAGCGACTTCGCACAGCCAGGGAGTGAACCAGCGCTCCCCCTGACTGTATGACTCACCCTGCACACCAGGCGGTCGTGCCTTTACCAGGTGAGCCACTCAGGGACCCCCGACTTCATCTTTTATTGCGGTTGAGCAGCTGGGTGGTACCAATCCAATCAGCCAAAAGTAGGTCAGCCTACATCCCCTGAAACAGGAGCGAAATCCAACGGAAGTCCTCTTCTGCGACTGTGAAATCAGAAGCTTAGTTGAAAAGACAGAGCAGATCATACAGATTGGAGTCTATTGGAATAGAAGAGGGTGAGGAAGAGGAGGAGGAGGAGGAAGAGGAGGATGCAGAAATCCTATAAACGCATCTTGGGGTGGGCGTGGTTTTTAAAAGCCAAGCCCCATTTTTTTGGCTCCGAAGCCGCCGGCGGGATTTTGGTGTTCGACGGGTTTGCGGGCCGCGGGTTTCTTCTCCTTTGTTTTTTTGATGTACTTCTGGCTTTTAGTTTCTGGATTCCCTCCTGACTTCTTAAATATTTTCTGAATCCGTTTTGTAAAACATTTAGTCATGCAAAGGGTCTCTTCAGTGGACGCCTGCGAAGATAAAAGTTTTTTTTTTGTTACGTAAAATGTATTTTGAGCAATAAACTGCAAAAGTAAGCGTTACAGAGTGAAACTTAATGTCATCATTTAAAATGCAGGTCCTTTCACGCTGGGTACACACGGGGTGTGGAGGGGTGAGACATACCCAGTGTGAAACATACCCAGTGTGAAACGGTTCTTTAATTTAATCTCATCGCTTCATATTGTATCAACATAGAGATCCTTGCAAAAGTTATTTTTTTCTCGGGACAGAAGGGGGCTAATGAATCAGTTAAAACAGAGAATGCAACTACATAGAAAAAAAAATAAAACGACTTGCCCGCCCCAGGTAAGAGAGCATCTCCACTTTTTAACTGGCCAGTGTGTTACCCAATTTACAATGCAATTATTCATAAACAGTCTTGCCTTGCTAGCCCTCTGCTGCTGCTGCTGCTGCTGCTGCTGCTGGTGATGGCAGTCGAGGGAGAAGTTGATCTCGGTTACTGTTAGAAACGGGCGCTCTCGCTGGACCTTCTCAGCTCTCCATTTCCAGCACATTTTCCCGAAGAGCCTGGCACAGGTCGTGGGACCCTTGTTGCGGGAGATGTCCGCCTTCCCTGCGTTGGCGTGAGGCTCATCGGGATGTTCGACACTGGAGTTGCCCGCTGGTGACTTTTGGGCGTAGAATTCTCTGAGCCGAGCCTTGATCCTGGACACCGCTTTAGCCTTGGCCTCGGCTCCAGCTTTAGCACACAATTCAGCCAGAGCCCTGGCCTCCGCTTCAGCCTCAGTCTCAGGCCCGGCAGTCGCAGCCTTGGCCTCTGCTGCAGCTGCAGCCTGGCACCTAGCCAGGTGCCTGTCTTTGATCCTTGCCTTAACCATGGCCTTCGCTTCAGCTTTAGCTTCAGCCTCAGTTTTGGCCTTTGGCTCAGTCTCAGCCCAGGCCTCTGGCACATCATTGGACCCAGGCGGAAGCTTAGCTCTTCTCCGAGCCCTAGCCCCAGTCTTAGCCTCAGCCTCAGTCCCGGTCTCTGGTTCAGCCTCAGCCCAGGCCTCTGGCACAGCATTGGGCCCAGGCGGAACATTAGCTCTTCTCCTAGCCCGAGCCCTAGACCCAGTCTTAGCCTCAGCCTCAGTCCCGGTCTCTGGTTCAGCCTCAGCCCAGGCCTCTGGCACAGCATTGGGCCCAGGCGGAAGCTTAGCTCTTCTCCTAGCCTGAGCCCTAGACCCAGTCTTAGCCTCAGCCTCAGTCCCGGTCTCTGGTTCAGCCTCAGCCCAGGCCTCTGGCACAGCATTGGGCCCAGGCGGAAGCTTAGCTCTTCTCCTAGCCCGTGCCCTAGACCCAGTCTTAGCCTCAGCCTCAGTCCCGGTCTCTGGTTCAGCCTCAGCCCAGGCCTCTGGCACAGCATTGGGCCCAGGCGGAACATTAGCTCTTCTCCTAGCCCGAGCCCTAGACCCAGTCTTAGCCTCAGCCTCAGTCCCGGTCTCTGGTTCAGCCTCAGCCCAGGCCTCTGGCACAGCATTGGGCCCAGGCGGAACATTAGCTCTTCTCCCAGCCCAGCCCTAGACCCAGTCTTAGCCTCAGCCTCAGTCCCGGTCTCTGGTTCAGCCTCAGCCCAGGCCTCTGGCACAGCATTTAGCCCCTAGCCTCAGTCCCAGCCTCTCCCGGTCTGGTTCAGCCTCAGCCCAGGCCTCTGGCACAGCATTGGGCCCAGGCGGAACATTAGCTCTTCTCCTAGCCCGAGCCCTAGACCCAGTCTTAGCCTCAGCCTCAGTCCCGGTCTCTGGTTCAGCCTCAGCCCAGGCCTCTAGCACAGCATTGGACCATGGCAGAAGCTTAACTCTTCTCCTAGCCTGTATCCCAGTCTTAGCCTGATGCTCAGCCCAGGCCTCTGGCACAGCATTGGACCCAGGCGGAAGCTTCGCTGTTCTCCGAGCCCTAGCCCCAGTCTTAGCCTCAGTCCTGGTCTCTGGTTCAGCCTCAGCCCAGGCCTCTGGCACATCATTGGACCCAGGCAGAAGCTTAGCTCTGATCCTAGCTTTAGCCTCATCTTCAGTTTTAGTTTTAGCTTCAGCCCTGGCCTTGGCTTCATTCTCAGCTTCAACCCTGGCCTTGACTTCAGCCTCAGTACTGGCCTTAGCCCTGGCCTTGGCCTCATCCATAGCTTCAACCCTGGCCTTAGCTTTTGTCTCTGCTTCAGTACTGGCCTTAGCAGCCCTGGCCTTACCTTCAGCCTCGACCTCGGCTCTCGCCTGGGCCCTGGCCAGGGTCTGAGCCTCCCTTGCTCTGTCAAACTCGATCAGGAGCTGCGTCAGCTGGTCAGGATCTAACTGGTCAGCCTCCTCCTCCTCCTCCTCCTCCTCCGCTGAACGTGAACAGATCCTCATTGTCTCGGAACATCACTATCTTCCTCTTCTCCTCTTTCTCTTTCAGTTCGGGTGTTTTTAAGCTTCCATTTCTCCGGCGTGACGGAGGGCTGTCCAGAAGCTCGTCGATATTGAGGTCGAAATCGAGACTCACCACATCCTCCTCCTCCTCTGCTGGGGTCACCTATATAAAAAAAACAAATGAAAAATAAATACACACACAATTGGGCGCTGTGCCTCCTAAAGAAATGAAATCTTTGAATAGGAAAGACTGCAGTGGTTTGACAAAATCGCTAGTGACGTTGACCAGTATTGCTATATCTGCTATATCTGCTGATGCTAGTGTTGATAACCTAGTTTGTCATTTATCATATTTACGTATTTTTTAGATTTAAACATGTATTGAAAAAAATAACTTTTTTTTAACAGGTTTGAACAGAAGCGATAGTTATTTATTGGATATGCACAACCCTCAATGTTATGAAACTATTAAAACATGAAGATTGACAAATACGTTTATAATATAGAAATTAAATACGTATAGATGAGATTATCTGTACAATGTGTTTTTTTTTTTATTATTATTTTAAAATAAAATACAGACTGAATTTCACGACAGTGTGTTTATGTATCTGTTAATTATTTTATGTATTTATTTTTTCAGTGAGAATAGTGCAGGGAAAGAATGTTGCCCTCCCAAAAAGGAAAAAAAAAAAAAAAAGCCATCGGGGTAGAAACCAGGATGTTAGATGAGGAAAAACAGCTGTGAAATGTTCTACACTGTTAAAAAAAAAGAGGATATAATAGAAATAAAGAAAAGAAAAAAAATTTTTGTCTTTGGAGAATTTGATGGAGCCTACTCTAAATACTGCATGCATTTTGATAGAAAAAAAAAAGTAAAAAAAAAAAAAAAAAAAAGCAGAGAAATTTGACGGGTCTCTGGTAATTGCCCCGGCTCTTGCCCTGGCCTGGTAATCTCAGAACCTCACCTTCTTCTCCTCTTTCTCTTTCAGTTCGGGTGTTTTTAAGCTTCCATTTCTCCGGCGTGGCGGAGGGCTGTCCAGAAGCTTGTCCATAACGCAGCTCAGACCCTTTAAATCCACCTGTATAAAAAAACAACAAACAATTGGGCGCTGTGCCTCCTAAAGAAATGAAATCTCTGAATAGGAAAGACTGCAGTGGTTTGACAAAATCTCCAGTGACATTGACCAGTATTGCTATATCTGCTGAGTTTGAAGGGTGTGACATCAGTATAAATACATTTTGAGCATTTGCTAGCTAAAAATGTCTGAGATTCATGCCTCAGCTTCAGCCTCAGCCCTGGTCTCTACCTGAGCCTCAGCTCTGGGCTCTACCAGCCTCAGCCCTGGCCTCTACCTTCAGCCTCGGTTCTTGCCGTGGCCTGGTAATCTCAGAACCTCACCTTCTTCTCCTCTTTCTCTTTCAGTTCGGTGTTTTTTAAGCTTCCATTTCTCTGGGCGTGACGGAGGGCTGTCCAGAAGATCATCGATATTGAAGTCGAAATGAAATCCAGACTCACGCATCCTCCTCCTTCTCTGCTGGGGTCACCTGTAAAAAAAAAATTGGGCGCTGTGCCTCCTAAAGAAATGAAATCTCTGAATAGGAAAGACTGCTCAAGCAGTGATCACAGAATCAGTGATGTCGCATCATTCACAGAATTCCAGTGCTGTTGAGCCTAGGTTCATTGCTGTTTTTGCTCAAAGTTCTGTGTTGATAACTTTAAAAAGGTTTTTTTTTTTTTTTTTAAATTGACTGTATCTGTGTAGCCGAGTCCTGTTTTGTTTTCTCTAAATGACAAATCATTTGTATAATTTATTTATTTATTTATTTTGTATTTTAATTTAGTAGTTAAAATCTCAACAGGACTTTTCTAGTTAAATAAACAAAACAACACAAATAAATAAATAAGATTTTAGCCAAGCGTGAGATTCATTTCAGCCCTGGCTCCCAATTTTCTTGACATATCCAAAAAGCTTATTTTTTAGGCTCAGCCCTCACAGCTAAAGAAATGAAATCCAATAGGAAAGACTGCCAAAACCTCCAGCACCAGATTGCTATATCTGCTGAGTTTGAAGGGTGTGACATCAGTATAAATACATTTTGAGCATTCGCTAGCTAAAATGTCTGAACACAGCTTCAGCCTGTCCTCCTGAGCCTCAGCCCTGGGCTCTACCAGCCTCAGTCCTGGCCGCCACCTTCAGCCGACCTGGTAATCTCAGAACCTCACCTTCTTCTCCTCTTTCTGCAGGCCCGCCACCTGTTGTGGAGGAGGGCTGTTCAGAGCATCGACAGACTCAGCGCATCCTCCTCCTTCTCTGCTGGGGTCAGGACATCGCATTGCTGTTTGCTCAAAGTCTTGGGCAGCTTAAAGGTCACTGACTCGGAGGCGAAGACAGGGGGCAGCTTAAAGGTCGGCAGAATAGCCTGGACTTGCTGTTGCTCAAAGTTCAAGGGTGTTCATTATAATTTATTTATTTATTTATTTATTTTTAATTTAGTAGTAAGCTTTGTGGAGGATTTTTACGAACCGCTACGATGTCCAGGCTATGGCTTTTTTTTTTTCATGCTGGTGACACACTTTATTACAGTCGTTCTGCAGCGTGACTGTGTTTACATTACAGGAGTCTGCTTTGAGATGAGAAAGTAAAACTTACGATTTAAAAGACCATTTTGTTGTTTCACAGAAAATAAAACCCTGTCAATTAAATTAATTCTACTATTAACACGTTTCTCTGTGATTAACACACACACAAATGGCTGAACAGGGATCAATTGAATTTGTAAAGGAGAGTGGAAAAGTTGGCGGAAAACACCGAAAATCAGAAGCCCTTATTTATATGTCACCTTCTTGACCAGACCTCTCTTGGAGAAAAAAAAAAGAGATTTAAATCTCAACTGGACATTCCTGGTTAAATAAATACAATAAAATAAAATAAAAATAAATAATAAAATAATTCTCTAGCTAACAAGTGTGGGATTCAAACCCCACAGCATTGCCAAAAACACTTTTCAAAATGATGATGTCACGTCATTCCACTAATACCACAGTGATGCAATAACAGCAAGCGATGATGTCATAGAATTCTGAAGTCATTTCATTACATTTTTTTTTAATAACAGTGTGATACCCACGCCTTAGCTGTCTTACACTGACAAATATATATATATACTGTATATATATGTATATATAGACACACACACACACACACTCGGGCAGCACTTAAGACACGTTGATATAGATATAAAATATCGATCTTTATAAGCAATTTTACCATGTTTTTGTTAAGAGATAATAAATGTACATAATTGTACAGTGACTTACTGTGCACAGACAGGTTGCCTTGTTACTCTGCGCATCCATTGTGACACAAGGCCTTTTCCCATGGGCCATCTTGAAAAACAAGTTAGACGACATCAGCATGTTTTATCTCAATCCAATGAAAACGGTCTCCTTAAAAAGTCACCTCAAGACCCCCCCCCCTCAAACATAATCCAGTTAAAGAAATAAAATGTACGGATGAAACTCCACAACCTGTCAGTCTAAATATTATTTAAATCTGTTTAGTTTAAAGACCTTCCTCATCGCGAAGACTTTGTTAGTTATCGTGCTTCCCGCCTTTTTTTTTTTTTTTTTTTTGAGCGCCGCTCTCGTGCGTTCTAAGTGCGTGTCGCGGGACAACTTATAAAACTGGCACGTGACTCGATCGCAGTGACGTGCTTATGTATTGTATATTATATTCTAAATGCTATATATATAGGGGCCCCTAAAACATATATAGGGGTTCAAAGAGTCTCCGGCCTGCAGCCCTCCGTGTTATTGGCGACTGTGGGTCAAATTGTTTTTGTTGTCTTTCATTTTCTCAAACAAACCAATAAAAACGACATCTGTGTTGTTTGAAATAAAACACAAATAATCGTTTCTGACAACAAAAAAAAGTTTCACAAACTCTACCACGTATCTCTGATATAAAATAAGCTTATTTTCTGAAGTCAAGAATATCTGACTAAGGTTTCCCTGACTTTACTACCCAGAAAACAAATATTAACCTCTAGAAAATTAACCGACTCTCACATTTCCATTTAAATTAGCTTATAAAAGATAAAAGACAAACTCACCTATTTTTTTAAAATCCTTTCGTCTCACTTATGTTTTTTTTTTTTTTTTTTTTTGTATATTATTATTATTATTATTATTTAGGAACTTAAATAAATATAAAATACTATATTTTCTAAAGAATATCACACAGAAAAAAAAGTGACCATCTCTGTCAGTACTCTGAAACACAATAAATCAAATCAGGTAACTTTTCAAAAAGATAAGTGACTTTCAAAATTCAACGTCACAAAGACTGACACCCAACGTCACAAAGAAGACACGCGTGGTCACATGCGTCATTCTTTGTGACGTTAAATTTTAAAAGTCTTGTTTCTTTTATGCCGTGACGTTTTGGTTAAGATGTGTCTTCCGCATCCAGGCTACGTTTCCAGGTCTGCACGTAACGGATGCTGGAATAAAAGTCGAAAAACTGCCATGTGCCTACAAATACTACAAATCGATTATTTTATTACTATTTAAGATCGTTTTTAAACAACACTGACTACCTTCCGGCACGACACTATCCATTTAAAATGTGAATTCCGAGCTGTAGGTCCAATTATTATTTGTTTATTTTCATTTTATCACATAAGCCAATATAAACATCGTCTATGTTGATTTAAATAATAATAATAATAATAATAATAATAATAATAATAATAATAATAATTTTTTGTTTCAAAATAAGTTACACAAACTCTACATCGTATCTATAAAATAAAATAAATCTTATTTTCGGTATTGGTGTTGAAAGGCCAGGCTTTTCAGCTACGGGGAAAGACAGATGTTCTGTTTTGCTGAAGAGCTGCAATATTGTTTTTTTCTGTGTAAAATACACGCACACGGGGCTGGGCCGGCGCTCACTCGGAATACACTGTCCTGGTTTGGAATCACTCGAAGCGTACAGTCTGAAGCGGCATTACTAACACAGCAGCGCCATCTCCTGACACAGAGTATCCACGGCGACTTACAATTGTTACAAGATATCACATTATTTTTACATACAATTACCCTTTTATACAGTTGGGTTTTTTACTGGAGCAATCTAGGTAAAGTACCTTGCTCAAGGGTACAGCAGCAGTGTCCCCCACCTGGGATTGAACCCACGACCCTCCGGTCAAGAGTCCAGAGCCCCTAACCTCTACTCCACACTGCTGCCCTCATTGTGCTGTTTAAATCATGTAATAGGATTATTATAAATAACATATCATTAATTTACACATTGTGCACGCTCTATGTATGTATAATAACGTGCAAACTGTTTCTAACGGGGTCTGGGTATGAAACTTCTCAGAATAGCTGTGCTGATGTATCTAATGAAACATATGAATTTGGTCGGGTACGTCAGACGTTTTATTACGTTAGGGGGCTGGACAATAACTCCGCCAATGAGAACGACTCCACTGGCTGCGCGGACCAGGAAGTTGTGCAGCGCGCAAATTTTTAATTGAGAAGCTGTTTTTAATTTGAATGCTGGTCGAATCCTGTGCAGTCTAAGGTAAGCGATGATTATAATATTAATTATCAGGGCTGTAGCCATCCATGGATAATTTTTTAGAACGGAAGAAAAAAATATATGAGCGCATTATTACGTTTTGTTTAAATACAAAAGTTTAGTGAACAGTTTTTTTTTTAAGATACTATTGCAGAATTTTGAATTCTGTATTATTATTATTATTATTTATTTCTTAGCAGACGCCCTTATCCAGGGCGACTTACAATCGCAAGCAAATACAAATACATTCAAGTGTCTGTATTTGCAGGACCTGCTGTGGTGCAAGCAGTAGCTTTTTCTTTACAACATTCAAATTCAATATACAAGACCATAAGTGATGCAACCATGCCAGAATATGCGTTGTAGACACTAGATTTAATTTTACATCCTAATCTTGCAGACCACAGGCCTATAAATAAAATGAATAATTATTAATTCTGCGTTTGCATTATAAGAGCACTACTTATGAATGCAGAGCGATTCGTTTTATTCTACACGTTATTGGCGGGGAGTAGAAGTGAATCCCCGCGTTTAAAAATAAAATAAATATCGAGTGGTTGTCTTTGTAGTCTGCAATGACAGTAAAAGATTTTGAAGATAACGGAGGCTACAGATATCAGCGGGACTTCGGTATTAATGCAGGCAGACGACGAGGGAGGAAATGCATTTTATTTTGCCTGCAAATCAACGTGTAAAAGAGCCTTTAAAAATAATAATAATTATTAGTACTACTATAATAAGTGGCTGAATAAGTTATATTATTCAGCATCTCTAGGGACAGTACTCCCCGCGGTTTTAATGTAATAACCAGGTTTCTTTGTGTTGTTGTTTGATAAGGAGGACTCTACACTGATAACCCCAACTGTGAAAAACGGTTTATTCAAAGCCACGGGGAGTGGCGTAGCAACGCGAGAGTTGGGCACCTCATAGTTCCAGACCGAAGTGAATCCTTGTTGGAATGCGTGCATGCTGTAATGTTGGAATGCGTGCATGCTGTAATGCTGTAATGTTGGAATGCGTGCATGCTGTAATGTTGGAATGCGTGCATGCTGTAATGTTGGAATGCGTGCATGCTGTAATGTTGGAATGCGTGCATGCTGTAATGTTGGAATGCGTGCATGCTGTAATGTTGGAATGCGTGGATGCTGTAATGTTGGAATGCGTGCATGCTGTAATGTTGGAATGCGTGCATGCTGTAATGTTGGAATGCGTGCATGCTGTAATGTTGGAATGCGTGCATGCTGTAATGTTGGAATGCGTGCATGCTGTAATGTTGGAATGCGTGCATGCTGTAATGTTGGAATGCGTGCATGCTGAAGTTTCAGAAGATTTTTCAGTGGAGATGCGCTGAATTCACAACCTCCAGCAAGCATCTTCTGAGCATGTGAAGTAATTAAACTATCAGGCATGTTTACAAAAAATAATAAGGTTTAGTCTCCATGAAATGATTTGAAAAGTTGTTTTAAGGCTATCAAAACTTAATAATAATAATAATAATAATAATAATAATAATACTGTATCCATATAAAACGCGGTGATTAGACCGTTAATAAATGTCCCTGTGTTACATCTACCCTCTATATGGAGTTTTCCTTGTATTCTGTAGGTTTTGATTTTTCCCAGCGTCTTCATGGGGCGCATCCTGATAGTCTTCTGGTGTGTTCTTTACACGTCTCTTCACGGTAAGTTTGCTTTTGGGGTGGGGTGGGGGGGGGGGGGGGGTATGCTTGCAGGAGCTGTATGCACTACTGGGGGAAAAATAATTTCAAAACTTGTTATGTTCCCATCAGTGTTTAAGATGCTTTGACCCGAGTTCAGGAGCTGTTGCTCGCTTCTAATTATTATTATTATTTGTTTATTTAGCAGACGCCTTTATCCAAGGCGACTTACAGAGACTAGGGTGTGTGAACTATGCATCAGCTGCAGAGTCACTTACAACAACATCTCAACCGAAAGACGGAGCACAAGGAGGTTCAGTGACTTGCTCAGGGTCACACAATGAGTCAGTGGCTGAGGTGGGATTTGAACCGGGGACCTCCTGGTTACAAGCCCTTTTCTTTAAACACTGCCTGTTATAGACACCTAGATAAGACAGCATGTGTTTGTTACGCACCTGCGCTGTGTAACCAACTCCGGCCTGAACTCTAATGCCAGAAATACAAAGGGAGCTGGATGGGATGGAGGGTTACTGACATAAAGACACTGGCTGGTCTAGTCTGTGACTGTCTGTGACTGACAAACTGAAGAACAGCTTCTCAACTATATCATTTAAATCTTGTTCCAGTCTGTGTTGCAGTTACAGTGCCCCGGACTCCAGTGATGTCACCTCCTGGCAGTGATGTCACTCTCAGCTGCTCTTTCTCCTATAAAGCGGGGGCTGATCTCACCAGAGTGGTGGTTACCTGGCAACGCCCTCCTGCCGATCATGTCATCCACAGTTTCTATTACAGTCGAGACCAGCTGGCTCTGCAGAATGAAACCTACAGGAATCGGACCCAGCTGTTCCCAGAGCAGTTCAGTGTGGGTAACGCCTCCCTCAGACTGAAACAGGTGCGGGGGGAGGATGAGGGCTGGTACACCTGCGCTGTCACCAACCAAGTGGAGAGCACCAGGGGAGACGTGCAGCTCATAGTGGCAGGTCAGTGTTTATAAACCAGCATCTATCGGTATATCCCCCCTGAACTGGAACCAGACACCCATACTGTTCTGTTCTTGCTTCACAACCTCCCCTTTTAATTTAAATTCCACAATCAAGTTGTTTTTTTTTTTTTTTCCTGCCCCATGGCTTGCTGTGGAATCCAGGGTAGCTGAGTCATCTGGGCTCAGACACCAACCCTTCTGGAAATCCCAAAACTTCCGCACGATCAAATAATTACACATTTATCTGTCCCAGATTTGTTAGTTTTCAGCTTGCATCTCTGAGTGTCTGCTCTGTGTGGTATTGATGCTCGCTCGTTGATTCTCCAGCTGAATTCAGTGAGCCGCGCTTGACCATGGACTTGGCGATGCAGCCCGACTGGGTGGTGCTGAGATTCAGTGCCTGGGGTGGGTACCCCGCGGCGAGGGTGGAGTGGCTCAACGAGACCGGAGAGGGGATCACCCAGCACAGCCACACCGCTCAGTCCCTGGAGCCCAGCGGCCGCTACAGCATCTCCAGCAAGATGGTCCTGCCCAGCTCTCTGGAGGCCAACTACACCTTCGTGCTGATTCACAGAGTGCTGGAGCAGAGGCTGACCAGACCCCTGACTGTCACAGCAGCCAAGCACAGCACAGGTGAGCATTCACAGCAAGAGCACAGGGGGTAGAGGTATTCACAGCTATCATACAGGGGGGGTAGAGGTATTCACAGCTATCATACGGGGGGGTGTAGAGCTATTCACAGCTATCATACAGGGGGTAGAGGTATTCATAGCTGTCATACAGGGGGGGTAGAGGTATTCACAGCTATCATACAGGGGGGGTAGAGGTATTCACAGCTATCATACAGGGGGGGTAGAGGTATTCACAGCTATCATACAGGGGGGGTAGAGGTATTCACAGCTATCATACAGGGGGGGGGGGGTAGAGGTATTCACAGCTATCATAATGGGGGGTGGTAGAGGTATTCAGAGCTATCATACAGGGAGACCTTATTGTAGATTTCAGGGGGTAGAGGTATTCGTAGGGTTAACAGCTATCATAATGGGGGTGGTAGAGGTATTCAGAGCTATCATACAGGGGGTACACAGCTATCATGTACACTAGCATACAGTTTGGGTCCTATTAACACATGACTCCATGGCACTTTTTACCTGCACCCAGTGCATTCTGGGAAGTGTAGTCCTGCTGTGAGAGGTTCCTTTCTGCTTGCTTACACAGGCCCGGCTTCACTTCCTGCAGATCTGGATTAGTCCTAACTCGTATTTATTTATTTATTCTCTGTTTTATGTATAGTTCCTCCTCTTGTATTGGGAATGCACCAAAGACAATTTCGGATCCTCCTAGTCGTGGCTCCAGTGACGGTATTCGCGCTGGCGGTGATTTTACTCTTCATGATGAGATGTCGACGGTAACGCTGTGCTTCTGAACCGTCGACTCCACTTACAGACCACAACAAACAAACAAACAGCGTTCCTGAAATTGTTTTACATGTACCAGTAGATGAAGGGAGGCAGGCAGATGAAAAAGATAGAAATCACTACATTTGTAAAAAAAAAAAATGATACTATTTGTAAATTTGTGTAATTGACTTTTATACATTTTCTACTTCCAATAAGATGCGTGCAGCTATAAGAAATGGGTAAAGGTTGTAATGTTGTTGTTTTTATTATTGTTTTATTTATTTTTTCACTTCATCTCACGCTGCGACTGCTGAACTGATGCATTTTATTCTGTCACAAACTTTGCGCTCGGTTCAGCCACGAGATTGATTGTCCACGGATGGAAGGGAATTGTGTAAATATTGTGTGATTGTGTATGCTTTTGTTAAAAAAAAAAATAATTCAAAAATAAATTACTTTGGCAGGTGTGGAATGCGGACAGTTATTAAATGGGTTAATTTGTGCTGATTTGGTATTTGAAGGTGTGTGTTTCGGGAGGGGGGGGGGTTGGTTGGGGTTGGGTTGGTTGGTTGGTTGGTTGGGGTTGGTTGGTTGGTTGGTTGGTTGGTTGGTTGGTTGGTTGGTTTTGGTTGGTTGGGGGTTGTGTTTTCAGGAAGCTGTTTCTTAATTACATCTGCTCCACTTGCTCTGTTTAATTGATCGCGTTTGAGATGATGCCAAAATGCGATGATGTGATTTTCTTACTGGCGTTTGTACAATACAATAATAATAATAATAATAATAATAATAATAATAATAATAATAATAATAAAATTCCAAGATAAGCATTTTCACTTTTTTATTTTTATTTATTTATTTTTTATTCTTCAAAACTATTATAAACATGCTTTCCAAGTTACTTTCATCTGATTTTATTTTTTTTCGGACTCGGCTATACCGGTTCCAGTAAGAACATAAACACATTTAGAAACCAGAGCCGCCCTTTCAAGCCAGCTGTGCTCATCCGGGTCCCAGCAGCGGATTAACCCATCAGGTGCCGTTGTCCTCAATGGAGGTCAGGCTGCTTTGCCATTTTATTTATTTATTTATTTATTTATTTATTTATTTATTTTTGGAGCATTTTTAACTGTCTGGCATCTACTCGTTACTTTAATTGTGTCTTTTAACTACAGTGCTGTAACTTTCTCTCATGTTTGTTAACCGCAAAACTTAAGCCTAAATGGAATGTATCACATCGCAAAAATAAATACACAAATACAGCTTGTGTGGCGACTTTAAAAAGCGTTTCAAAGGACAATGTGTTTGGTATTTAACGGATTAATCTCAAAAAGGCGCCTCGTGGTTCAGCCTCCACATCACGACCAGCGAGTCCATTCCACCCCCCTCACCACTCTCTCTGTGTGAAGAAGCGTCTCCTCCCCTCTGTCCTGAGTCTGTCCCCTGGTCCTGTTTTCTATGTGTTAGGGGTTAACTTTACCAGCCCCGCAGATTTTAAAGACAGCAATCACGTCACCCCATCTCATTACTTGCCGGTATTAATTTCTGCGAGGTCGCGGCACGAGTTTCCAAAGGTTAGCATATATATATATTTTTTTACGTCATTCACTTGTGATCTGAAGAACGGATTTGATTTGAACAGCACATAAAACCGAGCAAATCTCAAAAATGAGGTACCCTTAATTAGGAACGCCCTTTATACCACGTACCTCACGGACGTGTTGAAGTACGGAGCCCGTGAAACCGACGCCATTGTGGCTCAAAGAAGAGCCGGTAACGGGTTAACGGTATAGCAGCTTTGAGCCGTCATGGCGGACACCGGGATCGAGTTTCACAAACAATTCATTCGCTGCCGGGTGTGGGGACTGCCTGCAGTACCGCGTTTCGACCACTAGATGTCACCGTTGACTCGCATATTATCTTCCGCGTTACACGCTTGTATAATTAATTCCCTCTCGCCCTCCCACGCCGGAGCTAAACTACACAAAAACAACGACAATGCTCCAGCGAACTGAGTGAGATCAGAGTCATGGGGTTAGACAGACGGTACTGTAGATTGTAAATGCAGTTCAAGATCACTCTACTGTCGTGAAATAACATTGTAACCACAATTTCTGATTAATAGACCACACTGTAACGCCAGTACTAGAGATCTGTAGGAAAGAACTCAACACTTCAGAGCTGTATAGAGGTCTATAGGAAAGAGAACTCAACACTGCAGAGCTGTATAGAGGTCTATAGGAAAGAGAACTCAACACTGCAGAGCTGTATAGAGGTCTATAGGAAAGAGAGCTCAACACTGCAGAGCTGTATAGAGGTCTATAGGAAGGTTAACTCCCCTCAACACTGCAGAGCTGTATAGAGGTCTATGGAAAGAGAACTCAACACTGCAGAGCTGTATAGAGGTCTATATAGGAAAGAGAGCTCAACACTGCAGAGCTGTATAGAGGTCTATAGGAAGGTTAACTCCCCTCAACACTGCAGAGCAGAACTGTGTTGTTTATCCTGTGTGCTGCTCTCTAGCTCTGTGCTCTGTTTGTATGTTCTGGGTTCCGATTCCGGGTTCCGTGCTCCGTGTTCTGTTCTGTTTGTTCCGTGTTCTCTGCACCCTGCTTGGCGTTTCCCTGAAGTGTCAGTGAGATGTCGTGTCACACGGAGGCTCTGTCCCTATTAGACATGAGAGGAGGCTGCGGTTGCTATGAAACCCTCTCCTTCTCTCTCGCTATTTATACACTTCTGTTTCTCCCTGTCTGGTGCCGGCACCGCGGGAAGCCTGGGTTCCAGTCTGGGGTGCTAGGCGGCGCAGAGTGTGTGTGAGTGTCTGTGTCTCAGTGTGTGTCAGTGTGTGTGTCAGTATTGCTCTCAGCTCCCTGTCTTGCTGGTACAGTGCAGTGTTGTGGTTTCTCTCAGCATGTCGGTGTGTGTGTGTCAGTGTGTGTGTGTGTGTGTGTCAGTATTGCTCTCAGCTCCATGTCTTGCTGGTACAGTGCAGTGTTGTGGTTTCTCTCAGCGTGTCGGTGTGTGTGTGTCAGTGTGTGTCTCAGTGTGTATTAGTGTGTGTCAGTATTGCTCTCAGCTCCATGTCTTGCTGGTACAGCACAGTGTTGTGGTTTCTCTCAGCGTGTCGGTGTGTGTGTGTGTTAGTGTGTGTCAGTATTGCTCTCTCAGCTCCCTGTCTTGCTGGTACAGCGCAGTGTTGTGGTTTCTCTCAGCGTGTCGGTGTGTGTGTCAGTATTGCTCTCTCAGCTTCATGTCTTCCTGGTACAGTGCAGTGTTGTGGTTTCTCTCAGCGTGTCGGTGTGTGTCTCTCTCTCTCGCTGTGGTTTCTCTGCAGAGCTGCAGCAGTGGCTGTGTCTCTGCTCCACCTGCCTGCTTTACCAGACCTCTCTGTGCTTTACAATGCTTCCCTATGCTTTACCAGCGCTCTCTGTGCTTTACAATGCCTCCCTATGCTTTACCAGACCTCTCTGTGCTTTGCAATGCTTCCCTATGCTTTACCAGACCTCTCTGTGCATTACAATGCTTCCCTATGCTTTACCAGACCTCTCTGTGCTTTACAATGCTTCCCTATGCTTCACCAGACCTCTCTGTGCTTTACAATGCTTCCCAGACCTCTGTGCTTTACAATGCTTTATGCCAGACCTCCTATGCTTTTTACCAGACCTCTCTGTGCTTTACAATGCTTCCCTATGCTTTACCAGACCTCCTATTTACAATGCTTTTACCAGACCTCTCTGTTCCCTATGCTTTACCAGACCTCAATGCTTCCCTATGCTTTACCAGACCTCTCTGTGCTTTACAATGCTTCCGTGTGAGAAAGGTGAGGAAGTGGAAGCAGGCAGTGTGGTCTCCGCTGTGTCGTGTGATTTTCGAGAATGCAGAGTTCATGGGGGGGGTTCCACGAAAGCATGCGAGCGAGAAGAGAGGGGGGGGGGGCAGAGAGAGAGATAGAGAGGGGGCTGAGGTTAGTGTGGTAACACACACAGCCAGGTTTACCAGCACAAGCAGAGATGCACAGAGGATAGTAAAGCACTGACTCTCATTCAGCTCAGAATACACACTCGATATAAAAAAAATAAATAAATAATTCTACTTATTCAAGTCATTCAAGGGAGTCCAAGATGGTGTGAAAACACAGATGAAACATTGGCACAAATAATGTAGATTTTATTATCTCAGGTTAATAGAGATCTTTTTTTAATTTGCACGGCTCCCAAGAAAGTTGGCTTTTCTTAACTTTTCTGCATTCTACGATTTTACTTCAGAACATACAAGACAGGCACAGTAACTATCCTTCTAAAAGTTTCCCATAGTAAAAGAGAGGTCTGGTAAAGCATAGGGAAGCATTGTAAAGCACAGAGAGGTCTGGTAAAGCATAGGGAAGCATTGTAAAGCACAGAGAGGTCTGGTAAAGCACAGAGAGGTCTGGTAAAGCATAGGGAAGCATTGTAAAGCACAGAGAGGTCTGGTAAAGCATAGGGAAGCATTGTAAAGCACAGAGAGGCATGGTGAAGCATAGGGAAGCATTGTAAAGCACAGAGAGGTCTGGTAAAGCATAGGGAAGCATTGTAAAGCACAGAGAGACGTGGTATCCAAGCTCCCCAGCCCGAGGAGTGGCGTTATATTCTCATGTGTCACACGACCCCATGCAGTATTTTTTTTTATCATCTCTGGTGAGCAATATTATTTTTCCTGCCAAAGTTCTGTGTTGCTTGTTGTGGGGGGGGTCGATGCCAGGGAGTTATTAGCTGGATAAGCCCATGGAAAACATTGCTCAACAGTTTTTATGAAACAGACACAGAAGTAGGATACTTCTCAGGGTACCAGTGTGCCCGCAGCGACTCAGGGGGAGGTGTGTTTGAAGCAGGACGGGGCTTTGCGCTCAGCAGGTGGGTTTCCTGCCTTGACCACAGAAGCACGAGGCTGCACAGCGATACCAGCAGCAGCACAAGACTTTCTGATCAGAGCATCTCGGGGAAATTCTGCTTCCAAAATTAACTGGTTGTTTCAGCAGTTTCCAGGAAGCTTTTTTTGTTTTCTTCTCCTCCTCCTCCTCCTCCTCCTCCTCCCCCCATGGTGTTCATGCACTGACACACGCTGTGCACATGTGAAGGCACACTGCCATGCACAAGGAGACACACACACACCCTGTAAAAGGCACTGACTCGTGCACACACAAGCAGACTCCCATTAAAATGCACACACAAGCAGACCTGCTCTCTCTGTCACACTCAAACACACACAGAGACCTGCTCTCACACACAGACCTGCTCTCTCTCACACACACAGACCTGCTCTCTCTCTCTCACACACACAGAGACCTGCTCTCACACACAGACCTGCTCTCTCTCTCACACACACACACAGACCTGCTCTCTCTCTCACACACACACAGAGACCTGCTCTCACACACACAGACCTGCTCTCTCTCTCACACACACACACACAGACCTGCTCTCTCTCACACACACACAGACCTGCTCTCTCTCTCACACACACAGACCTGCTCTCACACACACAGACCTGCTCTCTCTCACACACACACAGACCTGCTCTCTCACACACACACAGACCTGCTCTCTCTCTCACACACAGACCTGCTCTCTCTCTCTCACACACACACACCTGCTCTCTCTCTCACACACACACAGACCTGCTCTCACACACACAGACCTGCTCTCTCTCTCACACACACACACAGACCTGCTCTCTCTCTCACACACACAGACCTGCTCTCTCTCACACACACACACAGACCTGCTCTCTCTCACACACACACACAGACCTGCTCTCTCTCTCACACACACACACAGACCTGCTCTCTCTCTCACACACACCACCCGACACAACGACCTGCTCTCACACACACACACACACACACACAAAGACCTGCTCTCACTCACACACACACTGAGCGAGGCAGCGCGGAGCTGCAAACTCCATTGAACCGAACCCTGAGTCAGCAAACACAGGAGGGACTTTGCGCTTGTAAAAGCACACCTGTGGAATGAGATTAGCCACACAAACAACCGCAGAGACGAGAACGGCTTCCAACCACTTTTAATGAACCCAAAAATACAGTTTAAAAATCACAAGGCAAAATAATAAAAACAGAAAAAAAACAAAAAAATCAATGTTACATCATAATAATAATAATAATAATAATAATAATAAATCATTATCATCACCTCTCATCATTTATAAACGTTATATTACACCTATTAACAAGAGCGCAAGGCTGGTACAATTACAAGATCAGGTTTGTTTTTGTTTTTTTTCAAAAGTATTACATTTTATGAAGAATTTTGTTTTTTTTTTTGTTTCATTTCTCCCCATTATTACTATTATTGTGATGTTTAAAAAAAAAATATGAATATATCCAGAAAGAAAGAAAAGAGGAAATATTTATATATATATAAAAATAAGAGAAGAGAAAATCCATTAAAAAAAATACAATTACTACAATTAATAATACAATCAACAGAACAGGTTTACAAAGTAACAGGAGAGGGGGACGGCTATGAATCAGAGAGATCTAGGGAGCAACAGAGGAAAAATAAACACCATGAGAGAGGGGGCGATTCCCAAGAACAATAATAATAATAATAATAATAACAACAATAATAATAGGACAATTATCAGAAAGATGATAAAACACTAAAACATAACACGCTGTATAGAAACCCTCTGAGTTGATAAGGCAGCAATCAGTTATATTAGATACAATTCACGTGTGTGTGTGTAAAATCAATTCTCTTTTTTTAAAATATCAGCCCCCCCCCCCCCTCCCACCTCCTGAATTCTCATTTATTTACTATTTATCCAGGTTGCATCTCATTTCAATATATATAGATATATTTTGTTTAAATGTACTTCAATTTATTTTTTTTATTCCGTTTGTCTAAAATCTTTTTTTTTTTTTTATAAAAACAAGGCAAGAAGGTATTAGTATTTGCAGCTCAGCAAAGAACGAAAGAACGAGACTGAATGAACGAAAGTAAGCCCCCCCAAGCGTAGCCCCTATTTCTCAGCTGCCTGTGGTGGATTCAGCCCTCTGCGCTGGTTCGGAGCAACGCTCCTGCTGTTACTGGACTTGATCGGATTTCTACAGGAACACGACCCACACATGGTGTCCCAACGTGGTGGAGAACTAAAAAAACACAGAGTCCCGGCCTATTGCTGTAATATACTGTGATTTTTTATTCCCCGCTTCAGTCACTGTGTATAATTGTACTATGTTAAAGTCTCCTGTCTAACGTGGATCTGTTTTTATAAAGCTTGTGTGTGTTGATTTATTTAAAAAAGTTATGGCAGGGCAACTTCTCAAACTTTCACGCAAACCGTTTTAAAATTCCTAAAAAAAATAAAAGGAAATTAAAAAAATGAGCCTCGCTTTAGCATTCAAGTGACAGATAGAGAGAGACAGAGAGAGAGAGAGAGAGAGAGAGACAGACAGACAGAGATATAGGCACCTTGATTTAAAGCACAGCAAATGCTTTGTCCATTTTTTGTGACCAGCGCCAACTTCAGACTGGAGTTGTAGACATCCTACAGGAACCCCCTCCTGCCCTATATATAAAAATCTAAAAAACCCAGAAAACTGCTCAAATCAAGTCTGTTTAAATGTTGATTTGTGGAGTGGAGGGGAAGGGGCGACTAATTAAAATGAATGCAGTTTTTAAAAGTTACCTCAGTACAGCTCTTTGGCAAACCTCTCTCTCTCTCTCTAACGCGGTCGATGGACTGCTGGTTGAAAACGGGTTTCGATAAAGTTACCAGACTTTTTAATCTGACTGTAATTAAAAACTTTGTTGTTTTGTTTTAAAACGTCACCTCCAACTACCTGGTTCAGCAGACGCTGGATAAGTTATCTTTGCGTTACTTAGGAAAAAAAAGTGAGGCAGAGGGGAAAAATCCTTGATGATGGCTTGAGAGAGAATACAGGTGTGTGCGAGACAGCGTCAGTGTGTGTGTGTGTGTGTGTGTGTGTGTGTGAGAGAGACACACAGTCAGTCAGTGTGTGTGTGTGTGTGTGTGTGTGTGTGTGTGTGTGTGAGAGAGACACACACAGTCAGTGTGTGTGTGTCCATAAAGTTTTGACAGATCCCCTCAATCCACAAAATCCAGGGCAGGTTTTAAAACTGCAGCCCGTGCACTGGAAACCAAATGGCAAAAACATGAAATATATATACTTGAGTCTCAAACCAAAACCTGGGGGAGGAGGATGACGATGACTGTGTGACTGAACTGGAGCTGTACAACATTGATGAAGAGAACACAGGAGTCAACACCAGCCACACGCCACACGCCTGCACAGATGACACAGAGGGGGGGGGCCAGGCTGTCTGCCTGCCTGGATCAGCACTCCTTGTTCTCCAGAGAGCTGTGCTGTGGCTCTGTGCAGCTCGGTACTCACTCTGCGCTGCGGGTCAGCCACACTGTTCTCCGCTGGGTCAGGGCTGCTGCTGCTGCTGCTGCTTATTATTGTAGATTTCAATCTTCCCCTTCTCCTCTGCTCCTGCTTTCTGCATCCCTGCTGCCTTCCTCTTAGTGATCCATCATCGCCAGCGCGCCATCGCCATCGTCGCTTTCCCAGCTGCTGCTGCTCCCCCTCCCTCCCCTTTCCCTTTCCTCCCCCTCCCCCGGGCGTCTCCTTCTGCTCCTCACCCTTCACTTTCTTGTCGTCGGACTCCTCGGAGCTCGCCTCCATCCTCTGGTCCTCGCTCCAGCGTCTCTTGAAGCGCAGTTTGAGGGGGATGCACTTGCTGCTGCTGCTGCTCCCCCCGACCCCTCCTCCCGTCCCCACTCCGAATCCCGGGCTGGAAGGAACGCTGGCGTTCCCGCCGCTCCTCTCCCCTCCCGCGCTCCCGTTCCCAAATCCCGGCTGAGATTCCAAATCCAGGGGCTCCGGTTTGGGGGAGACTGGGAAACCAGCAGAGGAGGAGGAGGAGGAGGAGGGAGTGTGGTTCCCGGTCCGCGATGAAGCCAAGGGGGAGGCCAGGGCAGAGGCAGCCCCTCTCCGGCTGCTGGCTCCTGCTGGCTGCTGGTACTGCTGCAGGTGTCGGCTGTGGGTTTGATGGTAGTGTTGGTGGGGGTGGGGGCTGTGATGGGCCGTGAACTGGTAGCCGTCCAGCAAGCCGCCAGGGGTGTGGGGAGGGGGCCTGGGGTCTTGAAGACATCCTCGTCCAGATAGTCCTCTTAAGTCCCGAAATCTTCCTCCACCTCTCTGGAGAAGCTCTGCCCTCGCTGATACCCTCCACCTCCACCTCCTCCGACTCAGACTCGGAGATGGGCTCCACTTTGATCTGGGGAACCCCGAACGGCAGAAGAATGACAACTGGAGGCATTTGAGGAGGGAGGGAGGAGGAGGGGCTTTACCCCCCTCGGAGGACGAATTAAATGAAGGCTTGAGAGCCGAAGAGGAGGAGGGAACCCCGCTGGGCGCGGTGCTGGTACCGTTCAAAACCCGCTCCCTGTGCTTCTTACCCAGCGGAGGAGGCTGGAGCTTGAACTTGAAGGAGGACAAGTGATCCTCTCCCGAGGGCTGCTGCTGCTGCTGCTGCTGCTGGGGGCTGGGTGGTGCTGCAGGTGGTGGCGGAGGCGGAGGTGGCAGAGGGTGCTGGGAGGAGGAAGAGGAGGAGGATGAGGAGTGGTTGCTGTGCAGGCTGGCGTGCAGAGGATGCCCCTTGTCCAGCCTCTGGGGCTGGGGCACTATGATGTTGGGGTAGTGCATGAACGCCCTGGGGGAGAGGTGGTAGTTGTAGACGCTCTGCGTGTGAGCTTGCAGGTACCGCTTCATATCCTCGCTGTTGAAGGAGAAGTGGCTGCTGTACATGGGGCTGAGCGTGGGGGAAGGGGTGTAGTTCAGGTGGCGGGGTCATGGGCAGGGCCGGGGACAGCTGGGGGCCCATCATTGACCCTCCGGGCCCCGGGGGGGGGGACACGGGGAAGGGGCTGGGGGTCCACCCTGTCTTGCCGGGCCGTGGGGGAGACCCTGAAGAGGGAGTCGTGGGACAGGCGCGGGTGGAGGGAAGGGGGCCAGGAACCCGGCCGGGCCGGCAGGTCTCTGGGGACCCGCCCCTGTCTTGGAGTTGGCTCCCCTCCGCCTCCGCCTCCCCTCCGATCCCTCCTCGATCTCTGAGTTGACGGAGGTGCCGTCGCTGCAGTCACGGATCACGGATCCCGTGCCATGCGCGCCACGGCGGAGAACAGGTTGGGGACTGGAGGGTCCTTTGGGGGACCCGGGGAGAGCTGCGTCCGGGGTGGGTCAGAACCGACACCCTGGGGACCCCCTGTGGGGACTGGAGGGGCGCTTTGGGGTCTAGTGCCTAGAGAGACAAAGAGAGAGAGAGAGGGAGAGAGAGAGAGAGAGGTGGTCAGGGCTAACACAGACACCCTGATTTAGTCCTTTCATATCAGGGTCTAGTGCTATATATTATAAAGACATTTCAGAGGGCTGTATCGCATCAATATCAGGGTCTGCTGTATATTATAAAGACATTCCAGAGGGCTGGATCGCATCAATATCAGGGTCTAGTGCTATATATTATAAAGACATTTCAGAGGGCTGGATCGCATCAATATCAGGGTCGGCTACAATGCTAGTTATTAATGTGATGCTTCGTCTCATGACTCAGTGTTAGTTGAACGGCTGAACTGTGAAGTGGAGGAGGAGGGGGAGGATTTGTAACCCTGAGTCACTCATCTCTCAGCCAGACCCCCCCCAGACCAGTCAGACTGATAGTGAGAAGGTTCCTCTCCAAATCCTGTTAGAGTCTGCGGGACACCCCCAGTGGAACCCAGGTCACATGACAGCGCTGGGGTGTGCGTGTGTTTTTACGAATCCGTAACCCTGTGTCACCACTACCTCCAGGCCCCATGTCAATGAAGGGGTAGTTAACCAGGACCAGCTTATTGAAGTTGAACTTGTAGGTGAATCGCTTTCCTTTAGTCTTGTGAAGAATACGCTTGTTGTAGTAATACCTGGAGAGAGAGAGAGAGAGAGAGAGAGAGAGAGAGAGAGAGAGAGAGAGAGAGAGAGAGAGAGAGAGAGAGAGAGAGAGAGAGAGAGACTTTTAGAGACAGTAATTGTTCAACTGCTTTCATTTGAAAGCCGATTTTAATCGACTGACAAACAGCGACTTCGATCTGCAGCGATGAGTTGCCGCTGTGAGAAGCTCTGTTTTAACAGAATGTCGCGTCGTTGGGATTTTGATCATTGCTGTGTTGAAATTGCTTTTAAAAAAAGGCAACGGGAATTGGGAGTAGATTGAATTAAGCTGGACCCTGTTCTGTAGCCACAGGTCGATCTGCTAGCGATAAGAAACTGTATTTTTTTTTTTAAAAGACGCGTATGAACGCGATGCTCTTCACTGTAAATGTTTCATGATGTCAGCTAATGCTGGCTCGGGACGCGCAAGGGTTTAGAGTGATGTTCTTAAAAACCAAACCAAATAAAAAGTTTATGTTGAGAGGGGGAAGGCGACACTTCAGCAATGCTGTTATTACAGTGAGTTAGTGAAGTGCAGTTCAGACACAGTGTCTTGACACAGAGACAGACACACAGCGAGAAAAAGACAGAGAGACAGAGACGCACGGCGAGAAAGAGACACACAGTGAGAAAGGCATACAAAGACAAACACACACGCAGCGAGACGGACACACGGGGAAGAAAACAGCATCTATTTCTGAGCGTCGCAACGTGCAATTTAAAAGAAAGAAAAAAACACACATACGGTCGACAGTAAAACATCACATGGGAGTCGTTTTAGTTCCACCCACCAATTACTGAGATTTTAAGTGTGGTTTGCATTTAAAAATAAAAAAGGCACACTGGCAAAAAAAAAAACACACAGAGGAGACGGAGCTGGAGGGAGGTCACTGTGTGAAACTCTGTTAATCAACCAGGGATACACCACTGAAAACAACACACACGTTTGTGTAGGCTAGCAGGCAGAGGGTAAAGTGGGTAAGTACTGACAAGAAAGAATGAAAGAAAGAACGAAAGAAAGAAAGAAAAAAGAAAAAGAAAGAATCTTCAAAGCACAGGTGTTACAAAAACTAGCAAAAAAAAAAAAAAATCCTCAAGGCTCTCATTTTATTTGAACCCTTTCAAGTCCTGGCAGCACCTCAGTGTGGTTTAGAGTTCTTTAAAAAAAAAAAAAGCACATTTCTTAACTATGAGCTTTTCACCGAAGAGAAAGGCGTCATTGAATTTCACACAAAAAAAAAAAAAACTTTACCCAAAGTGACTTTTTGTTTTGTTTTAAGCCTCCCCCCCCATGCCCCTTGCCCCCCTCTAAAGGATTAAGACAGCAGCAGGCGGCAGGTTCATTACACACAGGATCTTTGATCCAGTTCAAATGATCCTCAAAAGCGAGGCACAGCACCGACTGAGACAGGCTGAGTCTCACACCTGGGCTTCCTCGCTAGGGGGTCCTGGCTAAGGGGGGAGGGGGTACATTTAAATCAATGCTGTCATCACTCGCCAATCAGGGCACTGCTCCTGTATCCAGGGGAGTGCAGGCTTGTAATAATTTGTAATAGGAGAGACACTAGCCTCCCATCAGCAGGGTCTGTATAGTAATACAATAGCAGGGATGGATGCAAGACTCTGGTTGCGCAGCAGTTTCACCCATTCCAGGTTTTCTTATGAGCCTGATTAGCCCACAGTGTGTAAAGGTAACAAGCTCAGGTGTGTCTCATTGAAGTCATACCAAAGCCAGGACTGGATTAAACTGCTATGTAACGGGAGTCTTATCTCCACACCTGGATATAGAGGGATGGAAGTAAGACTCCCCTTGCATTAGCAGTTTGATAATCAAGCTGGTAGTAAAACCTGGAGTGGGTGAAAGTGCTACGCAATAGGAGTCTTATTGCCCTCCCCTGCAGTTACACATCGCTGAGAGGCAGCACTGCCTGCTGTCTGAATAAAAGCTACCAAGACACACAGACTTGCAGAAACACACTCCCATGACGCCACACACACACGCTGGCACATGCATGCACACACACTGCAGCAGGGAGACTTAACACTCTCCACATTCTTCTGCAACGGAAACTTTTTTTTTTTTTTTTGGCAAGTCAAACTTGTCTTTAGCCTGTAATGAATCGAGAGAGAGAAGCAGCACTGTGCAGGAGTTTAAATAAATAAATAAAATGTAAAACACACACCCTAACTCGTTCGGTGACTTGATGATTAAAGTTTTCGGAAGGACGTCGAAAAAAAAGACAAACAAAAAAAAGTGGAAGTCGATCACGCCCACCCAGACAGACTCGGGTGTAATTACACCTTCAGACGTCACCTGAAACTTTGCTGCACTGCGGCGAGAGAAACCACGAGCAGCCTGTCAGGGACGCTGTCTGGGTTTGCCGGGAGTCGCCGCGAGAGGAACACAGCTCCACCGAGAAGCACGAGCAAAACAATCACGGGACCGCACTATACAACACTAATATAAAACCCTATGTACAGAACTACAGCAGCTACCCACCATGGTGTCTATATAAAGTGCTGGATCTGAGTGCGCTGGCATTGCCTGCTGTGTGCTGGGCAGAGCCTCGCCCTGTGCTGTCCCACCATGCACTATAGGGCAATGCTGGCGTTGTGTGCGGGCAGACCTACGTGACACCACAGTTATAAAAGCATTTTTTGTTTTTTTTTTCCTGCTGCAGTGGTGTGCCGTTTGAACAGTAGTGCAGTTGTGGTGGGGTCTTGTCGAAGCGTGACGCAATCCGAGTCGTGTTTAACCCCTGCCACGCCAGGCCACGTCCCTGACAGGGCCCCCTTTGTGGCTTGTTTACAAACACAGCGTCTGTATGCAGATGAGGGGAGCTGGGGAGAGCTCATTGTCAGACTGGGACAGAGAAAAGGCTCTTTACTGGAGAACAGAGGAACCACTGATAGCAGGGAGAGGGGCGAGAGGAGGGGGGGGAGGGGGGGGGGGCGAGAGGCACGTCACGGTTTAACTCTCTCTCCACAGCACTCTGGAAAACACCAGAGAGAGTGAGGGGAGCCAGAAACACACACCGACACAGTCAAGCGCTCCCGAAGCCACTTCGCTCTGTGGGGCAGCTGCTGTAGTTCTGCTGTAGGGTGCTGTAGGGTTTTATATTAGTGTTATATAGTGCGGTCCCGCCAGCATTGCCCTGTGTACAGAACAGCACAGCGAGGCTCTGCCCAGCACACAGCAGGCAATGCCAGCGCACTAGATCAGCACTTTATATAGACACCATGGTGGGTAGCTGCTGTAGCTCTGTACAGGGTTTTATATTAGTGTTATATAGTGCGGTCCCGCCAGCATTGCCCTGTGTGCAGGACAGCACAGCGAGGCTCTGCCCAGCACACAGCAGGCAATGCCAGCGCACTAGATCAGCACTTTATATATACACCATGATGGGTAGCTGCTGTAGTTCTGTACAGGGTTTTATATTAGTGTTATATAGTGCGGTCCCGCCAGCATTGCCCTGTGTACAGTACAGCACAGCGAGGCTCTGCCCAGCACACAGCAGGCAATGCCAGCGCACTAGATCAGCACTTTATATAGACACCATGGTGGGTAGCTGCTGTAGCTCTGTACAGGGTTTTATATTAGTGTTATATAGTGCGGTCCTGCCAGCATTGCCCTGTGTACAGAACAGCACAGCGAGGCTCTGCCCAGCACACAGCAGGCAATGCCAGCGCACTAGATCAGCACTTTATATAGACACCATGGTGGGTAGCTGCTGTAGTTCTGTACAGGGTTTTATATTAGTGTTGTATAGTGCCCTGTGTACAGTATAGCTGCACACAGCCTATTGAAATGAATAGCAGGGCTATCACTGCCCCTGAACACAGGTTATGTAACAGCAGCGTTTCTAAACGGTGGGTGTTTCACATCGGCTCACACAGCCCATTGCAATGAACAGGAAGGCTCTCAATCACCACTGCATAACGCACGTCATGTGACAGCATTTCTATACAGAGAGCGTTTACCTGTAGGTTATGCAACGTCACACAGCCCACTGAAATGAACAGGAGGGCT